>CM062572.1:62202570-62585528 GCA_031468815.1 Morus bassanus
CCTCCCACTTCCAGCCCTTGCTCTTCTCCGGATGCGTTTCCTCCGCACGTGTTTTTATGGTTAGGAGTGGAGCGTGGACATAAACACAGGAGTGGATGGGAAATCTGCCATGGTATTTGTAGCCTAAACAATACCAGAGAAAACAGATTGGCTCCCCGCCCTGCTCTGAACAGCACAAGCAATGGCTTGACTGAATCGAGTAATCTGGGCTTTCATTACTGACCCTTTTCCTGCTATTTGTCTCATTTGTTTGCTCTCCTTCCCCCTGTGTTTTTTGTTCCAGGGCTATTTATTTTTCTCCTTGCTCCTTCTATTTTCATTTTTTTTTGAGCCTGCCTCTTGTTTTTATTTTTTTTTCTCTTCCTCTCACCTCGCCAATTGTTTTCATTTCAAACCTGCATTTCCCACAAAATCAAAAGGAACTTTATCTGAACGCACATTTTTGTTGGGTTTTCGTTCACCTCCACTGTGCCCCAAGAAAAGGAGTCCTGTTGCTTTGCTGTTTTGTTTCCATGGAAATGCAGGGTACGACCCTCTAAGCCAAGGCAACATGGCTGCTGACTTCCCAGGCTGGTGGAGACCTTCATTAGGTAGGTGATTGGCATGTTCATCACCAATCACCAATGTGTTAGGATAATCCTGAGTCAGGTAAGTCTGACATGTGAAGTCATTCTGCGAAGTTTTACAAGGCAGATTTCTCAGCAGCGCTGGAACTGGTGAAGTCATCTGCACAATCAGAGAATCTGCACCTATACGTGGAGAAACAAGCAAACTGCAAATTATCAGTGCATGACAGTGATGACAATGTGTCAGAGGAGGAAGCGACCAATGCCCATGATGTCATTCAAAGGTACTTCCCTGCATTGTGCAACTTCTAGGGGGTTTAGTGCACCAATCATGCTGATCTGGTTCAGATATGCACCCTAGCAAAGCAACAGTTCACACAGTGGCCAAGGCATGGGCTTGTTCTTCACCCTGATCCTCGATAACCTCAGTTCATGCAAATGCTTGCACTTTGTGCACTAAACAGATGGTGCAGATAAGGCTAAAAGGCAAGTCTGAAAAAAAAGCATGTGTAATATAGCCTGGGGCCTCATGCCAAGAGTGATAAAACGCCTTACAAACACAGGTGACCTTACCACAGCCCTGTCAAATTGGGAAGGATTAATATCCCTCTTTAGGTAGAAGGAAATTGAGGCACAGGCCAGCTTTGCCCGTAGGACTAAGCCGCTGTTTGTATGACTGGTATCAGTGTGCCCAAGTGGCCTCGACCGCAAATGTTCTCAGTGCAGGGCGAAGAAAACACATCTTTCTAACAAAACAGCAGGATGAGTTATTTTTGGGTCTCTATAAATTGTCTGTTTTCCGGCACTATCATTCATACACTACCAGGGGAACATGACTGACCTAATTAGAGTCTAATTCCAACAGTACAAAACTCAACTTGTAAATATGAACTATTTTTTTTTCATTTTAGGTTATTTTTTATGTATGTACAAGTGCATCTGATTGGTCTAAACACCCCAGAGGTGGGGGCAGGGGAGGAGCAGGGCAATTGGAGTCATCAGAGAAATTGAACTATGGAAAATTTGGGATGAAGCAGGGCAAATTTCCAGATTGATTTATGAGACTGTAACTTAATCTGCTGAGAGACTATATCCTCTGGGATTAAACCTCACATAACCTGCTGGAAATTAGGAAATGTTTTAGCCCCCTAACATGGAACAGACTGGCAGAGGAAGGATTCAGCATTTCAATCCTCCATACAGCAAAAGCTATCCAGGGTGATCGATGAAGACACTTTCCTTAATCTATAGCTGTCTCCACACCACAGAAGAAATTAAAGAGGTGAGAAAAAGGTGTTCATTTTCAATGAAGCCCATTTCATGAAGCAAGTAAGAGTTAATCCAACCAGCCAAAAGCCTGGCTTTAGTTTCTATAGAAAATCTTCCCAATGAGGTTGACTGAGAAGCCTCCAGCCATACCTGCTGGGTTTCTCGGGAGGGACTGTGCCTGGACATGCTCAGGATGGCTCACATCCAGCACCTGCTGATAGGGAGCACATGATGCTGAATGAATCATGAGCTCCATCCCTGCCCTTAGTCCATGCGCAGGATGCGCCCCAGAAAAAACAACCACAGCCCAGGCACTGGTGCTGTCGGAGTCAGAAGTGATGGGCCAAACTCTGCCCTGGGGCAGTGATGCCGCTCTGAGCACCGGGTCTGGCCTAGCAGAGATCCTGGCTCTAAAATGCGTTACACCCCCCTGGCTGTTCTTAACATGTGTCCTCGTGAGATAAGGTGGGGTTGGAGGTCAGGCGATCATGGTAGAAAGGGCTGTATGTTGCGTGCTTAGCGCTGATATCTTCAGAGCTGTGTCATGATTTTGGGGTTTTTTTCTGGCTTGACTTCTGATTCGGAAGTGGCTCAGCAGAAATTGAGGTCATTGCAAATGTGACAATGCCACTTCACTTTCTGCAAAGCACTGGCTGCTTCATCAAGTGAGCCCGAGCTACCAGCTGGGAGGTCTGAAAAGACAGAGAAGTTCTTCTCTGGTACAATGTGAGACAGGCAAAGGAGAGGCTGTCCTTGGAGGAGCTGGTGTCCAAGAGTACAGGGAATGCACACAGCACTATCCCCTCTGTGCTTTCCGTAATTGTTTTTATGCTGTAACGCTGGCTGTGGCTTATAGTTTTCTGTCCCTGCTCAGAAATTATAGAGGAGTGAGAGGGAGATGGGTTTCAGCTGCTGACACTTCAGGAGCATTCAGCAGCGTTGCTGGATGAAAGGAGCAACGTGGTGTTTTTGCTCTGCAGAGGTCTCAGAAATACCCAGGCATGAAGCACTGCATGGTTTTGGGCTCCGTGAGGAGGAAGGTGGAAACCGGTGCCAGCCCTTGGTCATTCCCCGCCTGCTGGAGCTCTTCGAGGAAGTTGTACATCTGGTGCTTTCCTATTTAGTCTTTTCAAGAGGCTCATTTGAGAGCAACATTTATAAGGAAGAGCCAGAAATAAACAGCTCGTGATCCCATTTGCGGAACAAGAGGAACATAAGAAGAGAATTGTTAAAGATGGAACAATCAGTGTATAAAAGCCTGTTTTTTAAGAAGGCCGACATTTTGCTATGTCCATTAGAAGATTGTTGTGTGTTGCAATGTGATTTTTTCCGTAGCATGTGGAGGAAAGGAAAACCTTTGGGTCTACAATACAGCCCCTAAAGAAAAAGCCTGAGATGCAGCAGAGCACGTGTCTCCTGGGGTGGTCTTCTACCTGCTGGTCTGTGTCCACGCAGGACTTCTCTCCCCTTGGCCTCTTCCAGTCCCGCCAACCAGACAGTGGTAAAATCACCTCTCCTCTGGGTAGGACTCTCTAGTTTAGCAGTTTTTGTACCTCTGCCTCTTGGGGAGTTTTTACAAACAGAAGGGGTTTTCATTTGTCAGCCCTGGTCTTCTGAAATTCTGCATGAGGTTTAATATTATCTTCTTTGCCTCAGTCAATTCAGTCATCATTTCCCTGGTTGCTGTAAGATGTATTGTCTGATTTTTACAGCTATGATACTACAAGTGACTGCTGCCAGATATCACAGCTCAAATCACCTTCTGTTTGTATTAACCATGGTGACCGTCAGCTTTTGAATCCCCACATATCTACTTTGCTTGGCCACCTGTCCCCTCTTGGCGCAGAGGAGAGGAATGCAGGATGCTGGCTGCAGTGGAAGAGTGCTGTGCTCTGGGATGACGGTAACACAAACACGGGGAAAGTATCCGACGCATGAAAGCCAAGCACCCTGGCATTGCTGCGATGAGGAGTGAGAGATAGCATGCGAGTTAATATTGAACGAGGATTGTTGCCGGCGTGGTGTGGCAGGAGCAAACACACTAGGAGCCACCGCAGTGCGATGGACCATGTGGTGGCCAGCGGACGAGCAAGGGAGGCATGCGGAGCCATGGCTTCAGCGGTGTCCAGGACCGCTACAGGAGACCCTGCCATGGGGGAAGCAGGGGTCACACTGAGTTGCTCCTCCGCTCCGGTATAAGAATATATAGTCATTTTATAGCACTGTGCACATCACCAGGGCTCCTGCAAGCCTCTTTAGGGTCCTCGGGTTTTCTTATTAATGGGGAAAGCAACAGCACTGTGTTGGCGTTGGCATGAAGGGTGATGTCAGAGGGGTTGAGGCCATGTCTGCTCACGACCCAGAGGAGGAGGTTCCTTTTGGACTACTCTGGGTCCTCCACAGGTACAGATAATTAACCTTGGAAACATCAGTAGAGCTGTAAACCATCTCTGTCTCCTCAGATATAATGGTGCCTGTAGCCCAGGGCGCTGAAAAGGCCACTGGCCATTGATCTGACACTTATCAATGAGGTTAACAGCTCTCTCAGAGACATTTCCTATTAAGTAAGTTGTTATCTGAAATGGGGGGGGGAGGCGACAATTCTGTGAAACAGGTGAAATTAGAAGAAGCATAGAAGAAGCATTGATGTCAACTCACAGTCTGCTGCTGCTGCTGGTATTTTTCATTTGTTTTAGCACATCTGCTGCACGAGCACAGTGTGGAGCAGCCATCACTCCCCCTTTCATTACTGCAGGACATTTTTCACAAGTCACCAGCCTTGGACAGACGAGAGCTGTGTAGGGATCCCAGCTCAAACTTGGGCAACTTTCTTCCTTTCTCTTAGACAAGGTGCTGGGATGCCATGGCAGCCTCACCTGTAGCACTGTTATGTGGTTTGCTTGCCTAAAATGCTAAAAGCCTTTAAATGTTGCCAGGAAACACGATCTGGAGAGCCTTCCCCTCTGCTTTATCCCTTCTGGGTGCCATTTCAGTGATATTCACATTAAAAAAATAGCCTCAGTAAGTATACACTCTACCATTGCATTTGGTCTAAAGGGCTGTGTAAGTATAAAAGCATAGCTTTAATACCTTCATTTTGTATAAAATTATATGATGATGAGTGTTCAGGATCACCTCACCTGCAGCTCTGACCTGTGGTGGCAATTTTGGTTGGGAGGTGGAATTTTTATCAACTGTGATTTTCTCAAATCGTTGGAGCCAGGCAGACAACAGCGCTCCGAGAGACATGCAAAACCAAAACAAAACAAAGAGGAAATAAGGAGTTTGCAGAAGTTCACCACCCACACACATACCCCGCAGATGGGCCTCTCGTCAGGGACACTGCAGAGCCCAGCTGTGGGAGCCCTGCGCAGTAACGTCCCCCCCACCAGCCGTACGGGTTTCCCCTCCTGAGCATTCATCCCCATGGGGTCACGGGGAGGTTAGCAGAGCATGTCGCCGTTGGGAAGAGAAGTGCTCCTGTTGTGAAATGGGTCAGGGGGATGGTGTCACTTTGTGCTGTCGTGTGCCCCCCAGCCTGCGTGGCAGAGCACCAAGGCTTTGATAAGGCTCTGCATCTTGTCTTCTCCTTAGAGTGTCACCTCTAGATCAGCAGATTGCTCCCACTCAAATCTATTTTGGACAAACGAGCAATTTTTTGCGTGTGAAGTTGCTGCACAGTTTATTTACTTTTGTGGGGGGTAGCTAACATCCTTGCTCTCCTCTGAAGTCTGGCTTTGCCTCAGTTTCTGTCTGAGAGGAGAAAATACTGATCCACAAACCTGCTTCCCACTGAGAAATCACAACGGCTGTTAGCAGAGGTTTTTGGAAAATCAAAGGATTTGTGCAAGGGAAGAATTGCAGCTGATCCCAGCTGGGGAGTTGCTGCCCTGGCACATGGTTTCTCCTCCCACCTCCCATCACAGTTCTTGATGGTATGGTATGGGACCCCGTGAGGGGGAGAAATGGCCTTTGGATGCAAAGATAAAGGATATCTCCCAGGGTATGGTTTCTTCAAGGTGTCTTATAAGGGGGAGGCCCCATAAAATGGAGAATGAGGTTTCTGCTGCAGCCTTCTGCCACAGCACACTGCTGAGGTTCAGCTCTTCAGCCCAGCCTGGAGAAGCAGGAATCAGGCACATGCCTCTATAAACCAGCTAATTGATTACTGTCATCCCCTGATTACATGAATCATCGAGCACATTGAGCATGAGGCCATGCAAAACTGCGGTTGTCTGAGATGTCGTCCTACCAAAAATGGCAGCACTGCTGCTTGGATCTTCTACGTATGTCTGGAGGTGACCCCTGGACCTGCTGGCGGCTCCGCACCCACTGCATGTGTTTCATGAGGCAAAATAAATATTTGGGCAGAGGCAAAAAACCGCTGCTGGCCTCTGAGCATGGCCACATGTACCCTGCCTGCGATGACTGGCAGATAATTGCAGAAGCACTTGGATTTCTTCAAGGCTGAGTGTGCCCAAGGCAGAGGAGCGATGCCTGGTGCAGGGGAACACAATGCACGTGGGCTCCTTGGCTGGGGTTCACCTCCCCTTGGCCGCATGCATCTGCCAGTGGGCTCAGGGGGAGGAGGACTGCGCTGGACCACACAGAAGAGTACAGAAGACTCATGGTGTGACGGGGGCAAAGGAGACCATGTCTTGACCCATCCCCACAGCCACCCACCAGTATAGGGATTTTGCATACCTGTAGCTAAACTGGACAGAGGCTCCACTGCACGGTCTGGCTATAAGCGTAATGCATTTTCCCTGTTTCTCCAGTAGAAAGCAGCCAGTTCTGTGTGTGTGTCTGGGGGAGCCACTGAGCTGCCTAAAGCCAAACAACAAAAGTCATCTTGTGCAACCCCATGCAGAAGTGAAATGGAAACCCGTTGCGAAATGCCACGGCTGGGGAGCGTTGGTGCTGGCTGACCTTTTTGCGAGTGCAGTTCTCACTGTGTCAGCAGATTGCTCAGTCCTCAGCTGCCTCGTGCATGGATGCCCATGCCTTGGAGGCTTGCTGGGGCTTGAGCCATGGGCAGGTAAGTCAGCAAAGCCACCAAGCTGTGCAGTGGAACATCAAGAGAAACTCCCATCGGCTCAAGTGCACACACAGGTTGTGCTCCCCACCAAGTCTGAGGTCCAGAGGGCTCTGCCTAAGGATGACAGACCCCTTTCAGTCCTAGGCAAGTGTTTTCCAGCAGGTCTGTCTCCTTTAACCCGTTCCCTCCTGGACACTAAATAGGAGGTGTGGGAAGACAAGATAAATGGGGATGGAAGGGGGAGGCACAAGGGAAGGTATATGGTGATCTGCGCACCCAGAAAGCCCCAGGGAGCTGGGTCGGGGGGCAGTAACATTTCCTCCCCATTATACCCCTCAATAAAAGTAATGAAGCCAGCAAAAGCAAGACTAGACAGGGTAAGGGGGAGCAAGTCTTGTTCAGCATTGCTGCTGCTGTAGGAACTTCCAGGGGCTCCCTCTCAGCCCTATGTGAATATCGTGGCTTTTGGGCGAGAGGCAGATGGAAGGGGTTAAGGAAGTTGATGCTTTTTGCTATCTTCCTCTTGTAAAAACTGTCATTTCAGCATTTTCAAATCTCAGGAGGTGTGGGGCTGGGCATTTTATTGACATCCCCATCCAGGGAGAAACCTGCCCAAGGGTTAAAATTTGAGCAACCAAACAAATAAGACAACTCCTCCTTGGTGTCATGTGAGCACAGCTGCAGCTAAAGTCCAGGGAAAAAAAAATCATAAACCAAGGCTGCAGCTTCGCAGGAGATGGGTGCTCTCAGGGCAGGCTGGGATACATGATGGATCTCCTTCCAAGCTTTTCTTTTGTCACTTGGTTGCTTCTCATCGTTTTCCTTAGCCTCCTGGTCCTGTAAGTAGAGGGTGGTTCCCCAGGGTGACCAGGGAGAAGGAGAACCCTGTGCCTTCAGCTGGGGAGGGGCGGGGCCATCATCCTTGGTATGAAGTGCCCAAGTACATGAATTAGTGTTAAAAACATCCTTGGTCTTCCTGTGCTACCTTCAAGGCAGAGCCGAGGGGTGATGGCGGGGGGGGGGGGGGGGGGGGGGCTGCAGGGCTCCCCTGTGCCCTCCCCGTGCCAGCTGGAAGGGAAGGAGGAAGCTGGGCTGGGCAGCAAGGGAAACAAAAAGGAACATCTTGATTTTTTTTGCTTGTCTCAGCAGATACGAAAGAAGTACCTTCTGTGTTTTCAACCACAGCAAGCTCTAGTTGGCTGCAAAGGGGACAGGGTGTCCCTGGCTGGGCTGGGCTCTGTGAGCTGGGAGCAGGGCAGTGGGTGATATCTATGTCTGCCTGTGTACTTGTGCCAGCAGAAGCCCTCATTTAAATAGTTATGTTGGCAAAATTGCCCTTTTGTTTATGTCACTCGGGGAAGCTGTAGTGAGCTATACAGGCAAAAACTTAATTTTGCTGTTATAGTTTATGTTGCTGCTGTGCTGCTGTGGCTCTACCACCTCAGCATCACAGTAGGTCTTTGCAAAGACAAGCACAAGGGCAGGTCTCAACTTGAGAACTTAATCCCTCTGAGGCCTCTCTTCAGTCACCTGAGTCGCACATCTCTGATCTGGAGAACTAAATGAGGCCCCTGAATAAAGACCTGAGGTGCCCAGGTACACTGTGTTTGCCCAGGCTGGGCTGCAGCTCCTTTCAGCCCTTGTATCAAAATGTTCCTGGAATTATCTTGTACCCCAAGTGATCCTGCATTTGTTGCAGGAAGAGAGTATCCTCAGCACGTCTGTTGCTGCTAGTCCATAATTTCAGCTTTCCCTGTGTGGCAGGAACCAGCTATTGAAGATGTTCACTGTGCCCAGGATAAAGAACCTTTTCTTTTCACTGCATAAATGCATCTCACATGTTCTTTGCTTGGCAGCTATGGGATATGGCCTTTCCAGGCCTTCAAGAAGTTGGGCATTCCTGGACCACGGCCTCTGCCATTTTTGGGAACTTTCCTGGAGTACCGGCATGTAAGTACCAGTAGCTACTGCTCTGTAGCTGCCTTAGGTTCTTACTTGTAGCTGGTGCTGGTTTTCCCATCCTTTGGGCATCTCTTTCCTCTGCCCTTGATTCAGTTGGATGGAAATGATGCTTTCAGGTAGGAAGCTCTCTGGACACACAAAATTACTTTTAGGGTCTTGTTGACCTGAATGGGGTGTGCTGTGTTTTTCAACTACTTTGTAATTTAAGTTATTAGTTTCTCCCTTGATTTATACCTGCTCCCCAGCAGCTGAAGTTCTGTTGGAAACAAACAAAAAAAATATCGGAGAGATGCCTAAGACTGCTATTTTCTGAGAATTGTATGTTCCTTTGTGCTTTGTTTCATCCCCATGAAGAGGCTGAATTAGCCCCAGCAATGCTCCATCCAGCCACTTGCTGTTGGGCCAGCTTGAGACTAAGCCAGGCGAGTAGATTTCTAAATAAAACTTAGGTATTATCAAGTTACTAAACCTTACGAAATAACCAGGTAGTAGCTGCTCCCAGGTAACTGACTGCAAATGCTGGGCAAAATGTATTAGCTTCAGCTTCAAAGAAAGAGGTGTTTTAGCTTGTGTTTGCTGGGCTGACAGCATGCACATGGTCTCTTACTAATGGTTTAGTTGATGCATAGTGAGTGTTATGTGTCCCATAAGTTTCATCCTTACATGTAACATCAGTTAAAACCTTAATGGAAACAAAGCAAAACAAAAAAGCCATCATCACTCCGGTTCAGTAACTGCAGTGGAAGATCTCATGAGGACAAGGCAGTAGCAGCTCTAACTTGTTGAGCTGAAGATGAAAGGACACCCTGGGATCTAGTTCTGCCTGCTAACTCTGCTCACACTAAAACTGTGTACCCTGTCATACCTTGTCTTCATTACATTTTCAGCTCAGGTTGGCTAGCGGAAGTTGAAAGTGCTTTTTTCCCCTCTCTCTCTGCTCTTTTTTCTCTCCAGTGCAAATGTCCCCTAAGTGTCTACATGACTCTTAAGAGTTTCCATGTACCCCCCCAACCTCTGCCACTTATGATGGGTCTGTGGGATGTACCGCACTGCCTGCTGCGACCGGCTTTGATCACTCTTTGCTGGCAAACTGTTCATTCCTCCTTTCTTCTTTTGCAGGGAATCCTGAATTTTGATCAGATGTGCTTTGAAAAGTATGGCAAAATCTGGCGGTGAGTTTCTTTCTGCAGAACAAAACTGCCTGTTTGGGGTGCTCCGTGGCCCCAAAATAGAATGGAAAAAGGTACATTGCCACCATGTCTCAGCACTGTAATTCCAGCAGTGACAGCTTGGGAAAATCCAGGTTCACCACTGGGAAATTCTGCAGCCATCTCTTCAAGGCTTCCCTCCTGCTGGAATTTCAGTATGGTGCAGGGCTGGGATTATGGTGGCCAGTTTGGGGGGTCATTTGTTTGCATAAGCTTTGAAAATATCCTTTTTTTCTTTTCTACTTTGGGAGCATTGAAAACTAAACAGCAGTGTTAGTGACCTCGGCGCCAGGGAAGCTTGCACCACAGAGAGCCCAGGGAGCTCCCCTCATCCTCCAACACCCACCAGATCAGCACAGCCATACCTTTATCTCTTAGCTCCAGATGCATTAGTGAGGGAAGGCACCAATCATTTCCCAACCATGCAGCCAGCCCAGAAAACTCCACTGCTTGGTGTCAAACTGAGCCTCCTGCCTTTGAAGCTGCTCTTCTGTCTGTCTTGAGCAGAAAGTAAGCTGCAGGCTGCCACAGTGTTTTTCATCTTGCTCCCTGCTTCTCCCAGAGCTGGGGCACGAGCTACTTTTTAACCTGCTTCCCCGCTCCCTGCACAGCACTGGCTTTGTGCAGGGGCCTCTTATCATTCTTCTCTTGGGAACCTCTCAAACTGAAGCAAAATTGTTGTACAAAAAAAATCCCAGGAGGCTTCATGAAACCTAGCACATTTTTTTGAAAGATTAAATGTTCTCAAGCCTCTTGAAGACGGCAGCTTCCCTCGGCTGTGGCCCAAGGCTCCCTGCCCTTTAGCCCACAACAAGGCTTTTAAGTTTTTCTGTCTCTGTTGATTGGAAAATAGAGGAGACAGATGAGGTTTTCCCCTCTCATTGCCTCATAGGCCATGCAGAGAAATCTCTTTACCCCACAGGTAGGCTATTCGGTGTGGATTTATTGACCCAGCTACCAGTTGTGGAAACAGAGCTCAGACAGCCCAAGTGCAGGGGATCAATGTCGTGGCAAAAGCTGCCCTTCATCTAAACCCACACTGCTTTGGCAAGTCTTTAATACCGCAGACGATTGCTAGAAATGCTCACGCTGTCTGTGTTTGGCACTTTCTTTCCCTTTCTCCTGTTTTACTATGTAATAAAACAGTTTCAGTCTCATCCCTTTGGCTGTTTTGTCAGAGGGGACACAGCTGGCCCAAACCCTCTGGGCTTCAGCAGTCAATGTGCATGGCTCTGGCCACAGACAAAGCAGGCTGCTTTTGCTTCAACTGACCGTGAGCAGTGGACTGACCGTGGGTTTCTCTTGGCTTAGGATTTTTGATGGCAGGCAGCCTGTGCTGGCAATTTTGGACCCCATCCTCATCAAAAACATCCTGGTGAAAGAGTGCTATACCATTTTTACCAATCGCCGGGTAGGTATCTAGTCCTGTGTTTTCCTCTCCAGTACAGAGTGCATGGAGCAAGAAAGAAAGAGTTTATTCTTGGTTTCCGTTCTCCTGCTCTGAACCCTTCAGCAAGTAGTTGCTCTCCTTTGTGCTCTGGTTTATTGACGGTACCAACAACAAAACTCTGCTAGGGAGGCGTAGAGGCTACTCTGGCTGAGGCATTGGGGTATCAGCCTTGATTTACCCTAGGACTGATGTCATTTATGACTTTTGTTTCCATTTCTGTTGTTTGCTGGTTGAGGTAGAGCTGATATGACTTCAGGGGCCAAGTCAGCATGGTGGTTTTGGGGGGTTTTTTGCATTACCGTCTGCGGAAGGGGGCTGGAAACCTTAACCCATCTCCCTGTATAACCGTGTCCCTTTTGCTGTAAAATTCTCCCTGAGCAGAACTTCGGTCTGAATGGGTTCCTGGAATCAGCCCTTAATATGGCTGAAGATGAGAAGTGGAAAAGAATTCGCACTGTGCTGTCTCCAGCCTTCACCAGTGGGAAGCTGAAGGAGGTAAAGCAGAGGCCATGGGTACTTTGCATCAATAGCTGGAGAAGGACTGGGCCATTTCTGAGTACAAACCTTCCCCTCAAATGGGGAATTCACCCCATTTGTCAAGACAATATTCATTAACACCTGCGTTGTTGGGTACAGTTCAGCAACACAGCAGTTGTATACTGTCATGGGGAGGGAGTCAGAAGGGTATGGGGGATGAAATGGCACACAAAGTATTGCAAGCTGAGGCTGTTGGCTCTATGACCTGTATTTTCTTATCGCTAAGCACATCGCTCAGACCATGGGTGCCCTTTTTCCATGCACTCTGGAGCTGTCTTCACTTCCAGCTGGAGTGGAGGCTTAGCTGGAATGGGAGCTGCATGTGGATTTTGGGAGAAGAACCTTGCTCAGTGATAGTCAGATGAGCTCTGTGGACTGGTTATTAAGATGAGAGAAAGCAATGTTTGAGGCCTGGAAATGATACCTTCCCTATGCCTGCCCTTCCTCCACAAGCCAAAGACTTGGCAAGTGGCAGATGGCAGTGTGGAATTGCCCGGCCTTGTTTGGCAGAGGTGAAAGTCAGCAATGCCTTCTGCTTTGGTCTGCATTTCAGATGTTCCCTATCATTAATCACTATGGTGAAAAATTAGTGAAAAACATTGAGAAGAAAGTGGCTACCGATGAGTTTGTGACCGTGAAGGAGTAAGTAACTGTGTGGGGCTGACAGGAAAGGGTTTGTATTCAGTGTGTGGAAGGGGCCGTTTTGGAGAGCCTTTTCCACTCTGCAGCATAGATCCCTTGTCAACTATGGAGGCAAACTCCATAGTGGTCGCAGACATGATATGTTCCTCAGTGGTGGGCTTGCTGTGCTCTGCTCTGCTCAAACTGGGTAGCTGTGCTCTGTTCCCTGTTTCATTTTACTGTGGATGCATTTTGAGGAAGGACTAGGGCCCGTTCCAGAAGCCCCGCAAGATGTGGTATTTTTGGATGTCATTTTTACAATTTCTTTTACAGATGGAA
Organism: Morus bassanus; assembly: GCA_031468815.1. NCBI lineage: Eukaryota > Metazoa > Chordata > Aves > Suliformes > Sulidae > Morus > Morus bassanus. The sequence goes on from CM062572.1 coordinate 62,215,561, forward strand.
ATCAGAATACAGTTTTTGTTACCCTGGACTGCAGTTCAGTGCTTTCCAACTACAGCCTAGGCTTTTCATACTGAGAAAAATTGGGGGATGAATGCAACAGGGGAAACTTGGGAAAATATAATGCCGGTTACTGCCAAATCAGGACAGGACCTACTATGTTAGGACTCTGCACTGAGTCCTTGATTAAAAAAGATTCTCTCTCAAGGGATGCCCTGTCAAGGATTCTTCCTAGATGGGCTCTTATTCACTGCTCTGGTTGCGTTCATCCCATTCACTCTTTCTTCTTCTCTACCTAGAGTTTTTGGAGCCTACAGCATGGATGTGGTGGCCAGCACTTCTTTCAGTGTGGATATTGACTCCATGAGCAACCCCAGTGACCCCTTTGTCACCAACATTAAGAAATTTCTCAAATTCAATTTCCTAAACCCCGTGTTCGTATTCTTAGGTATGACACACGTCACCTCATACAGCTCTGAATTGATGTCAGAGGTGGTGACCACCTGCATTTCCTGGTAGCTCCCTTAGTAGCTCTGAGTCCTCTTTGCCATGTGGGAGATGCTCAGCACTTTGCATGATTAGATTCACCCTAGAAGGTCTGTAGAAATATTTCCCTGGGGAAACCACAGTCAAGATCTGTACAGCCCATGTGGTTCTTTGCAGCATCCTCCTACAAGCAGAGACCCTGTTTGCAGAGATGCGATGGAGAGCTTCTGTCACAGAGAGCTGCACTTGGTGTGGCATTGTGGCCATATAGTGACATATGGGGGACATGCGCAAGTGCTATTGCATGCCAGCCATGGCTAGGTAAAAAGAGAGCCGAAGGCAACAAAAAGCAATTTTTTGGGTCAGGACCCAGATTTACTACTCTCCTTTCTATGCTTTGTGCCAGTTTTGAGTTTCTTGGGCCCCTTTGAGCTGAAATATGTTGTTCTTTTCTCTCCTTTTAGTGTTGTTCCCCTTTGTTATCCCAGTGCTGGAAAAGATGAAAGTGACTCTGTTACCCTCAAAGGTCATGGACTTCTTCAAGGGTGTCTTCATAAAAATGAAGAAGGAACGGGAAAAGGGCAGCAACATGGTGAGTCCAGCCCAGGGGGTCTCTTCTCTTCACTATGCTGTCCTGGGTGCAGATGCCTTCTGGTGGCATCTTCAGAAGCTGTGGTGTATCACCTACTCTCCATAAAAGCTCCCAACTCATCAAACCCAGGGAGGGCCAGAAGAAAGCCCTGCCTGAGCTTCCACATGGAGAAAGTATCTGTGTTCATAGAGGGTCTCCAGTTTGAATCTCAACATGCACTGAAGCCATAAGCCTGCTGGCGGGGCTGCAAATGGAGCAAGTGTCTCAGCAAGGAGCTTGTACTGAACAAGGTTTGCCTCCTCCCCACCCACATCTTCTCTGACTGCCTCTGTTTCTCCCCAGGACCGGGTTGATTTCCTGCAACTCATGGTTGACTCGCAGAGCTCACATGACAGCTCCCAGTCTGCCAAGACTGACTCGTGCAAATGTATGTCTTGAGATCTGTCCTGCTCTCAGCAGAAAACATGGTAGTTCCTCGTACGGTTAAAGGAAGGAAGTAGGAGAGGATTTTTAGTCATTAATCCTACAGGAGATTCAAGGTCTCAGTAGTGGGGCCGTAATGATGCTTATCACATATCAACCATATTTTATTATATCCCATTTCCTGGGATAAATCCTGAGGTCTGTTTGTGCAACAAAGAGCAAACAGAGTGAATATCTCCTTACTCCCATTTCTTATTTTATCTTCTCTGAAGGCCAGCAATGTTGGCTGTATTTCATAAGGCACACAAAGCACATATGCTGCGTGTATCTTGCTCTTCCGTGAGCTTATCTCTGTTCCTCATCCTAGGTAAACTCTTAGATTTAGAAGACAATGGCTCAGCCAAGGTATAGTCCCAGCCCATCAACCTCAGTCAAGGCAGGATGCCTGTAAACTTTTGTTGTGCCAGGACAGGGTATTTGTATAGCACCCTGCACTGCAGGCTGCATCCTGGCAGTGCTTGGAGGCTACTGCAGTACTAGTGTTAAATCCTGTATTGTCCTTATTACCACTGCCACGCTATGCTCAGGGCTACTAATTCCTCAGCAGCGCAAGGCTCACCTCATGGCTTAGAGTAGGTGCTGGACATCTCTTCATCTCTAACTTTTCCTGACATATGCCCCTGGTTTTTTTTGGCCCAGGAGCACGGTCCTGGAAGACCACGGAGACTTTCTAAATCAGGTTCAGGCTGTGCACATACCTTGATTCTGCTCTTAAAGGCAGCAACATAACACTGCTGATCTTCACAGCAGTCTTCTGGCTGTACAACAGTGCCAGACCCACCCCTTTGTGGTACCAGAGGTTGCCAGTCAATGTTAGCTGGATGTTTCCTCTGCCAGCTGTTAAGTAGCTATGAATAACGTTACCTAGATTGACAAGTGGGATCTTGAATTCCCAAGGGTGAATCACTGTAGGTTTCAACTTCTTGTATGCCTCTTTTCAGCATTAAGTGATGAGGAGATTCTGGCCCAGGCTCTTATCTTTGTCTTTGCTGGTTATGAGACTACCAGCTCCACCCTCAGCTACATATCATATAACCTGGCCACCCACCCCGACGTGCAGCAGCGACTGCAGGATGAGATCGATGCAAACCTACCCAACAAGGTAAAGGAGGGTGGGGAGATGCTGGGGTCATTCCCACCTGTGCCTTGTAGATCCTGAGCCAAAAGCCAGGTTGAAAAAAAACAGAGTGGAGGAGGCACTGGCACTGAAATTTCCCCTCCTCTGGTCTCTGATGCCTGAAGGGGAAGTGTTGTGGGGGTGTTGGAGTGGGGGTTGAAGTCCCATGTTCATAGCCATCCTGATTCCTCTCCCCAGGCTACTCCCGTGTACAGCACCATCATGCAGATGGAGTACCTCAATATGGTGGTGAATGAATCCCTCCGGCTCTTCCCCCCTGCTGGCCGGATTGAGAGGGTCTGCAAGAAGACAGTGGAGCTCAATGGTGTGACTATTCCAAAGGGCATGGTGGTCATGGTCCCAACCTATGTGCTGCATCGTGACCCGGTGTACTGGCCGGAGCCAGACGAGTTCAGGCCTGAAAGGTGAGGGCCAGACAGGGGCAATAGCTGCATGCTCAACCTCAGCCCTAGGAGTGGAAATGGCAGCAAAAGTGGGGAATGCATGATTATAACATTTAAATTAGGCATTTATCATTGTCTGACATCTAGTCCCAGCATTACCATGAGGGGAGTTTTATGATCTACATCCATAAACTGTGCATGGAATTTAATTAACTGCATTGAAGGGAGCGACAGTGAGAGCAGCTCCCAGCAGCTGTAATGCTGAGGGGTTTATGGCCAGATATTAAAACAAGAGCCATTGGGTGACTGGCACGATGCCGTGCAAATCAGCAGTGGAAGGGCACAGACAGGTAGGAAATAAACCTTAATTTTTCAACTCAAGTTATGAAACAATCCTTGCTTAGGAGTCTCTCTGTCAGACCCTGCAAAATGAGGCAATAGCCCAAGGCAGACCTGGGAGACACTGGGCCTGCCAGTCTTCAGGTGGCCATGAAGATATTGAGAGCTGGTCCAGAGAGAGCAGGACCAGATATGTGCCCTTGCACCAGGAGCTGAAATGCCCTGGAAGCTAACCCCAGTGTGGGGATGTGGTGACCTTTGGGAAAAAACATGCCAGCAGTATCAGACAGAAGTTAGGGAGGGAGATGGGTGCTGCTGAAATCACCTATGGACCCCTATGGTCACCTTGTGTTGAATGCAGAAGGAACTACCCAAATGGGAGTCCTTTGGCAATGGGCATGTTACACCAGTTGCTCCAGTAGCTGCATCCTTATTCCGGTTGACAAACCAGGCATAGGTAGCTGGACAGGAGCTCTTTAGGGATCACTTGCCTTGCTGGGAGTTCATCAGAGGGATGTGCCGGTGTCTCAGTAGCGGGATACTTCACTGCTGACTTAGCATGGCTGAGGTTTGTACCAGGACCTCATGCACCAGGACTGAAAACCTTTCTGACATGAAAACTAACTGATCACTGAGAAGTATTACTGAAAATGCTTAATGGCAAATTTCTCTGTGAAGATGATTGTTCTTCCCTGTTTTTCATGATGAGGAGAGGAATGGCTGGCATGTCTCAAAAGCAACCCTCCCTTTAGTCACGCAGGGGGAGAACGTCTTTGTGTTTCCTCAGTCCTTTGATCTAAAGGGAAGACATGAAGCTGTAGACCTGTGTGTTTTAGGGTTTGAAATCTGGGTTCAATTTTTGAGCTCAGAGGGAGTTCTGAGAAAAGAGTAGTTATGAAATCCATTAGCATATTTCAGGTGTTCCCTGTTCATCTGATGCACCTGGAGATGCACAGCTAACTCCAAGCAACAGGATAAAAGCAGAGTCATGAGGTATCTATTGAGACAGAAATAAGGGACTTAGCTGGGTTCTTCTAATACATATAGAAACACAAAAAGATTTTGCCTTCCCAGACCTCTCATCACTTCAGGTCTGAAAGCTGACATATCCTGGAACAGTAGCTCTTTCTAACTTTTTGTTTGTTTGTTTGTAATCAGGTTCAGTAAAGACAGCAAAGACTCTATTGACCCCTACACCTTCCTGCCATTTGGGGCTGGCCCCAGGAACTGCATAGGAATGAGGTTTGCTCTCCTTGTCATGAAAGTGGCTATAGTTGTCCTGTTGCAAAACTTCTCATTCAGAACCTGCAAAGACACTCCGGTGAGGATATGGATTGATATGTTTTATTACCTGCCCTTTAGTCCCACTGAGATGGTCCTGCGCACTCTCTTTTGCCTACATCTCAGCACAAACAGGGAACTCTCTCTCATGCACATTAAATCCCTCTCTTCCCCGAGGAGTTCAGAGACCGCTAGCTTCAGGACTGCTGAACATTGCCTGCAGACTTGGGTTTTACTACTTCACACAGAGATCAGGGAGGAAGATTTCACTGTGGATTAGAGAGGCATCTGGGAATAACTGTATTTAAATCTTCTCAGTTAATTTAAATGGTTCACCACAAGTTACTGATACATTTTTTAAGCCTCTACAGAAGCAAATTTAGTGTTGGTGGAATATGTCAGGCTGAAATCCCTGAAACCCTCTGCCTCTCTTTGGGTGCATCTAAGTTGTGGGGTGCTTGCTCCCCCATGGCACACTGCCGGTCTGTCTTGACCCAGCTTAGGAAGACCCTGCTCCAGAGAGCAGAAAGAGAATATCCCCCAGCCCATCCAGCCTGCTCCAAAGCTGTGCTTTACAACACAAACGTGGCTATTCTCTGTGGGAGATCCCCAGACACCAAAATCCATCTCTTACGGGCCAACAGGCAGACTTTAAAGGGTAACAATTTTCAAGCAAGCACAATCTGAGCTAAATTTGAATTGGTGACCCTCTCCCCTTTTGAGGCTTTGCAGGATCCCACCAGGTTTTGGTTTTGCCCAGGATCCCAGTGAATGCCACATGCAGTACTAATGGGACAGGCCCTGCAAGACAGGGCTGTTTAACATAAAGTAAATTCAATGGCTGTTGGAAATTATATGTCAAGCAAGTGCTCTTGAAAACATGGCAACTCCCTGTGCCTCAGAGGCAGGTAGCACTATGTTTGGTGTTAGTTTCCAGCCCCAACCCAGCTTTCTGCACTGACTACCACAAAAGGCTGTGCCATTAATACATTTCCTTCATGAGGCAAGCTTGGGAAATCAGAGTAGAGGGGGCAGCAAGTGTATTCAAAGGACATTTGTTGTAAGAAACAGAAAAAATCCTTATTAAATTATTACTTGGCACGGGTGCCCGGCTGGAATCTCTGCAGATTCAGATTGCAACTCAACTAGTAACCTGGAGGTGAAAGACTGTAATAGTCCATTAACAATGCAGTGACCTATCCACCCTCCCCCAAGTCTAATGACATTTTTCTAGTCCTCTGCAATCCATAAAATTGATTCTTTTTATAACTGCCTTTAATTAAAAGGAGACAAGTCAAATATGTATCGTATTATTGGTGCCCATAGGTTTATGGGGCTCTTTCAGCCCTTTTTTCTACAGAAGATGTCATGTACATCAGATCAGAATGGGAGGGAAAAATTCATGCCGGAACATCCCTTTGGAATATATATAAGGAAGCTGCAGCCTCCTCTCACTCCTCCGCTGATGGCATATTGCGCTCCGAGTCACATTGCTTAAATTTCGTGAAACAAAGCTTACTGGGTTATGGGGATTTTAATGTAGCTTGTTGGGCTGGGGGTGTATCACCCTTGTCGTGATGGGGAGAAGGAGAGCTGGGATATGAGCGGCATCGAATTGGTGGCGGAGACTTGGTAAAACACTCTTCCCTCCCCTGCGAGATGACTCCCTCCAACACCCGCTTTAAATGTTCTTTTTATTGAGATTTCCAGCCTACCACATGGAAACTCATCGTTTTTCTGTGTGAAGGTGTTTTTTCTTTGGTACTCAGTCTGAGCAGCAATCTTAGTTTCGTTACTCCCGGAGAGCTTATTGCTCCTCCAGCTCCCATTACGATCTAGCTCCCCTTAGCACTGACACACTTCAGCATTAAACAAAATGGCCCTGTGTGCCCCTCCTTAGCTGCAGCCACCAGGTGGATTTTGGCTGCTTTTCCCTCCACGTGCATCCTGTCGATCAGTGCACCAAGCTCTTCCTACCATGCCACGTGAAAGCCAGAATTCACTAACCAGCTTATTCAAGAGCTGAGGGCTATTAAACCCCAGTTCATAGCTCTTTTGCAAGAGAGATAGAGCAATAGAGATAGAGCAATAGAGATAGTCCTGCTACAAGTACACTTGTAAGTTAGGAAGTGCATTGAGAACAAGGGGTGGCTGAGATGTATGTGGGCTGTAGGGGTCCTGTCAGCATCATTGACTGTCCTTTTTCCCAGCTTACATAGCTATTTTGTTTTTTTTTCCTCCTGCTCAAGATCCCACTCGTTCTGGACACGAAAGGTTTCATGCAACCAAAGAAGCCCATTGTCCTGAAGATGGTCCCCAGAGCCCATGCTGACCTGGAGAAGTAAAGGAAACAGGAACAGATCAGAGACTCTTGTTTGATGGTGTCTCCTCTAACGCTTGAGAGGAGACCCAGATTGACGTGTGCACTGAAGAAATGTCAGTGGTGCGACCCCCTCATTTCACTACAGGGCACTGGGGGTTTGGCCCAGCATAATTACATGAGCATTATCCTAATGAACATGAGTCCCAGATCCCGCTGTCCCTGATCACAATAGGCATTTTGCAAGACCATTCGCACTCAAATTATTTGGGCATTTTTTTTCTCTCCCTCTGAAAAGGCACTTTTCTAGGCAATTTGATTCCAGACACTGTCAGTCTCTTCTGGCAGTGTAATTTAAATCAAGACAGGGAGAGCAAATTGCACATAGTTAAGTAATGCTACCATTGCTCCTGTTCCTACTGCCTGCTGGGTGACTGTATGTCTTCTGGTTTTATTGTCCTGGGAATGCAGAGTTGTCCAGGGCTATTTCCTCAGCTGTGTGCTATGACCCTGACAAGTGTTAAAAAGTGGTCACATCCTCGCAGGAATGAACGCCTGTGGCAAATTTTCTGATGCTGATTTATTTAGATTATCTTATGACTTTTGCATGGCTCAGATTGCAGATGAGTTAACTGGAGGAGCCCAGAGACAAGCAGTTACACCCAATGACTGGAGATTTGCAGAGAGGGAGAGAAGTGCCCCGCATGTGTTTCCTGACTGTTTGCTTATTTTACCGCAGGTGTGCAGCCATCTCCCATAGAAGGGATTGTCCACACAGGCACCATCTATACTGCTGTCATGACACCTTTTAGTGTCTGATTTATATTAGGCCATTATAAGACCAACTTAACTAATTAATAATGATGCAGGGTGCAGCACTGAGAGCCTTCAGATGTCCTGGAGAACCCTGGTCTGGAAGAAAGGCGTTGCCTTTGGCTATTGAGAGCTGGAAAGTCTTGCTAGACTTCATCATTTTTGTAGATTCTAGAAGACCTGTGTGCTCACATTTCATATTATTCCTCCAGAAACTGCTACTGGAGGGCTAGCTGCAATAAAAAGCTCACTTACCTCTTCTGTAACCAACTGATGCCAGTCTCTGATTCTGTTCTTTATACACAAGCAAATTCATCTGTAGGTCTCATAAGCCATTGGCCAGACAATGATGTGGTCTCATCACCTCTCCCAGCTGGGCTTCCTCACTTCTTTGGTGGGATTCTCAAAGGATCCTCAAAAATCAGTGCCACAGAGTGGAGACAGAAGTGCTCTTTTGCTGTTCATTCTTCCACTGTCACCTTGTAGCACCACAAATTACTGAGGGTCCAGACTCACTAATCTCAGCCAACATTTGTCTTTCTGTGAAAGCAGAGGGGTTTGATGCCAGCATCTGCTCCATGCTGCAATCAGCTGACCTCATGCAGGGTTCAGAGTGCTCTCCGTGACTACCATGTATAATGTTGCTTGCATTCCTGGAGGATGAAAATTCATTATATCCCAAATGAATCCAAGGCATTGCCCCATGTGTATCATCACTAGTAAGAACTGCTTCTGGAGATGGTGGCATTTAAGATATCCCAGCCCAGAATAAATGGCTGAGTAGAGCTACTGATGGTGTGAGGTGTTTTCCATTGCAAAATTGGGCTGAGGAACTTTAGTCACTGGACAGCAGGTTTTATATTTCTTTTATGTTCTTAGATAGATAGATAGACAGAAAGAATATATATTAATTTTATATTTTCTTTCTATATTCTTGAGGAATTGAATAGAAAAACTCAAAAGAGATGTAATAACCTTTCTACAGCAGATTAAATTCCCCAGTGAAAGACACCATTGCCTGGAAGTGTAAGGGGAAGAGTAAAGCTGCTTCTCTAGAGAGTTACTGATGAGCTGGGTGAGAGGGTTAGAAAATTCCCAGCAGCTTGGGCAGCCATGGCTTCCCCCTCTGCCTTCGTGACCTTCAGCAGTGCAGCTCCCTTCTGCCACCAATGTACAAAAGCGACAATTCGTCTTCGTTTTCAGCAGTTACTGTCCTCTTTTTTAAAGCCATAGCACTGCGTTTGACTGCTATGGCACATCTCAGGGGAGAACGGCAAAATATAGAAGCAGTCAGAGCCCTGGAGAACAAACAGCCAAAAAGTGCCTGCACCATCGCAGCAGTTCACAAAAAGGGGCATGGAAAATCCTCAGGTCTCTGCCTTGAGAGGTGACCGAGAAGATGAGGGTGACGAAGTCACACACAGTGTCACAGGTCAGGGATGAATTAGTAACCTTGCTGGAGCAAAGGCTGTAGCTTACCCAGTGGCAGCGAGGGTTTTGCCTCCTCGCTCCATGCCTGTGTTGGAATTAATCACTCACATACAAATGTCAACACTACGGAAAACATCCTTCAGGATAATCTCTCTCACAAAGCTGCTTAACCTTTTGGTAATATACAGTTCACTTGCAGGTGTCAAAGGATTTCAGCCTCTCTCATCTCTGTTCAAAGGCATCTTCATCTGCTGGCACCACTCACTGATGAAGCAGGCGAGCAGGCTGCTGCGACTAGCAGCGCTGACAGACCCTCAGAGAGACCGACCGGCAAACGCACAGCACTGCTTTATCTCCCGGCGTCTGCGCGGGATTCTGGCAGGGGACAAAACGATGCTGAGGCGTGCCAAATCTCATCTTCATTTCACTGAAGTCAGTCGTGCTTAAGAGCAGGAAGTGCACACCTTTGTCAGTTCCCACTTGTCTTAGAGGGAGGTTTGCCATCAGATTTTGGCTTTGTGGAGTGGCTGGCGGGGACCTTGCAGTGGGGAATCAGGTACAGTGAGTTTTTCAGCAGGCACAGCATACAGGACACTGCTTCTTGGCTTTATTCCAGACCGAGCAGCTATCTGGGGGTTGTTCTGTGCGAACCCTTCCTGGTCTGATTTCCAGAGCTAATAAGCATGCACCACTCCTCTGTAGCTAAAGGGTAATAGAGCTGTACTCTTCAACAGCTGCGTGCCTCAGTTTACCTGCACATAACATTTTTTAAAAAAATTATTTACAGCTCGGCAATAGTGAGCTTTGGTGTGCGTCCACCTTATGCCATGCTTTGATTCAGATCACAGCAAGGCCACAGAGTGAGCAAATGTGTTTCCTTTTGGATGACACTAAAGCAGAACTGCTTCAGGAGCTCATCTAATATGCTCCAGTTGCTGACATCTCACAGCAAGTCCTCTCCTCTCCTTAAAAAAAACACATAGGATGAATATAGGACCCTCAGAATCAACTCCTTTGCTCTACATATCCCCCTACTATAGCACAGCACCACTTCCTAATGCAAACATAACTTCAGCTTAGCAACACCTCCTTCGGTAAGGATAGTCCACCATCAAGTTGCATCATTCAAATCTGGCCCCATTCACTCGTGCTTCAATTATTTGGGCTGGTTTCAAGCGACAGCACCCACTTGCACTTACCGTGGTGCTCACTCATTGAAGTGGCACCGCTGCCAGGCTTAACGTGTGCTCAAGTGCTTCGCTGGCTCTCGGTCCGCTCCCATCGCTGTGTGAGCTGGTGAGCAGGAGGTCCCTGGGCTGGTCCCAGGTAGAGTGGTTGTGCCTGCCACAATTTGCAAGATGCTTGGAGCTTTCTTGACCCTGACCCAGGCTTGCAAAGAGGTTGTCCATATTATTGCTGCTGGTGCTGCACTGGACCCACTGCTGAAAAGAGACAGGCCTCCAGACACCCTTATTGAATGCTTGGTTCAGTTAAAATCAATGGAATAATCAGCCCACAGAGCCTGCCCAAAGGTCAGGAAGCAGTGTTTTTTTTTTTTTCCTGCAGCAGCTTTGGTCCTGAGCTCTTGTTTTAGTGTGAGGTTTGCAAGCAAAAAGCACTTCAGCAGGTAGGTTATAAAAGTGTTATGACTGCTGGTATTAAGCTGACAGGCTAATGTGACAATTGCATAACAAGGTCTCCTAAAACAGGGAGGTAAATTCTTTGCAGCGCTCGTTTCTTGGCCAACTGAAAAACAAGCTGGTGATGGACACAGCGCAGGCTGGGCTGGCATCCTGCAAGGCAAAACGCAGAAGAGCCTCAAAGAGGAGCCCACCAGTGTGGAGGAGATAGAGGATGCCAGAAGGGGCACCAGACCACAGGACAGTGGAGAGACCCCCTCTTTCTCATCCCATTCCATCCCACAGCCCCAAAGTTTGTCCCTCCAACCCTCTCCCAATCTCTCTGTCGCACAGAGACACCTCTGTGGCTCCTCAGTCCTGTGTGTGCCAGCAGCAGTCGTCTGCAATGTCAAATGACACGACAACATCGCCTGAACAGGAGGACCTGTCTTCACCCCTCTAATCACTCAGGCACACGTACACTATCGGACACACAACATACCGTGGACTGAATTTGTAGAAACACTTTGATCTTTCATTTTTAAGCCCAGCGATTCAATCCCCCACAGAGCTAAGGTAAACGGCTGCAATGCTGCTTCAGTAGATTCAAGTTTTCAAGTCAAACAGCAGTCATTTAACCACTCTTTTAAAGTTCATATCATTTGAATGCCGTATGTCAAACTGATGCTGCTTCTACTGAAGGCAAATAGATGTTTATTCCCCTCACAGCTGGCCAGCAGTCTGACATTGATTATTGAAGCCTTGCAGCTGCCAGAGACTGAAGCTACCTGTAGAAGTGCGTCTATCAAAGCCTTCCACCTCTTAAGGGTTATTCCCTGTAAAACCAGCTCATACATTTTAGTTCAGGCTCATTTTACAGCTGCTGTAGGTTTGTAGTTGTTTTTTCCTGTGTCTGGGCAAGGTCAAGCATTGTTTTTTGCCCATCCCCTCCAAAATTATGTTGCTACCTTATTTTTCATGGCTTCTTCTGGGTTCAGACTCGCCATCACTGTGCACCAGCCCCCGAGGTGTATGACTGTGAATGTTCCTCTGCTTGGTCTTATGGCTGTGGGCAGCAGCGAGCCCTCAGCACTGCAGAGCTGGTTGCCCAGCCACAGCATCTTGATCCAGCCCCAGCCCTCCTTGGGGCACTGCAAATTCTGTTTCTGGGGAGTAAGTTTATGCACGAAATACCTAATATTTTGCAGCTTATTAGGCATTAAAATGTTCAATTGGCTGCAGAGGATTTTACAGAAAAAAAAAGGACAACAGAGATGATCAGATTAGTTTGCATTTAGACATTGCCCTGAACATCACAGAGCAATTTACACCTGTACAAAGAGTCTGCAGAGTTATATTGAATCAGACCTAGAGCATTTTACAGCCACTTTGCACGAGCATAAATGATAACATAAGGTGCAAAGGAAACAGCCAGCCAGACAATTACAGACCGTCTTCACACGCCTTATTAATCCTCATTACAGCCCTGTGTGCTGAGACTCAGCATCTTCCCTTCCCCTACAAGGGCCAGTGAGGCTGTGGAGCCAATTTAGCCACCTGCCAAACTTGCAGTATCTGACTGCTGATATCAACATGTCCTTGGTCCTGGAGAGCTGGATGCTTCTTGTCAGTGTCTGAGATGCATCTTGCTAAATGACAGTGATGGAGATCACAGCTGCCTCCTGTCCTACCAGGCTTTTGAGCAACCTGTGATGTTACACCCAACTATACATATATCTTTTTATCTATTTTCTTCCCCTAAGCTTACCTCTATAGGTCTCTCAGGAAGGGAGGCGTTGGTCATCTGAAAGACCATGGGCCCCAGTTCCTTGCTTGTGCTGATACCTCCATGAAACAGGTCTGGATGTTGTGTTTGCAGGTAGGGTCATGAGCTTCAGGACGCGAGGAAACGGGCTAAAAGAGGATTATTCAGCTGCTCTTGGAGCAAGAGGCTAGAAGCACCACTGGCACGTGTCTGAGTCGTGCTTGTGCACTCAGGTTAACAACCCAATATACAGCTGCCAGCATTGCTCCGTATCTACAGTAAGATTTCATAAGCAGTATGATTGTTTGTCATAGCTCTTACATTTATGTCTAATATTGAAACTCCTTAAAAGAGAGCAGCTACCCAGTGTTTCTCAGCACTCCCAGAGCTCTCGCTCCGTTTCCCACCCAGAGCCTCCTGCTTAAAAGCTGGTAGGCCTGAACTTTTCCCACCGAAGATGGCAGGAAAGACCTGGTGAGTGTTGAGCTACGTGGGCAGGAGACAGCCTGAATAGTTAGACCAGTTGTATGCATTTGGGAGGTTGGCTGTCTAATGTTCTTTCTGGGAATCTTATTAATGTTATCTTATTATTTCATAATAGATATAACCCATGTGCTAGTGCTGGCAGGCTATAATTGGACCTTGCCAGGGAATTACTCATATTTTTCATTCTTGAAGGAATGAAGAGCATATTCAGTTATGCTAACGACCTCATTTGTGTGGATTCCATTCACTTGATATGTCTCACTTGTGAAGTATTGCAGCTAAAGCGATGATTTCTCACTCAAAGTAAACGTCGGGGTGTCTCGAAGCAGATGCTCTCCTCTCCAGATGCTGAACGGATGCCTGCGCCGTGTTTGCCTCTCCTTCGGCAGCTGCAGACTCACCCAAAGGTGGGGTTTTTTTAGTTGTGGGTTTTTTTTGCAGAACACATTTTGCTGATGGTGAGGCACATCTTTCCTCCCCTCTCAGTGTCTCGGGGTGCTGCAGAAGATGTGGAGATCTTTGAAACAGGGGGAAAAAAATATTTGTTATCTGTTGCTGCTTTATAAATCCTTTCTGTCTATTTAGTAAGCCTTGTTTGGGACTTGGGCCTTTTGGGGTGGCTTGTAAAACACTACAAGAGGTAGAGTGTCTACCCAAGTTCTTAGCTGAGGGGTTTTTTAACTCTCCACAGGGTATAAATGACAGTTTCAGCCATGAAGACCCTTCCTCCCTGTACTTACAGTTGCTCTCCTTTGTGTGCATATCAAAGCACAAGCAACATATCCTCATCAATAAAAGCCCTTTCTAATTCTTTTTTATGCTCCCCAGGGGAGTCCTTAGAGCCCTGTGGAACCTCGAGCAGCCCTTTAGTTCCTCCCGCTTTGGTCCTCGCCACTGCTTGGGGCCTGTTGTTGTAGCAGCTGCACCGGCTGTGAAAAATGCTGCTCCTTAATCAAGCAGAGCGGTGGCTGCTGAATGACACAAAGCATTACCTGCCCACAGGGACCCAGTGCGCTGGCTGTTTCTGCAGTGTTATCAAAAATGTTTCCATGCATTTGTTTGTAAGATGTCTTTATCCAGCCAGGAGAAATGTCTCTTGAAGTCAACTAACCAAATAAATAAATAACAGTCAAAGACAATACAGTGGGAAAAAGTTTCTAGAGGGAAATAAGTGATGGATTGAAAGAGATTTGAGGCTGTTGTGTTGTACAACTTGGCGCATGATGTGACAGGAGAGAGTACTCATCGCGCTGCTTCCTGGTATTACATTTTAAATGAAGTCCTAAAAATGCTTATTTAAAAGGGTTGAAGAAACAAAATAAAATAGCCTGATGTACACTGCGAACATTTTTAGACCTTCTGAATTTTTTTCATAATGCATCTCCTGGTAGCTGTGTCAAAACAAAGCTCTTCGACCAGGGTGCAGGAGGGATCCTGGAGCTACTAGAAGTTTTTCAGAGTGTTCATGCACAAATCTGAGTAAAGAGAGGAATGATCTCACTTTTCACATATGATAATAGCAAACAACAGGAATCCTGACCTGGAATTTGTCTTTGCTTTCCAAGAGCATCCCTGAGTAGTCTGTGGAGACCAGAGGAAAATACTGATGAATACCACTGTTAATGAAAATAAACACAGGCTAAAATTCCAAGCACCATGATTGCTTCTCAAAGCATCCAGGGATAGCAACAGATGCAATAAAGCAGAAATCCACTTTGACTGCCAAGGGATAACCTTTTCTACTTCAGACCCAAGCCTGGGGAGAGAACATACTACCCATAGCAGGGCAGCCCATGACCTTGAAGCTCGCGTGTTTGAAAAGCCATCTGAGAAATGCAGCAGACCTGAATGCTCTGGAGGGCAGCTTCCCAGCCCCTGCAAAGGGTCTAATGTCATCTACTGACCTGCATGGGACCTGGATACTGTTCATGTGTATGTTCATTGGCTTTTTCCATCTGAGTATTTATCCTAATGATTTGACCAAAGGAATTACCGGATTGAAAGAAAATTAATAGTTCCCTGCCCAGCCAGCTTCTTCTTTTGATTCATTCCATTCTTGTCACTTCGAGTAAACTAAATAATTAATCGAGTTACCGAAAATAATTAGGGCTAATATCACACAGATTACACTAGCCAGTTCTAACAATAATGTTCATAAGAACATCTAAATAACCTGATATTTAATTATGGTCTGGCTTGTTTAGTGATGTACAGGTTTGGGGCTTTCTCTCGCTCCAAATTTTGGTCAGCTACATTGATTAAATGAGAACTTCTTATAGCTAGTGTTCAAATTATCAAATACTTGCCTAAAGCAATCCCATTGATCAAGTGTATCATTTGTAATACAAATGTTTTTATTAGGAGGCTTTGTTCAAGATAAATGAAGGATCAAATTAACTGGAGATTGGATTGAGTAGAAAATACTGCAGCTGGATAATTTCAAGCACTGAGGCTGAACATT
Source organism: Morus bassanus (assembly GCA_031468815.1). Taxonomy (NCBI): domain Eukaryota; kingdom Metazoa; phylum Chordata; class Aves; order Suliformes; family Sulidae; genus Morus; species Morus bassanus. Next base: position 62,231,155 of record CM062572.1, read on the forward strand.
TCTTTCAAATGACGAGAAGTCATCAACTAAGTCTTAATATAAAACATGCACACACAGAGACATGTCTGTATTGATTCCTCTCATTGCTATTGCACGCTTTATACAAAACATATTCAGGTTTTGTAGGATAGGCTACAAACCCATCACCTCGCTGCAACTAAAGCAGTCTGAGTTTTTGTTCTGGCCAAAATTAGGTATGCTATCAAAATACCAACGTGCACCAAAACCCTCTTCCCACTTCCTCACTTTTCATCCACATTCTGCTGCCCCTGTTACCACCCAGTAAAGCTCCTTGTGCAGCTCTGCTCTTAACCCAAACGCCTCCTTTGCATCCAGAATGGGGCAATCATTTTCCTCTTTTTAGGAAGGAAAACCACTGGAAGAGAGCCAGCACCAATATTTAACTATTCCAGCATTCGTAGTAGCACAGCAGGGTCTGGACGTGATTGAGAGTTTATCCATGACCAGCTAGTGGAAAATGACTGTGTGAGTGAAATGCTGTTACTTTATATATAAATACACGTTTTAATACAGTCCGAATTAGGAAAGCTATTTGGGATTACGTTTTTTTTTTGGCTGTCATGTAGAGCTGTAGTTATTAAGTAGTTGCTTTTTGAAATAACTCTCCCTTCTCTACATCCCGCTCCCAGAGCAACGTATAAAGCGCTTGCTGATACAGGAATTACAGATGTTGGAGGAGCCGCTATAAAACCTCCCAAGATTTACTTCTCCTCTGTGAGGTTTCTCCATGGGCTGACTTCACAAGGAGAGGTTTTACGGGCATTCAAGATCCTTTTAAATGTATCTTCAGAGGCGGCTGCAATAATCAGAGGAAACCCCTTGAAGCCCATCAGATAAAATACACAGAGCTAGGAAGGGAGCACGGAGGTCAGTTAGTCCCAATGGACAAACTATTTTTGGCTTGTTCAGGGACACAAGGCCAAGTTTCCAACTCGTGCTGAGCACTGGCTTTGTGAAGACCTCCAGATGTTTGCAGCCTCACCCCAGCTCCAGCTTGGTCTGCCTTACGGCATGAAAATAAATGCAGATCTGTATTTCTTCTTAATTTGGGGTAGAGAGGAAAGTTCAGCACTCACACCTGGATCTAACTACTCCTAATACCTGTCCTAGCACTCCATTTAGGTACCAGGCTGGTGGGCCAGCAGTGAAATATGCAGCACAGCTTTTAGGGAGAATTATTACTTTATTCATTACTTCAGTGAAAGAAGTAATGAGCCCAGGTGGAATTACAGGTGGTAATGAAAAGCAGAGACTTGTTTTTCTTAGATATCATTTGTGGCCACTTCAGCTATATGTATATGTATGTATGTACACATATTTGTATGCATCCAAGTACCATACATATGTAACATATGTATATATGACAGATCCCACACATATATATTTGATTTAATTACACATAGTATATGTATATATAAGGATTACACATATATATGTTTGCCATGTTACATCCATATTTTGGAGCTGCAGGCTCTGGGCTGTGAGGGCTTGTATTTTACTTTTATGCTGTGGCCAATAATAGCTTATCGCCCTCATCGTAACGTTTAAAACCTGTGACCATTACATTTGCTGAAGGAGGCTTAAACTTCACTTTGCAAAACTGCAGTGTATTGGTGCGAGGTGTATTTTCTCCAGAAGAGCTAACAGCTATTGTAATAAAAACAAGCAAACAATCAAATTTATGAGTTATATTTACAGAGATGTGGAGTGAGAACAAATTAACCCCTTTATGCTGTAGCCAAGGCTACAGCACAAGGACAAGGCTGTCATCTGCCCAGGAAAGTGAGGAATGAAAGCAACGGCATGTATTGCTAATGGGTAAGTTGGTACGAGTCAAGCCATTTAATTTCTATAGAGAACCCAGTGATTGAAAGCAGCACTAATGCTGATTAATTCCCCTCCCTCTTTTCTGTCTCCTAATTTCTCACCACTCAGTACTTTTTCTTCCTTTCAGCTGATTTCCACTGTACGTGTATGTCAAGACACCTCATGCTACATGCGCTGAATACACGTAAAATCCTGATTACACTGTTGCCTTTCTTAGCCTGTATTATAGTTTATACCACTGTGTTAATCTCTTCTAATTCTAAAACAATTTACATAGTTCAATTAATTTCTGTTTTAGTAATTTACCACAAGAAAATCTAGATTTCTCATCAGACTTTTGGGGTTGGGTTTTTTTTCAGGTGAGATTTTGCAGCATTGCATCCCTGTTCGGTTCCTAGGGCCATTCTCAGAGGATGGGGACTGATGGGATATACACTCTCTCCAGCCTCTTTTCTCAGTCTGGTCCCAGGTATGAGGACAGATAAACTCAAAGGGGAGGTAAGTTCATGCTCCTTGTAACTGTCCTCATTTCAGGAGAGCTGACCCTGCTTGATTTCACCAGGAGTTTCTGTTTTGGTTTGGTTTAGTAGGTAATCTGATTTCAGGGGGAGAAAAGCATGATCTCGGTTTAGAAATTACTCATGTTTGGCCACCCAAACAATATAACAGTTCTTCAACTCTTTTCTGTGTTGGGAAATATTAGTTAAATTCAATGTCCCGCCTCTGTCTCCAGCATCTCCTGGAAAAACTGTGGAAGTGAGTCATGGGTTGCTTCATCCACCAAGACCTTTATTGATTGATGCTGTTGCAAAAAGAGATTTCCCCATCCGGGGCAGCAGCTGGGCTGCTCTGTGTGGTTGAAACTGCCTGTGAAAGCAGAGGATGTCTGGGAGACCAGCTGATACAACACAGTTTCAGCCAGGAATGCATCTGAGGATGAAGCTTGGCAGGGAGAGCTGAAGACAGGAAAGTGCGCAGAAGTTGCACGAACAAAATCCTGATTTTTCTAGCATTGTTTTCAAAAGGAGGGTGACATTTCTGGGGGAAGAGCTGAGATTTTCACTACATGGTTTTCTTTTCCGAGTGTTAGACAGGCATGCCCAACACGCATAGTGGTGAGGTTTAATTGATTGGTTTTGAGAAAAAGTGTTCCCAGTTTCCAAGGAGGCCAGGCTGTATATGCTGGTTAAGAGCAGGCACTACTCATCTGATCATCTGTGTTCACATGCATTCATCATCATCATCAACAACAACAACAATAATAATAGGAGAGCTAACAGAGGTTCTCCTTAGGATGGAACAATAAAAAAATATATGGTTTGGGGAAAAATAGTTCTGACTTCTGCCTGAGGTTATGGACATTAAGTCCATCTGGTCAAAGAAACACAGTAAAACCATGGTCAACTGGTGTCAAAGAGATGGCTAGGAAGGAGGGGGAGCCTTTATTTGGCCAAGAGATTGTAAGCTCTTGCACAGAGGAGCAGTGTCTTGGAGGACTGAGGATCAGCCAGATTGCATTGGAGGCCAACGGACTTCAGACTTGGTCCTTGCTGTCACGAGAAGCATGATCTCAGCACTGCTGAGGTTGATTTTACATCTGACTTCAGCTGGAGCAGGCTCAAGGATTTCACTATTCAGCATCGACTCCATCTGCTTTACTGAAAATGTATGCAAAGATTAAACTTGACAAGGAATTTGTTTCCAAGAGATCAATATTTTGGGATGGATTAAGAAATATAAGTACCCACCATTCCCTGGAGAGTGAGGCAGGCTGGCTGTGCCTCTCGGCTCTGGTGTCCTCCAGGCTGGCCAGTACGATGGAGTAGAACAGAAAATGGTATCACAACCACCATGGATTTTGGGATTTATTTCTCTGCTTTTCCTACAGACCTTTTCAATTCAAACTCCAAAAGAAAACAAGTTCATCAAATTCCATCTCAAGAATATCCATCTGCATCCAGGCGTCGTGACTGTGAGAAATGGCTTGTCGGGCAATACTACAGCTAGTGTTTGCCTGTTCCGATCCATCTCTTGTCAGCATTCACATCCCTGTTGACAAACTGAATTTCACCTTGATTTCATCTTTCCAGATAACACAGATTAACTGGAAGCTGTGTCATTTTTTTTGTTGTTGTTTGCTTTGAAAGCATGCAGAAGGAGCAATCCTACAGAAGAGATACAGATGTTGTCTGAGAGAATGCTGCCCTCCTAGTAAGCAATTCAGACCAACATATTGCTGGAAACAGAGACATCAGAGGTACCAGCAACTTCTTTAAGACTTTGAGCACAGTAAATGTCAGTGCTTGTGTTATTATGCTGTTTTAATACTGTTTTCATGTTTCCTAAACAGCATCTCCTCCAGGGTTACACTTCCCATCTTCTTGCGTTCAGCCTGGCATGGTTGGCTGAGATACTTCTTGAAGTGATTCTAGGAAATCCCTGAGTATCTAATGTGCCTTTGTGTGCAAGGCAAGGGCAGTCAGCCCAAAGCTCAGGCAGGCAAGAACAGAGCTGGTGGCTTCATATCCCGGAACAAAACCATTTGTATTACGCTGTACTCAGTATGTATGGCTGTACACACATTCACCAGTGAGAAGAGATCATTCCCTCTCACTCTGTCTAGAGAAAGAGATGTAGGGAATGGAGGCTGTGATGAGATAAATGGTTATCATGAGGTATAGGCATTTTTAATTAGCTCCCGCAGACTGCACCACACTGCTAATGAGCTCTTGCCAAGTTTCCTGTGATTCCTCTTTACTTTTTGTAACTCTGTAATAGTAACAATATAATCATTTTCTATAATAACCATGATAAAACCCAGATAATCCTTCTGTAACTCCTGCATAAGCTTCATATAATTAAATCAGTTGGTGAAACATTCTTGGTCTAAGGGATGGATGAACGCAGCACAGCTCTGCTACGCCATGAGGAGAATGAGGCGGAGAGCGTATTCCCCATATCCTCCCACCCCCAAAGCAATATAAATCCAGTGCAAGACTGCAATAGGGTTAAAAAGGCACACAGTTGTGTTTGGATCTCAAATTAGCCCATTGTTGCCAAAGCAGAGGCCAGAATACTACTAAACCAGTAAACTTGGTCCTGAGGGAAGAGTCTGACTTGTGTTAGGTGGGTTGGTGACTAGGCTGCTGCTGGGTTCCCAAAGCAGAGAGTAGTTCCCAGATGGTTGGGGAGGTGTGAGAAGGGATGAGGGGAAGAGACATCACAGGAGTCCTGCTTTCATCTGTCCTTTAAAAGAAGGGGGAGTGTTTCTCCACAGTGCTGAGAAATGCAATTTAGATAAATAGCTGGCGGCTCCTATGAAGAGTTTATCCAGCCTGTTATCTTTCACTCTGCTCTGACTGATGCACCCCAGGTAGTGTCATATGTGCTTATTCTTTTCTTTCCTTTTCTTTTAGTTACGAGACATATTTTTTCTATAATTACTCCTCTTATAAGAATTTCTCACGCAAAAGTATATATACATTGCAAAGGAACAGTCTCTCTCTCTCTCTGCACTTAAGTTGGGTGAACAATTGCAGATCTGCTGCCCTACCTCCAGGAGCCTGGTGATGATGAAAACTTTTGTGATGCTGCCTTTAGAGGAGAACCCAGCTTCTTATTTTCCTGACTGATGTTTAAGCCCATAGAGTTTATTGTCAACTGCAAGAAACTTACCCCAGGGAAGAGAAAGGCAGCAGCCACCCACAGCAGGGCCACAGACTGATTCCTGCAAGGATTTCTGAGCATAGCTGTTAGAGAGCGAAGCCATCCTGGACAGTCCTACCACGCATCCCCAACCCACAATTTCACAGTCAACAGGGGTGGGGAGATCAACAGAGATGAGTGACTTTCCAAAATCCCCATCATACTTTTCCTGGGTAGCAATTCATGTTGCAGCATGGCCCAGGTAATGCAGGAAACCTCAGCTCAAGCCAGTGCAGTGGAGGAAGGTGAATTTGTAAAACAAACCTGCTTTTGCTCACTGACAGCCCCACAGGCTCAAGCACCAAGATGTGCGTGTAGGTGGGTCAGGGTTAGTTGGGGTGTTGTGGAGGACAATGGGTGCTGGGTGCTGGCTCCTCCTTGTGCTCTCCTGGGGCCAGCGACCTTCTGCTAGGTTTCACATGAGCATTTTGTACCACTGAGGAGCTGACAGTGATTGGGGTGTTTTGTCTGTCCATCTTCTCCTACACCCACACATGAGTCATTAAGCAACACTTCAACTCCTCTGCTTTGTGTCTCTGTCCCCCGTCACCCATAATGGCTTCATTCCTCATTCTGCCCTTTGTTTTGGCTGTGTTTTAGTGTGTACCATGGGTTTTGCGGTCTGGGTGCCCTGCATGTGATGCGCTGTGATCTCCATGACCTGCTAGCAGAAGGACCAGCAGCACAAGGCAGTCTTCCACACCTTCTTCTTCCAGCTCTTCTTCTCTGCCATGCCGTGCTTCCACACCCAGTCTTTCCTTGCTCCGCTGTGATCTCCTCACCTCTGAGCATTTTTCTTGTGACTTTGATTTAATAACTGACCACAAGAAGATCTTCCGAGATTTTGGGAAGGACTTTCACGTTCACCCTTTTGAGGGAAGAACTAAGGAAAGGACGTACATTTAGAAGACAGCAAAATGTGTTGTGAACAAAACTCCATTTCATTAAGAGACAGGAAAATCCTAACCTCAACAGTAAATTCTGACAGCATTTGGACGTGCTCTGGTTGGTAGAGCATCCAGATTTTACTGTTTGCAAATTGGGCTCTTAACTAAACCAGGTGCTGAACAAGTGCTTTCCACAGGTCACCGAGTCCAACTTTATTCTAAATAGCACCAGCCCCAGGCCAAATTCACTCCTGAAATAAATGGACTCATCTCTCACTTACAAAGCCACATGCCCTGGCATGGTGCATCTTCTGCGGTAGCCTGCAGCATCAGGAAACGCACAGCAGGCTGATTTCTTCTTCAGCTCTCCTGCAGGCAATGCAGCTATGCACTGGGCCTCGTGTGGGTTACTACCTTTCTGCTCCAGTTATTGCCACAGTTTATGAAAGCCTGCAGTGAAAATGCTGTACTCATGTTAAGGCGAGGTGAAAGGACGGAGGAAGCCCAGCATGAAAATACTCAAAGCGTTGGAGGTCTCCTTCCCTTTGTTTGACCATCTTGAATTTTCCTACATCTCTCACATCCCATGCCATAGGATCTGCTGCCAAACCATTGCTCTGTTACAGTTTCCTATCTGCTGTCTATTAGATGGACCCAGTTTTGATTCTCCATACACTGATTCCACTCTGCTGACTACTGAAGCTGATCTCTTCCCTAGCTAAATGCAAGCAGCAAGAAAAGCCTGGGTATGGATGATCACAGAATTTGATCATCAAAAGTCTGTCCCAGTCACCTGAAAGCTGAAATATTACCTTAAATTTTTTTTCCTCTTGCTGTTAAGAGGAGAAAGGAAAAAATAACTTCAAAATTAACTAGTTACTTACTCCTTACCCTGACAAAGGGGTTGTGGGGTTGCTCATTTTCTCAGTGCCATTCTGAAGTACTAGTGCCACATCCAGGCTGTCAGATCCAAATGCACTGGGGAAAAAAGGGTAGAAAAGATAACAAAGATTCAGTGTTTAAGGCCTGAAATGGGCTTTTATAGTCTTCTGCTTCTTACCCACGCACCAAGCTTGGAGACACTCAAACCTCAGCTAGACAGGCCCTAAATTGTCAGGCAGAGATTTCCTCCTGCTGATGATGAAAGAGGATCTCCTGCATCTTCAGCATGAGCAGAATTTCAGAGTCTTGTGCAGAGCATGAACCTGCCCAGGCACTGACAGGTCTTAACGACCCTGACCAGCCTCACCTGGGCTCTCCACACCCACCCTTAGGCCCAGAGCCCATTTAGGCTCAGCCTGGCACCAACAGTCTTCTCCCTGAGCTCAGCTAGAGGAGTGCAGGTCTCCAGTAGAAGCACAACCATGCTCCTGTCTGACCGTGCACCCCCATCATCCATCTGATAGAAGGTGGCTTTTCCACGTAATGCCAGCATGGTAAGGCTTTGCTTTGCTTAAGGATTAAAACTGGTTGGTTGGTGACTCATGCTCTGTAAGTGTGAGCTTGCTACAAGGGTTGCAGAGAGGGAGTGGGGCGCTCATGGCAGTGCCCAGGGAAAGATGGGGACAGCCCTGCCTCAGCCATCTGTGTCCCCTTCCCAGCCACAGCCCTCTGCCTTGAGCGCTGCAGCTGCTGACCTGTGGTTTAGATAAGCTTTCCTCAGCCTGCTGCACAGGCTTTGCACAGAGCTGTGACTGCATCAGAAACCCAATTCCTTTAGGATCTGATGGTTGTGGATGTGAACAAGAGGGGAACCCTGGTGCCTTCCAGGCAGGGGCATGGGAAGCAGTATAATTCCCCTCTTACACACAGAGACTTGTCCTTTCCTATTTATTTATGAATATTTTTCATTACAATGTTCTTATGGTGCTTTAGGGCTGGAAACACCAGGAATATAAACCAGAGCTTGCCATTCACAGGAATTACATTATTATACATTAATATATGATTTCTGAGAAAATATCACACATTTAGCTGTCAATCTTGGCTATTATCAGAAGCTTATTGCAGTCATTTTCCTTCCTTTTTTTTTTATTTACACACATAAAACACTGTGTTTAATGACGAATTGGTTTCTGACTAAAGTGATCAGGCTGTTTGGAAAGTCACAGCCTGCATGGCCTCTGTGTTCTGACTTAACAATTTAGTTGTCTCTGTTCCCCTGGGGTTTACCTCTTTTCCTGCTGGTGAAGGTAGCAAGGGAGCACAGAAAGCCTCTTCTCTAGTTATTTTTCACAGCTAATATGACAGCAGACTCCAGTATCCCCCTTAGACTAAAAATCTGGGGAGAAAAAAATAACATTGAAGGAATCTGAAATTCTGGAAGGATTTGAGGATTTCTCTGGGGAGGCTGAGAGTGGGAAGTCCTTCCTTGCTCTCCTCCCCTGTCACCGTCAGCATTGGTCAGCTGTAAAATGCTTCTTGAGAAATGAAGGCATAGAGAGGGGGTAGGTCTCATTATCCTGGGCTGTCTGGTAGGAATCAGAAGAGAGGTATGTAACCAAATGATATCTTTTGGCTCCAAGCCTCCAGCTGCATGACATTTCCAATTATCCAAGCACATACATGTGGATGTGCAGACCCCCAGTGCTGACACACTCTGTGCTTCTGCAGTGGTGGAGGGCCCAGCTGAGACAGACCCCATCACAGCTCTGCCACTGTCCTGCTCCCACAGATGGGCACAGGCAGCTCACAAAGCCTGATTTAACAGAGAGCAAAACTTTGTCCTTGAGATCTCTGTACATCACTGGGCCATATGATGTTCAGCAGCTTTTTGAAGTGTAGTCCAAAGTCTCAATGAGAGCAAAGATACTTGGTTCCTATGGAGCTTTCCCCCCTGCCGATGCTTTAGCTCAGGATGGTGGGCAATTAACTGAATCCCAAGCAGACGAGTTTGGCCATCCTGTAGGGTGTAAGCAAGGATGCCATTGTTTCTCAGAAGGGTTATTAATGATTGGGAACTTATCCATCCACTGGGGTAAAAGCTGTTACACCCACACAGCTTCAATGAGTCAGATCCCAGATAGTCAGAGGCTGTGGTCAGAGACCAAGGCGGGGGGGGGGGGGGGGATTAACCCAACATACCAATCAACCCTTGTTGGCAATAGAAAGGTGGGGAAGAGGTTTAAAGGATGCTCCTCTCCAAAATTTTCAGGAATAGCTGCAGAGTCTGGGCTTTAACTTTACAATAAGGTCTGCTGATCAGATATGAAAAATAGATAAGATATTTTTTCTATAAGCTTCATTTATACTCATCAGAGTGCTACAAGTAATAATACCAGGAAATAGATTTGCAGGCAGAAGTATGATTTTTAAGTTAATGATGTTCATTTAATTTCAGCTCTTGTTTCCTAGATGTGCCTCCTCCTAATGCTCTAAATAGCTCCTCTGCCTCTTTGATGTTTACACCCTTCAAATGCATAAAGACAGTTCTCTACAATTCCTCATTTTGCCAAGCAATACATACTTAGTGCTTTTCATCTCTCTTCATAAATCAATCCCTTTCCTCCAACAGGAGCTAGAATAGGATTTTTTTTCCTTATTAGATTTGTACTGAGAATTTCTTTTCAGAAACAGATAAGTGTACTAGGTTTTTTTCGTGACAAAGCATCCTATCATACATTATTAGCAAACACTTCCACAATAGAACAGGAGTAAAAATAGAAAGCGGGCTATAAAAAAGAACGTATAGCAGGATAACATCTAATCTCACAGTGTGGTACTAAAAGTGGAGCAGTTCCTTCACGTTTCTTTGCAGATCTTCAAGGAAAGATCCAGGAGGCCTAAGAAACGCTTAGCATCTTTTACTTAAGGATTTCGTTAAAATCTATGTGATCTTTGACATCGAGTTAATGAATCTTCTCCTTATTCAAAAAGCCCACCTACTGCTTGTGATGTGTTTGAAGCTGCAGATCCTTTCTAGCCAGCTTAGCTGCTGCTCCCTGCCTTGCTCTCCCTCTTCCCAGTGCCTCAGCGCAGCGATGGCTGTGCACACCCTCTTCCACAAAATGTTAACTGAGAAACCACCCGAGTTATAAATTATTTCGGATCTTACTTATCTCAAAACTAGATTTTTTTATTACTGATTTTCAGTGGAAGCCATCAAATGTGAACTACTTGAGGTTCTCACCTGGCAGTCCAGGTTAACAAGTACATAATGTGCTTTTAAGATTGCTTCTTCTGATGGACCCTTCCCAGTGATCACACCCTCTGACTTACATGGTTGGCTGTGCTTTAGAGCCTGCAGTGAGATAAGCCTTGCCTGGGAAAAAATAGTCACCCTCAGATTTCCCATATTTCTGAAAGCAATTTTGGTTGAAGTCCAGCAAACCCTGCAAAAATGGATTTAAAATGAAATTACAAATGAAAGATGAATACTCAAATGGACAACAATTTCAGCAGCTATTTGTCAGGAAAAGCTTAGGACTTTGGAGATTAGTCTGCCTGGGCAATTGCTGCCCTGGGACTGAGGCACGTGCGGGTTGCACTCGGATGTGTGTTCAGCTGAGTGCCATTTGGCCTGATGTTCTTTCCTGCATTGTTCTTTCAGCTATGAATATGAGGACTGAGGAAAGGAGAAGCTGATCGATGGGTTTATTTTCCTTGCTTGTGGCTTCAGGGGTGAATTAGAGAATGGGAACTTTCTCATGGGGCCAAACAGCCCAGCAGGGCTGGCTGCTGGGTCTCAAAGTCTACCTGGGAGCCAATACAGAGACAGGCAGAGGCAACAAGGTTTAAACCCCAAGTATTTTGATGATTATTAAGTAAATGTGTCAAATAATAAGCTGTGCGGCTGCAGCATATATTCAGGGAAGGAGCCTGGAGGTAGCTTCTATCATCTTGCAAAGGAGCAGGTTCTGCAAAGGAAACCAATATCTGATACTTTTAGCAAAATGCCAAAGACCTTCTCTAGAGCTGCTGCCGGCCAGCGGAGAGAAGGCAGAAAATCCGACACAAACCCGATGTGGCTTTATAATAAACCAAACTGGTGCCAGTTGTTGTGCGCTGGGTTTTGTGACCATGCATTTTAATTTCTTATTGTTCTTGCTGCCCTTAGAGCTGGGTTAGCACAGCAGTGTGTCTGACCACTTCCCTGTGATGGCTTCTTGCTGGACACCATTGCAGACTTCCGTCTTTTGAAGCACTGTGTTCTTGTTGCAGTAACTTCATTGCTTCCACCTCGGGGCCTGCTGGGTCCCTATGAAGATTTATGCCCTGGCATTTTGAAGTTTGCCTTTTGCTAGCTTAAACCAGCTTTTGAATATGTTTGACTTGGGGCGGTGATTACAGAATCATAGAATCGTTTAGGTTGGAAAGGACCTTTAAGAACAAGTGCAACCATTAACCTAACACTGCCAAGTCCCCCACTAAACCATGTCCCTAAGCACCACATCTACGTGACTTTTAAATACCTCTGGGGATGGTTACTCCACCACTTCCCTGGGCAGCCTGTTCCAGTGTTTGACAACCCTTTTGGTGAAGAATTTTTTCCTAATATCCAATCTAAACCACCCCGGTGCAACCTGAGGCCATTTCCTCTTGTTCTATTGCTTGTTACTTGGGGGAAGAGACCAACCCCCACCTCACTACAGCCCCCATTCAGGTAGTTGCAGAGAGCGATAAGGTCTCCCCTCAGCCTCCTCTTCTCCAGGCTAAACCCCCCCAGCTCCCTCAGCCGCTCCTCATCAGACTTGTTCTCCAGACCCTTCCCCAGCTCTGTTGCCCTTCTCTGGACACGCTCCAGCACCTCAATGTCCTTGTCCTGAGGGGCCCAAAACTGAACACAGTTTTTGAGGTGCAGCATCACCAAGTGCTGAGCACAGGGGGACAATCACTTCTCTAGTCCTGCTGGCCATGCTATTTCTGATTCAAGCCAGGATGCTGTTGGCTGCCTTGGCCGCCTGGGCACACTGCTGGCTCATGTTCAGCCAGCTGTTGACCAATGCTTCCTTTTCCACCAGGCAACTTTCCAGCCACTTTTCCCCAAGCCTGTAGTGTTGCATGGGGTTGTTGTGATCCAAGTGCAGGACCTGGCACTGAGCCTTGTTAAACCTCATACGAATGACCTCGACCCATCGATCCAGCCTGTCCAGATCCCTCTGTAGAGCCTTCCTACCCCTGAGCAGATCAACACTCCTGCCCAACTTGGTGTTTTCTGCGAACTTACTGAGGGTAACTAACTTCCAGGGCTGGATCTTTGTCACATGTCATCACTTCAGATCAAGACCTTTGTAAGGGAAATAGTAGCAAAACACCTCTTGCACTGGACACTAAAGAGGACTGTGGACTTTTATCAGGGATGACTTTACTTCTCAATGACATCCGCATAAACCTAAGCACTGATAAATGCGGAGACCTGAAGCTTTGAAAGCCATTTATGACTACCAGTATAGTGTTCACCCATCTGAGGTCTACAGCAGGTCCTGGGATAGGATCTGAGGACAGTGTTGGCACCCAAGTTTCAAGGGCTGAAAGTACTTGGATGCTTTACCTGAAGGGGAGATTTTGAAGTGTTAGAACTTAATAGTTCTCAGTGTTGCTGACAGTGTAAATCTCTGCTTTCCATCTTAGAAAAATAGTTTTGTACCAACTTAAAAATAAAAAAATACTATCTTAAACATCAATAACTAAATGTAGTCCCTGTCAGCCAACCAAAACTTAAAAGGTTGACTTTGTAAACTCAAAGGCCAATGTTTCAAAAATGTATAGTATTCTTTTGACCCAGTTTAATTGTCTTTCCTGATATGTGCTTGAATGTCACTGCCCCTCCAAGGGGAGGCTGAGAACTGCTCAGTTTTGCTATTGCTACTGAAAACAGATTTCTGTAACTGCTCTTGCTGTTGTTGCACAGAAGTTTAGCACAGCAAGAAAATAACAGCTAGGAACTGGTGGTGAGAAGGTTTCTTAAATTCAGGTTGTGGGTTAGTGAAGAGCCCAAACTGACAGATTGTATCTAAGTCACACAAAAAAAAACCCCAAAGAAAGCAGTGTTTTTCATATTTAAATTTGGTGGTAAAGAGCATTTGTACACGGTGGTGCAGAGCAGGTAAATGCACTATGCCATGGTCTAGGCACTAAGCTTCTCACCCCAGACACTCCCCCAGTGGATGTCACTCCTGGCATTGGAGAATCTCTCCAAAGACAAAATAGATACCCCTCTGCTCTTTGTGTGTGTATACGCACACGTGTGTGTGTGTATATATCTCTATATCTATACATGCTTGTTAAGTCTGTAATAGCACGAGCTGTCTGTGTTTGCTGCTCATTCTGTTTCTCAGGGCAACATTTAGACTGTGAACTCCCTGAAGAAAAGACTATCTTGCTGAGTGTTTCCAACAGGCCTAACCCTCCTGGGCTTTCATTTCCTGACTGGCTTTTAATGTAATGTAAAGAACAGAAATAATATGTTCCATTAAAACTTTATTAGGTAGCTCTTCCACTTATAAGAGATGTTTCACTTATTCCCAGCCAAATGAATTCCAGTCATTGAAAGCTAAACATGAAAATTCAGGAGGGGGAAGCAGAAAGCCACCTGCAGTCTTGAAAAGATGAGGAAAAACAAGAGTGGTGGGATCAGTCTGAGAAGATGCACATAACTCAGTATGGAGTCCCAGGCCAGAGCTATATGTTGACAGGACATGCGTACAACAGCCAGCATGGGAAACACTTCATTTCTTGGCAAGGGAAATCTGCAAATGCATGTCCCCCACTTCTACATCCTGCTGATTTCTACTGGAGTCTGTCATAATTATTGGGAGCATCAGACATCTGCTTGCTTCCATGGATGTTGCTAAGGCTACTGGAGGGCTGATTGATGTGTGGTTACCACCAGAGAGCAGCCTGAGTGGCAGCAGCTGACCTTCTTAGGAGCATCTGTATTGCTCCTCACCTTCCCTCTGGCTTTTGCTGTGACCTTTGGATACAGATCGATCCTAGATTAGTGTTTGTTAACAATAAATATCCTAAAATTAGGATACAAGTAGACCAGTTCTGAAAAGGTTAGACAAGCTTGGGGCAAGTTAGTGCAAGACTCTGCTTGTCATGCTGGTGGTTGGTCTATGTGGTCTGTTTTCCAAAAGTATTTTCTAGTCCTATTATGTACAATTCCAGAGCAAAACCAGCTGGACAGCCCCAGGATGGGGGAGCTGCTCTGTGGAACCTGTGCCTTCTCAGCTAGGCTGCACAAAGCCCTGATGTAGTCCAGGGGGTGGACTTTAACTTATTTTTCTGGGCACTCTATGGTGTGTTGATGGAACTAGTATTTTGCCAAGCAAAGATGGGTAAATGCATCCAGCTGTACTGGACTGGCTTCAGTTCATAAGTGGCAGGCAAGGTTTTTCATTTTCCCTTGAACAGTTCTATTGCCCTCCCCACTCCATCTGCAAACTTCTGGCTACACAAATACATCAAAGTACACTTATATATTATATATATGATATGGAAGCTGTAGGCCATGTTACAAAATAAATTTGTATCTAGACATTGTACCCACCCATGCAGGAAAACCCATAGAAAACATCACCGATCATCACCTACGAACTGGATAAATAAAAACTTTGATCCATATCATCAAATGTATTTTGTGCATCTTTATAACATCTTCAAGTGTTCAGTAACAAAAAAAGCTCTGAGGGGAAAATTAACTGTGTCATGGGTGATATAAAGCTGCATCCGTACCTATAAAGTGCCCTAGCAATACAAGAGGATTGAAGTAATGAACAGGAATGTGCAGTTAGAGCTTTTTCCATATTTTATGTTAATCATTAGGGTAGAGCTGAAATTAGCTTTAATTGATATTAAGGGCTGAAAAAATGAATCCTCTGGAGAATGAGTCTCTTTAACCTTTAATGATGCAGTAAATAAAATATCCTGTCAACATTTGTGCAATAGTAAGGGTTTTCAAAATTCCATATCTGTATAGTGAGCGATTCAATATGCCTAATTCTCTCCATTACAGCAGATAAAGGTGATGTCAATGTATAAATTCAGCTACAGGTTTTCCACGTTTCCAGGCTATCTGTCATCCCCTGGTAATTCCCCACACTGTCTTGTTAATTCTAACAGGGAGATGGAGAGAGGAAGGAGGGACTGTGAGAACTAAACAAAAATCTGTCTGCTGGGTTCTTCATTTGTGCACCTTCTGACTTGTAGGTTTCTGACGCCAGAGTATCAATAGAGAAACTGTGTCTCAGTAGAGGGTAAGGTAAAAGGAGCAACACTTCCTATTCTTCCTTTCAGGTGAAATGTGCCTGAAAATGTTTCATTTTTTACTTTAAAGGCGAGGTGGAATTGCAAAAGACTTCGATACTTTAGGGACACTTAGTTTGGTAATAGTCAGACCATTCTTCTATCTGTCAGGGCTCAGCCTGGTATTGAAACACCTAATAACTGACTTGGTGAAGCACGTGAAATATTCCTTTGATGTAAGCAGGAAACCCGTTTTTCATAAAATCCATTTGATCATTGCAATCAACTGGAAGTATTACATCATTTAGGTAAGTTACTGTAACATTGATCGTTACTCTGCTATAGTTAACTGAGAAACAGAAACCAAATCTCTCCACTTATAACCATCTTTGTCTTTCATCAGGACTGATACAATAACAGTTCTCATATCAGGGGGTATATATCTCCTTTGGAAAGTTCCCAGCAAGCCTTTCTGTATTAAGGGGAATATATTTCTGCATACTTACAGAAGTCTTCTTGAGTGATGCTAGTGTTTTACCAGGATGTGAGTCTGTTACACTTGCACCATGATTCAACAATAACTTCTCTGATGAGACACAGCTGTAAAGTCTTTAACAAAAGCATATTTTTTTACAATGCTGATGTAACATTGATTTTTCTTCATTTTTTTCTCCTTCTTGCTTAGGGTTTGGGATAATTTAGGGGAAGAAGTGAAACAGAAGTGTCCCCAAAAATAACTTCTACCTTGTACTGTGTTTGGGAGCTCTTTCTTCTGACAAAGATCCAGCTATCTTGGGACAATACGATGTCCCAGGCCTGCCAAGGATGTGTTGAAACAGTTAAAGAAATTAGCAATGTCTAGATATAAAGTAAATATGTTTTATCAGTTAAAACATTCAAAAGTCAAGTTAAGCAGTGGTATGTCTGGTTTAAAGAGGAAACAGCCAAACCAGTGAAAACAAATCTGATGAATGCACAGCTACCAGGACCAGCAGACTCCTGGCCAAGTCACATCCATTTCTGAGGGATGGCCAGCAAAGCAATGGAAAGTGCTGGGAATGACAGAGGCAGCCCTTATAAGCAAAGTAATTTTATGGTGTTAAGACACAGAGGATCTAATTTTCTTCTAGAAGACTCATTACCATGATTTTGTTACACATTATTTATGGGCTGTTATGATAGTCCTGGCAGGTCATAATTGGCTGAAGCTGGAGAATTAGTCACATTTTTCACATTTGGAAGAATGATCTGTACAGTTACGCTAATGACTTCATTCCCGGAGATGCCATGCGCTGGGCAGAGACTGCCTGTCTTGGGGTACAGCTGGATTAACCCTTTCTGGTTCTGAGCACCATGCAAAGGTAGTTGATTTTATTCATGAGATACTAAAATGACTTTACTTCAAAGCAGCTGTTTGGTGTGTAAGTGACTTGCTGCTTTCATGACAGCTTCCTCTTTCTTTCCCTTTCCTTGAATCTGTAGTTAGTTTTGCCTAGCACTATTTTTCTATGGGGAAAAAGCATTTTTAACTAGTCTGTCCATGCAGGGGCATTGCACTCTCCCCATCAGAGCTGCTGCAGCAGTACAGCAGTAAGACAGGCCCAGGTCTTCCACTGATGGTTTTTAACCCCTGGTAAGAGATGAGCAACAGTTTAAACTGAGGAAGGGCCTTTTTGCACTCCTAACTATGTCTTGCTGTGTACATAGCAAAACCCAAACAATTTTTCACAGATGATGAATCAGAAGGGAGCACTATAATTGTTTTATCTGCCTTTTGGGACAGCACAAGCTGCTTACTCTTGAATTAGAGCCTGGTGAACGTTGCTGTATCTTCCTGAAAAATGCACAGCTTTGATTTGGGGATTTCCAGTGATCAGGAGTCCACTGCACTGCCTGACCACTCCCAAACCGCTTAATTGCCATTGTTGTTCAAGAATGGACATGCGTTCTTGCTACAATCCAACATAGTACGAACTTACTCATTTGGGTCGTGTTGCAGTTTTGTCTGCTAGATGAAAGAGAAAAGCAAGTGGCCACAGGAGAAAATTATAGTCCATGATTTGGAAAATACTGCCTTGGAGTGAAGGATGCCAGGAGAAAGTTAAGGGTTGACTTGATCTGGCTTGCAGCTCTTCTAAAAGCCTTTCCCATTTTACTAGCATCCTCTTGGTTTGTAGGTGTCAGAACCAGCACAATACACTGGGGTTAACTGGTGTGTGAAGTTCGGATCTGGGAGAACCTCCCACCTGCTTTTTGATATTCCCTGTTTATATGGTCAGGGATGGTGTAAGTTCTTTGGGCAAAGCATCATGGTGATGGCAGGACCAGCCCATAGGCCCCGAGCTGTAGACTGCTCTGGAGCAGTTCAAGAGCAAAGCAGCTCGCAGCAGGCTAACATCCCACCACAGGCAGCGTGTAAACCCCATCCATGGCTCTGGGAGGCAAGGCTCAGCTACAAGCTGTGTCTAGACAATTTCTCCAGGAGCAGTAGCCCTCCTGCAGTGCTGTTACCACCTCCTGTGAGCTGCTCCTGCTGCTTTCAGCAATCCATCCTCTGTCGCTCCAGCACAGAAAAGGGTTGGCCAGTGCTAAACCGAAGGCAACCTCTTAATCAAAGTAAGAGTTGGGAGTTATAGTGTTTGTAAAATACTGTACAAATGGGAGGGTTTGATCGCATTAAATGAAGGATCAGATTCATTAAATTAAGTGGAAAGCAATGTACATGGATAATTTCAAGGGTTGAGGCTGAATACAGTTTTCAAATAGGAAGTGATCAGCCGCTATACACAACACAGAGCAGCTCTCAAACATTTTTAATGACAGTATTTGTACACACTTTAGTTTAATTAACACATGGCACAAAAGAGGTTTGGTAACTAGGATGTAGCCTCACACCAGTCATCTCAATTATAACACGTGAAATTTCAAGCATCGATACACCAAGAGCAGCGTCACCCGTCCCTGCCCAGCAAGGTATGGTGATTTGAATTTCCATCACCCCTTGTTTCTCTTGGATGCGACAGTAATTCGTTCTCTCCAGATGGAGAAGTCCCCTTAGAAGTAAGTGGATGATCAGCTTCTCATTTGGATTTATTTCTAGTTTTCTGCAATTAAAATTAAGGGGACTGTGTACTGTCACTGCCCAGTGATCCACATTACATTTCTGACAGCTATGTTTATTAGTAAATATGTAGTAATTGCTTCCAGAATTAACTATAGCTGCTCTTCTGTGTCTGTACATGTAGGAGAGATTTCCTGTGATGTGTGATCCCTTTGTTAGCACAGCATTCATTAGATGCTGGAGAACTGTTGCAGATGCAGTTGGGTTTTACGCCTCTGCAGGTGTGGTGTTGGTCCGGGGGACTAACTTCAGAATAATTGGTTTCTCTGGTGTTAAGAGTCCCTGTGAATTTAACTTGAGAGGGATCTGCAACAATAAGAGGAAAAACACACTTGGAGATAGACAAATTAAATAAGTAGAGATTAAAGGAAAGGAACTTGGCCACGGTTTGGACATAACTTGATCTGTAGTGCCTGAAAATGCACCTCCCCTGAAAGTGCCAAGCATCAGGTGTTAGCACCTATGGTGAGAAACTAGGCACCTGGCTCTTTGTGTGCAAGTTTCAAAATGTAATGTGCTCCTCACCTGAGTTTCTTTGCAGGTCTGGAAGGTGAAGTGTTGCAATAGGATGGCGGCGGCAACTTTCATAGTCAGGAGAGCAAACCGCATCCCAATGCAGTTCCTGGGACCAGCTCCAAAGGGCAGGTACGTATACGGGTCTATGGCCTCTTTGTTTTCCTTACTGAACCTGGATAACGACATGATTGGGGAAAAAGAAAAATGAAGGCAGTAAAACCCAAAAAAAATTACATTTCTGTGTTACTTATCCAGAGATCACTTGCTGGTACCCTACAGAGACTTGTTTGGTTTTTTGCTGGGGTATCTCAGCATACCCCAGCAATTGAGTGCTGTGTCAGAGCCCTCGTCCAGGATGGGGTGGAATCCCACTTCAGCGTTTACTTTAATTCTGTCCATCCAGAGTAGACGGTAGGAGCAATGTGGAAATCTGCTCCCAATTGACTGATATTTCCTATCTGTTATACTTGGTGGGAGAGAAACCAGGGGTTGTCTCTTAGGAGCAGCCTATGGCTTCGGCCTTGCTGGGAATGAGAGGTTGATACCCATTATATAAATAACCAACTAGGGAAAAGTTATCAATTCCTTGAAAACAAAGAGGGAAGGCAACTCTGGAAGGGGCAACTCCGGTATATTTTGTAGCAAAGCCTGCAAGATGGAAATAGGTTCAACAATGAAGATTATACAGAAAGATGGCTAGCGACTACAAAAAACCTCACCATCTACCCACTCTGTCAGCAAGCCTAAAAACTGTGTACAAGATGTTGTGAGGTATCAGTGTTATTCTGCCAAATAAGATAATGTTTTCTGAAACCCTGCTTTAAGTGCAAAGCTCACTCTCTTCTTAAAATGACATTCCCATGAGCCTGCAAGTTCTCATCGGTATGTTTGTAAAAAGGTAGGAAGAACACCATTAGGAAGCTAATCAGAGATTAATACTTAATTACTATGTGAGGAAAAAGCAGCAAGATATTTATTCCCTTTCATTATGCTTTTGGTACCTTTCTGGTCTGAATTCTTCTGGATTTGGCCAGTGCTCGGGGTTGTGGTGCAGGGTATAGGGTGGGATTATGACAACGGTTCCTTTGGGAATGCTCACTCCATTTATTTCTACATCTTTCTTGCAGGCTCTCTCAAGCCGTCCTCCAAGGGGGAAGAGCCGAAGGGTTTCACTCAATGTCATGTCAAGATATTCCAATTGCATCATGGCCTCATATGTGAGAGGAGCCTGTAGGATGACAGGAGAAAGAGTGACCAGGTATGTTGGCACGAGGCTTGGCTTGTCCTAAAATGACTGCTGAGACCAGAGTGTCCTCAACCCCTACTGCCCCAGCTATGATTTAGACTCACTGAAGAACAAAATGCAAGGTAGCAATTGCATAATTGGTTTCACTTTCCATCCCTGAGTGGTGGAAATGCCTGGAAATCCACATCCACTTGTGCATGGGTGCAGAGTATGGCAAATGGGTTTGTGCAGTGGGGTGGCCTGGAAGGTTTCAGCTGCCAAAAGAAAATCTCTACAGGGCTAAGTTGTCTCTGTGTGTGTGTGTCTCTTGTTGCTGTTGGAAGATCCCAGGAGGAGAGTGTTTAGGAGCTAAAGATTTCTCATTTTCTTGACTGAACAAGGAGGACAGCAGGGTCAGAAGGTCTTCACTATCACTCAACATCCCCATACCTTGTTGGGTAAAACTCCGTCGATTTCCTCCAGCAGTTTTTGCTGCACGTCAGGATGTGTGGCCAGTTCATACGCCAGGTAACAGAGCGTGTTGCTGGTGGTCTCATACCCAGCAAATATAAAGATGAATGCTTGCGACAGTATCTCTGTGTCGGTCAGGGCTGTGAGTAGAGAGGATGTGGGGACATGAGCACAACCAGTGTTGGCTGATGGTCTCAGCAAGGAACAGGTAGCAACACGTGGGTTGAGGCAGGTTTGTTGTGGTGGTTTTCTGATAACACATTTATAGCTACTCTATCTGTCTGGAAAAAGGCATCTGATAGAGGAGCTAGATGATTTCCTGGGTATAAATGATTGACACAGCAGTTCTACTCCCTGGCAAAGGACCTGGGGGATTCCCCTTAGCCCTGGTGCTGGCAACAAGGGACAGAGACTTCTGCCTAGAGCTGGTCAGTGGAGATGGTGGAGACCCATTGAGCCTTTCTCTGGGAAACAGCTTCCTGTATTCTCCTTGCTCCCACAGCGCCTGTTGCCATGATGAGTATTTGGATGTTGTTACCTTTATGTGAGTGATTAGCTTCATTGCTCCCATGACTGGTTGAGTTCTGGGATTCAATCATCAGCTGCAGAAAATCTACTCTGCCCTGAGAAGAAAAGCAGGAGAGTTCTTTAGTAACATGTCCCTTGAAGGGCTCAGATAAACAAATCTCATAGCCTAAGCACAATTTTCAAACTGAAAGCATCCCCAAAATGCACATGACTTCCTTATTGAAAAACATAACACTTGCTTTTTATTTTGGAAACCTATCTGTCCTTTTCATGAAGCCATTGGGTGGGAGAGCAGTGTCTTGAATGGATTTTGGGAAAGGGATCCAAGCTCTAAAAGGCAGAATTTTTGCCAGGAAGCAGCTTCAGTTTTTGAAAAGCAAGAGGGGGAAGGCATAACCCTGAAAGGTGGTGTTGCTGCTCTTGTGCTGCTTACTCTGCTCTCATCCTCTGTCTAATCTTCTTCAGGGAGTCTTTTACTTTGACTTATTACAAGTTCTGCAAACCCAAGCTTAGTCCAATTCTACTGAGCCTTTATCTGGATTTAGCTTCAGATCATGGATGTACAAAGTCCCCACTTGCTTCTCTGCCAGGACTGGTCAGGTGAGGCTTTTCTGACAGTATTAAAATCAAGTGTTTACACTTAAGTAGGTTCAGGGGTTTGAGTACTTTGGCTTTGCCTTTGATATCACCCTAATTATTTCATTTAAGTGTATTTTCTGTCACAATTGCTAGCAAATTCACACTTGCTTACCTTGTAAGTCTCCTTTTCACGATCCTGCTTAATTTTGGAGATGGCTCTCAAAAAAAAATCTACAGCATCTCTAGGGAAGAAGCTAATGTTCATCTTGACCAAAAGAGGAGTAATAAATGGGCATACAACTGAAAAACAAATTGAGAATAAAATCCCACACTGTAAACAAACTCCACCTCATAACGTAGCTATGGATGTTACTGAGGAAGTAATGGTGCTACTGAGAAATTATTTCCTCTCTTGATTTCTTTACCTGAGCAAAGCCTGGGCTTTGCCTTTTTTCCTCTTTCTCTTTCTTGGGATAGTTTTTCTTGATGTAACAGTTTCCCAAGTTCCTGTCAACTGGGCACAGCTGAACTGGGTACAGTCTTTGCTTTAAGAGATGACCAAAGCATATGCCACCTTTTTCTAAGGATCTGCTTTCTAGGGACAGGTTACTTCTGTGCATTGTACAGCTCTATGACAGGAATGTGGCTCAAGAGAAATATTATAAATTCTGAATTCTTTTTTTCAGGCTGAGCTATTCGCTGCCATGGTATGCTCATGCAAACACTTCCAAGTCCCCTTCAGAGCATTTCCTTCATTATAGATACTGGATCTTGAGCATGTGTATAGATTCCTAAAATCTACATCACCAGAACTTCCTCTATGCACAGATCACAACTTTTCCTGTGTTTTAGCAAGGTATCTAATTTTGACTTAAGGTTGCAAGTGATTTAAGGTCCATCACCATCACTAAGTTATTGCATTGCTAGAAAATTGCATCTAATTACAGCCCCCACTCAGCACTCTTTTCCAGAAAATGCATTTCAGATAGCACCACTCTCCTTAAGACTCACAGCTGAACTTGCTTTTCAACCCTCGAACCATTTTCCAGCACTACTTTGGAGATTGGCTGGGATGTTCATATGTTTCTTGCATTGTGGATGTCAAAGGTGGAGGAAGTTTTTACCCATTTCCTACCCAGAGTTTTAGCATGAAGCTAACACTGAGGAGACAATGAGACAAGAGCCATTAGGACTTCCATCCTAGCTAGTGAAGTTATCTAAGCAGCAGTTGATTGGTTAATGTATAAAATGCATCAGTCTCTGATATGCTTGCTAAAGTCATGCTTCAGTAGTACTCTGACACCTGAATGAAGTTTTCAACAAAGTAATTTACATGTCAAGATGAAGAGCGGGTCAAAAAAGTCAAACTTGACCAACTTCTTCATCTCTCTAACAAAGGGGTCTTTGGGGTTGTTCATGGAGTCAATGTTCACACCAAATGAAGTGCTGGTGACGACGTCCATGCTGTAGCTTCCAAAGATGCTGAGGAAAGATGGAAAAGATAGATGGTAGTTAAGTGTTTGGACCAAGTGAATACATTTTTTCCTAATGCCTATGTGACATTCAGATATAAATTCTCATAAGACCTCCTGCCCTGGTTTTGAAAAGGAAATTGGATATATGGCACCTGAAAAGCACTTATAGTGAAAGGGATAGATTTTTAGAGAGCTTTGGTTTGAAGCCTGCGTGGGTTTTGTAATCGGACAGCTTTTCTGAGGATTTTAGAACAGCATGTAGCTACATGAACGGGTTAGTACAAGGACAGCATGTGGCTCTTGAGCATGTTAGCTTTCTTGAGAGGGATGGTAACACACCTTGCTTCACACGTGCCATGAAAATGGTCTTGTTCAACCCAGTGCAGCCCTATAATATTACAAACTGTCCAAGCCCTCTCCTTACGGGGTTTTTGGTAGGGGAGAGCTTTGCTGGTGTGTGACTGCTGGTGTGCAGCTGCCCCTTCTGCATCTGTGCTTTGAAATTGGGGGTGAAATACACAGGTTTTGTTCCAGAGCCCATATGGAGGGCACAGATGAGGACAACGCACCCAGGGCCACACTACAGCCTTCTCCCCACTCCCCCTCAGCAATGAGGCAAGTGAGGGATGAGCATCCCACAGTGCTGGGGAGCAGGTAGAGAGGTCAGCAACCCCAGTGTTCTGCAGTATAAGAAGGTGGTGCACAGAGATCCTGAGTATACGCAGGGCAAACTGGGTTTTCCTGGTGGATTTGGAGTTATCTTGGATCTGTGGATTCACAAAGCTGTGCTGGAGCACTTTCTCCCCATTTAATTCCCTTCAGAAGATTTCTCCCTGGGTCTCTGCCTCTAGGAAGTTTCACTAACATCCCAGCTTAAATTTCCCCTTTCAAATTTCCAGCCAGGCTTTCAACTAGCCCCGTTCCTCACTTCAGAGGTTTGGTTTACCCAGTGAGTGATCTGTATTGCCAGTAACAAATGAACTGCAGCACCTGCTAACAAGGTTTGCTGCTTAGCCTGCTGCTCCTAGCAGCTACTTACTCCTTTACAGATAGAGCATTGTCCTTTTCCACTTGCTTTTGAACATTTTTTACCAAAACTTCCCCATAGTGCTTCATTATAGGGAACATCTGTAACACAAACCAGAGATGGTCACTTAAGTATAGTACATTTTACTTCTTTAAGACAGGCTTACGAAGACTACAGGGAGTTTCAGGAATATTTACAAATAAGGTCTTTCTGCTAAGGTTTTATTTTAAGCCTTTTTCATTTTAAATTAGGCATAAATTAAACAGGCCAGCTTAGTTGCCAGGCTCTGACTGAGGAAATCGGACCCCTGTGACAATCTCAGCCTGAAAACAGTGTCTACTGACTCTGTGATTTACTTTTTACCTGCTCCTCTGTTTTACCTCCTTTAGTTTCCCACTGGTGAAAGTTGGAGAGAGCACAGTACGAATCCTCTTCCACTCTTCATCTTCAGCTAATGAGACAGCATTGTTCAGCACCCCTGCTAGCTCTGTATGCTAAAGGAGGAAAAGGCAAGGTGTTATCTCCAGAAAAGATAGTGGCTTTTTTACAAGGATGGGAATGTAGCATGCAAGTCCCTGTCCAGGCTATTTCAGGGGCATTACTACCAGCAGCAGGCTAAGGCCTTACAAAGAGGTTCTCTCAAGACGTACATAAGTAAATAATCCCCTTTCCTGCAGTAAACCAGCTGTAAGATGCCATTTCCACATCCAGAAAAAGTAACCCAACAAGCCCAACACCCATATGTATGTGTGTACCCACACCTAACCATGTTACCCAGGTCCTGCATCCCAGCCAGTAGCACATGTGCTAGCTGGACCCTTACAGATTCCTGCATGCTCACACAGACTCAAATTCATCCATATATATATATATATAGGTGTGAGAGCAGAATTTGTCTGATGTGCAGGCAAACAGCTTCCTCTGCCAGCCTGGATATGCAGTCCCCAGGCTGTAAGGCAGGGGAACAGTGACATACAGTGGCCGTTTACAGTAATCCCTATAGTGCAGTCACTCATCCCCTACGGGAGCCCCGCTACATGCTTGGCATGCTGTCTCCTCCTGTACTCTGTTTTTTGGACTCTGTGGTACATCATGATGCTTCTGTTCTTACCCTCCGGTTGGTAAAGGTGGAGTAACACTCTTTAACCAGCACAGATTTAATGATCTGGGGGTCCATGACAGCCAGCACAGGTTGTCTGCCATCGTAAATCCTGGTGGGGGGAGAAGAGGAGGCAAATAAACAACCCCAGGTAGTTGAAGTGCAAGGCTTGGCTGACGCCCATGAAATAAAATGTGTTAAAAAAATGCTCCTCCATCACCAGCCTTGCTGTTCTGCAGATGCCCAAGTACAGAAATGAAGAAAGTAGATGTGGAAAAGGACTCCCAGGCCTTCTCCCATCTGGATTTCTAAATGATAAAGGGGGTTAAACACCTTCCAAATCCACAGGGAAATAAGCAGGGCTCAGTCCCTCAGAGAACCAGATAATAACTGAAGCAAGTGTCTTCGCTTTCTCCCCTGACTCTGTGGTTTTCCAGGCACTTAAACACATTACAGTATTAGGAGGAAACTTGTTTGACCCCTTTCAGTCTCTTGAATTGGGTATCTGGAGACTTGGCCTGACAGCACTGAAATATCCTTGGAGATGAAACTCAGTCCTTGTTTTTGTTTTTTTAAGCTGCCAGTTCTGAATGTTTTCCTGGAACAGATGTAGATTAAGAAGATTTATGCACTTCCCCATTTATCAAAAGTTATCTTTTCCAGACTCCATTTTTTTAAGGTTGCTATAGGGACCAATGGATACATTATACAGGATATGCAGGTTTGTAGCTCAAGTTATAACAGCAGTGATAAAAGCCACAGGAGATGTCCAGAGCAGAGTAACGATAACTGTACTAGCTCCTGCTGCAGCAGGTAAGGATCAGCAGCACGACTGTCTGCAGACTTTGGTTCTGCTTATTCACTCTGTATCGGGAGTCACTCACATTCCTCTGCTGTTGGTAAACCAGAGGAACCTGACCTCCCAGTTCCAGGTTCACCGTTAAGTACATAGTAGTTTTGCTGCTGATTTTGTTAAGAGCAAGTGAGGGCCTTTTTTTATCAGTTTTAAAACAGCTTTCATAGCATAGGTCAAAGCAATGTCCATATAGCATGACAGTGGCACAGCCCTGCAATCATCAGGCTTTAAGCCACCACAAGCACCCTATTGTTGCTGTACTCATCATGATGGGACCATCAGGGCTGCAGGTAGAGGAAAGGGAGTTTTCCTAATTGATTTTTTTTCTCCCCTTTGTATGGATTCTAGTTTCACCTTAGAAGAGATCAGTGGTGCATACTCACCCCCAGACTTTCCCGTATTTCTGGAAACATTCATTGTCAAACTGCAAGAAACCCTGTGGAATGCAATTTAAAAATTATCTCAGAGGGGATGCAGTGGAGGGGATGATGTTGGAGGTGATGGCTTGGGAGGAATATCTGTAAACCGATGTTCAGAGCTGCCTTCCGAGTTCTTCTCCTCTTGAAAAACATCATAAAGGACAGCATAAATGTACATCGTGCTTGTGAATGAGCTGTTTGCCAGGATGCCAGCAAAGGGCAGCTGTAAATCAGTCACCCACGAGCGCTTGTCTGGAGATGCTGTAAAGGCCCCATGGTCTGTTTCTGAGCCCTTATCCCATGCTGGCCTTTGCATAACCTGTGCGTTAGAGCAGAGCTTGGTATTTGGAGATAACTTATCATCACCATGTATCTGTTTAGCTACAGCTGTACGAGCAAAGGTGGATATTTCTGGAGCCAGGAAGGCTTCTGTCACTTACTTTGCGATATTCCAGGCATGTGCCAAAGAAAGGCAGAGGTGTTGGTCCAGGAATACCCAACTTCCTGAAGAAACCAAATGGCCAGATCCCATATCTGTGCGACAGAAAAGACAACTGAGTGCTGCATCACCGTGGCGTTGGCGCTGCGAGCTCTCCTGAACCTGGAGACTGCAGCAATGTCCCTTTGGCCCTAAGTAGAGGAGGTTGATCTGGGAGCTGGGGAAAAGAGGCCCAAAAGAAAATTGCCCTGTACAAACTACTTAATAAACATGGTAAGGCTCACTGCTGCCACACAGGGCTTCAGACAGATCACTTTGATGTAAAAGCAGCTGTCTCCTATAGGCATAGGTGCTCTGGTGGAAACAGGACCTTAAAGCCTTTAGCAAAAGTCAAGAGAGGAGCTCATTGCCAACCAAAGAAGCGGCAGAAAAGGGAGCTGGAAGAAGGAACACCAAGCTTATATGTTTTTATTGAAGAGAAATCAAAGCTGTGCCAGAAGTGATGTCCCAAACAGGGCTTTTGTCAAGCTGCACTTTAATTTCATTTATTTTTCTCCCTCCCCTTAGCCTGTTGTTAGCTCAGTGGTACATCAGGAAGTCTTGTCTTGATGGTTTTCTCTTTAGATTTTATTGACAGCTTTGCAGATTTCTCTCCTCTGAAGCACCCTTTTTGGCAGCTGTAAAGTTATTACTTCTACCTCGGGGCCTTCTGTTTCTCAACAAGGGTCTGGGCTGCAGCCCTTTGAAGCTTGTCTTTGGCTGTGTTGAAAGAGCTCCTCAAAATATTTGTTTTTAGTTAGTAGCTGCAGCTTCCCAAGTGAGTGATTCACTGCACAAGCGATGTAAAACTGCAAAAGTTTTGCAGAGGGATGTTATCAGAAATCCTCTTTGGGCCACATGGCAGCAGCTGCTCAGCCAGCATCTTGGGGATGCTTTCCTGAAAAGCCAGAGTCTAGGCTGAGATTTAGGGGGGGTTTCCCTTGCAATTAGTAATACTTTTCTAAATCTGTGGGACCCTGAATGAGATCAGTCCCCCCAGCACAGGTTCTGCCCGAGCATGAGAGCAGACCTCATCTTATGGTGCAAACAGATCAGGCAAAAAACAGGGAACAGAGTGTTTACAGGTGCAGAAAGGTTTCAAGGCCTCAGTTTGTCAATGTTTAAACTTTTCTGTCAAAGATTAATTCAGTACTAGGTATAAAATGTCTGTGGATTCTCATTTATAATGTTTATGGGTGGCTGGGGCTGTAGGAAGACCAGGAAATGCCAGGCTGGGGTGGTTCCAAAGCTCAGAAATGCTATAGGAACATAGGATAGGCTTAATCCATTTAGAACACAGCCAGGAAAATGCAGCCTAATGCTCTTGCGGCTAAAATGTGACATGGTTTTCTGCAGGCTGAGAAGGACCATTCAGTGTAAAGCCAGAGAATAATTATTACTACTTCTCACCATGGATGTGAACCAGAAATGCCTGATATTCCTTCATGTGTGAACTGGAACAGCGTTGCCCCAGATGGACAAGAAGCATCTGAACAACCTCCCTGTGCTAATGGGCAGTGAAATTCCTATTTTAGCTCAGTTATCAGAGCACAAAGATCTGGGCTTTGTCCCTTTTGCCACAAGAAAATTGCAAGTAGCTACGGAAGGTGGGAGTGTGGTAACCAGCAACCTTAGATGGACACAGTTATTGAAATACGGGGGTTTAGGTCAATAATGGGGAGGGTGTGGTTGGAAAAGTCTGCCCCAAACAGGTTTTTGAGTGATCCAAAGGACAGGAAATGTTGTTCAAAAAAAAAAAAATAAAAACGCCACAAAAAAACCCCAGGGCTAAAAGTTTCAGAGTTTACTCAACTGCCATGGTTGGAGCATTGCCTGGGCAGACAAATGGATTGTGCTCATGTACACCACATTAATCATTAAGGTTTATGGCTAGTAACCTGCTGTCTCTGCCTAAGGGCTTGTCAACACTACAAAGTTTGTCCGTCCAGCCTTGATGGCAGGGGCTGCCAGTGGAGATGCTGTATGTCCCAGCAGAAGGGGGCTTTCAGCCAGCCCTGCTACACTGCAGCGCTGAACAGCATCAGCAAAGCGGACGAAAGCATCTTCTCGCTAGCTTGGCTCCTGTGAAGCAGCGGGATATGCTTCTGCCTGATGGAGTCTGTCTGAAAAGCCAGAAGCAGAGACCTGATCTTGCTCTGGGCTTCATTTCTTCCCCCAGCAAGGGTGGACTGTGCAGATGGGCATGGGATGCTGTCCCTGGAGGCATGTGGCAAATCTGACTTCTGCAAAGTGTCCCTTCTGGTCCAGGTGCCCATGCATGGAGCGACTTAACTGAGCACTATGGAAGGAGTCCAGAAGAGTAAGAACTGACCCTATGCATGCTGTTTTTCTGGTGCCTTTATGCTGCTCTCCACCTTTGCGAGTCATGCAGTAGGATCATCTACTGCACCCCTCCACAGAGCAACCTCAGTCAGGGAGGCACAGCCTTGCTTAGACTGTATTTCTGTGGAAAATAACCTAACGGATCATGATCCTCATTGAAGCTAGCACCCTGCTGGTAACAAATGCCTTGCTCCATTATTATTTGATTATTGTTTTGATGCTTAGCAGCAAGATCATAACGGTGCACAGGAATACTCCAAACCTTGGAGCAAGATCACGTGTACATACAGTCTTTAGACTCCTCTGCTACTTCCCGGACCCTCGTTAGACTCTAGAAATCACACCTACCTGTTTGGTCTTCAGCAGACTAGTTGCATGAAAATGAACAATGGCAAGAACAGGAAAATTGCATGAGCAAAGAACCAATAAAGAATATTTTACTCACACTACCAGGAGGACTATGAAAATAAGCAAAAGGGCCCATGTCTCTGTAGAGAAGGAGGGAAGAGGGTTCATTTTGGTTCTTCTCTGGTTGGCTTTGAGTTCTGTCTTGATGCGTTTGTCCCAGATCTGTGAGGAAATAGGAGTGTCACAGTGTGCGATCTTTTGTGTCCAATCATATGATTTAGGGGACTGTCCTTCTGTCATGAAGGAGGAGGAGTGAAAGGCAAAAGTAGCAAAGTATGCTAATCTGAAAAAACATGATTCATGTGATAGACAAATGCCTGGCTGAACTGTCTAAGGTTCAAATTATTTAATACATTGCCAGGCATTTCAGCTAGTTTCTCTGTTGCACTAGTAAGTAATAACTGACTTCTTATTGAGTAATGTTCCTGGGCTCCTATACCAAAATAAATAAAACCAACTTACAATGAAAAGGTAAATCCCAAAGCAGGTGTCAGAGCTGGTTTCCAAAAGGGAAAGAGAAGTGAAAAGGTTATTCACATATTGTATGACAAGATCTTTTCTGGCAGCTGAATTCACTTTGGCAGAATTTAAGGTTTTGTTTAAAATATCTTTCTTTCTGTCTTCAAAAGAGCAAGTGCTGCCTGCTTCTGCCTGTGGTGGGTCAGAAGCAGCTTCTAACAAAGGCAGGAATTCGCCCCCCTATAGAGGCTTTATAAGTCCACCTTGTTTGCTGGCTTGTGGCCAGGTGTTTTGTAAGAGAAATGCTGTTGTTCCACAACTGTAAGCAGTTAAAGTACCACCGTTTCCAAAACACCAGTTCATGGCTCATGAATAAAAACACCACCCACCCTTCTGCAGCACCTGGCAAAAAGACACAAGCAAAGGGAAAACACAAATTTTGTAATGTTTCTCCTGTAAGGATGGTACAGAAAAGGAATGGCATCCTAGAGGTATGGGCATGCTAAGAGAAGATTATGATGGTGGAGAAAGCTGGGCGATTTGGATGGTGTTTGTTAGTGGCCATAATGTTAGGGTAGGAGGCTATATAGTTTGCACAGATGTGTGCTACAGCATCTTTAGGGCTTCATTCAGAACTCTAAAATGAACAATCCCCTTCCTATAGGTAGAGCTGCCATTTTCAAAAGGGAGTTTACTGACTCCACCAGGTGCAAATAACTGGGTGTTATAAATATTTGGCACATCAAATGCCTTGTGTCCTGAAGGATGTTGCTGTGATTGATGCTGGGTTGACTGATAAGCAGATCTCAGTCCACATGGTGATACAAGGCACATTCTGAGAGTCATCATCTGACTTATCTCAGCAGCATTTTTATCTCATTTCACCATTGCCTGGCCTTTGCTCTGACCTTCAGAGACAACTCAGTTGCAGATTATTTTGTAATAAACACAGTCTACTTTAGTTTGACATGAACAGGCAAGTTCATGACGTAGTTAGAGAAGCCTGTGTTGGGTCCTACCTTGCTTGGTTCAGAGATGTTGAAAAGAGTATGTGATTAAATGGGTGGTTTCCCATTCAGGAGCTTGTCACAGCAGTGATAGGTTTTCCAGAGTTCCCCTTAGTGCATTTTCACATAGCCTTGAAATCTGAATTTACTGGGCACCAAATGTTCTTGACTCAGCATGTAGGGAAACAGGTTAATACAGTTTATTCATTAAACAGCATTGTTGTAGTGCTCTCCATCCTCAGTAAAAATAAGTCTGAATCCTTGTCCTGTTTGGGTCATTTTTAATGGTAAGACTAGTTTCTGGAAAAACTTGCAAAAAAAACAGGTAGGTGCAAAGTCTTATTGCTGGTTTTGCATTACGGACTTATGATCTCTGCCAAATGGACTGTGCCTATTGACGTCAAACAAACAAAACCCCACCATCCCCTTGAGAAATCTGACAGATAAACAAAAAAAGAAAAAGCTCATGTCATTAATCTATGCCAGAGGAAAGTCAATGACCCAGGAACAAATGACCAATTTTCACATCACATGTAAGTCCAGCTCAGAGATGGGTTTATGCCCTAACTTGCCTTGTATTAAAACTGTAAACGTCTAACTCCAGGCTGTGGTGTGCCCTAAACTGCTAGGAGGTACGGCAAGCCAGCTGGGAGATCATGTTTGAAAGGTGGCTTGGGTGCCTTCAGAGGGAAGCCCAGGGAAGATTTCCTGCCCGCTCTGGGAGGGAGGAGAAACATCAACTGTTCGGCATCATCTTCAGCCAAGGCTGAACCGCACCTCATGGAAATGGTGGGAAGGAGAAGAATAGCATGGCCAAGCCCAAGTTTACCCTCTCCCTTCCCAGCTGAGGTCTCTGCCCACCTGGATGCAGCTACACCAAGCCATCACAATTGTCCCTTCACCCTATCCAAGTCCTTTAGATGTGTCTTATTCCTTACCACCATGGGCTTTTAGGCCCGTCCTCTGCTTCTTCTGGACATTTTGAAGTGCACTGCATCCCACCACAGGTTTTGGTGAGCACACCATCCCAGGTGTCTGGAGCAGAGGCACACTGCTCAGGGGCATGACAAGGTGCAATTATAGTTGTGGGAACACCCTGCTAGTGACACAGCTAGTCTCATTCATGGGTGACAATGTCACACATGGTGTGCAGTGCATAGTCAATATGCAATGCTTGCCGTCGTCATTTAGGCTGCTGCGCCGTACAGTAACTCCTGTGTTGCCACCATGCTTCCAGGACAGCCACAAGCTGAGGGTGACAGGTTTAAAAAGCCAAACTTTGCAGCAAATTCACAAGAGAACTGAG
Source organism: Morus bassanus (assembly GCA_031468815.1). Lineage (NCBI taxonomy): Eukaryota > Metazoa > Chordata > Aves > Suliformes > Sulidae > Morus > Morus bassanus. Next base: position 62,264,098 of record CM062572.1, read on the forward strand.
CTGCTTTTCCATTTCTAATGCCCCTAAGTAGCTCAGATTAATGGATTAATGGCTTTCAGGAAAGAAAAATAACACCACATTCTTATTTGCAGTGTAATGAAAAAAGTGTTCCTAATCCAGGTTGTGAACAACGTGTGATGAGCAGGAGGAATTTCTTATGTAATAATGACTGGGAGCTGGGCAGTAAAATGGAAGAACATGTACTTCTTCCACAAGCTGTGAAACCAAATGTTGTAGAGTAAGAAAAACACTGTGGAATAGCAATTATGTCTGGGGCACAGGTGTGGAGAAGAAAGAGCAGTTCAGAAGAGAAAGAGCTATTGGCGAAAAAAAAAAAAAAAAAAAGCCACAGTGGGTAACATTTTGTGTTCATGATGAAAAGGACTGCATGGGCATAAGGAGGGCCAGGCTGGATAAGCCTGAATCTTTAGACCTAACTCACTTCTGTGTATGATCATGAAAGAGGTTCTCCCGAGATACTTTGGGGAATTTGTTTTAGATTCCCAGGGCCGGAGCGGTTGCAGTAGAGACTCTGCAGTGCTACTTGGGATATAAATGTTGCTGGGGAGTTGTATCATTATGGAGTACTTTAAACTCTCTAGATATAGATCATAAAAAAATGCTACTAATCATGCAGAGCTCAAGTAATTTTTGTATGGGAGATGGCAGATTTCTGCACTGGAGAAATACCAAACTGGCAAGCAGTAGAACTGTTTTAGCTTCCGTGTTGATAACTAATTTAAGATATTCTAGAAGAATGGTTAGGAGCAAAATTACCTTGGGCTGAACAAAATGCATTCCTTAGTTTAACGTAAGTAGAAGTATAAACAAAAATAAGCTTATAATTAAGGCTCTATTAATGAAACAAACTAGTGGCAGATCTCAGGGCCTTTAGGGTAGACTGTGCCTAGCTTTCTTTTCGAGTCAACAGTGCTAATATTATCAGCCAGTTGTGTGGCGAGAGACTTGCAAGAACAGACTTTACACCCAACTGGCTGAACAGCTACATTAAAAAGGATGCTCAGAATAAACCAACCAGATAGGAGGTGGAGAAAAAAAAACAACCCGATGACTTTGTAGTTCAAGGTATACTATTATATGTTCTGCCCATAAAATCTTCTGGGATGGGAGCTTGTTTCTGTGCCTGACTCTGAGCAACCCAGTGGTTGAACATACCAGCTCACTGGGGTCCAATTAGGGGGGGTCCAGCATATTGGTGGCATTTCTTGCCCCCTTGGAGACATGCCCCCAAAAACCTTGGTTTGTTTAGTCTAGCTAGATGATAGCTGGGCTGGAAGGTGGTTGCTATGAGATAAATGCCAGGTAGAAGAGCTATTTAATCAAATTATGATGTTGGCACAGCGACAAATAGGTATAACCCAGCCATGAATAAATACTAGACAGGAAATGACCACAGTCCTGGACTAGAAAGCTCCGGAGTCTTCCCATCATGGGGTTAAAGGAAAGAAAGAAAGCTCAAATAATGCAAAATGGGGCTAGATAATGGGCTGTCAGCTGCTGGTGGGAGGAGGGAGCAATATATTAAATTTCTTACCAACACTCTTCTGCCAGAGCAATGTGAGGAGTTCACTTTCTGCATAGGCAGAAGATGTGGGGAGGCAACTATTTATTTTCCCTGATACAAAATGGTTTAGTTACCCACAGGAAAATACTTCATAATGAAGGCTACATTTTGTTGTCAGTGGTTAAAGTATTGATACACTGCTGCTGGATAAAAAATCAATGTATTTGGAGGGGTCTCTAATTATACTTTATGTAGTTCCATGTATAGATGACTGATACCCTCCTGCACATAAATTTCCTTGGGATTTAAAAAGCTCACAAAAAACCTCAACAAAAAAGTAATTAATTCCCCTGGATGTTTTGTTCCATATACTGAGCTTTGGAACTACAGAGAAACTAGGACATTTTTCTCATGTTTTTTTCAGTTAAAGTAATATCCCTGATACATACCAATCTTCCTTCATAATCTTTACAATATATCATTATATTCCTTTTCATTCTAAGAAACAACAGCTACAAAACCTATATGATAACTGGAGAGCTAATTAACTCTGCACACTCCATTCTTCTGCCCAAGGCAATACAAATGTATGTTTGAGGTTCTCTCACCTTAACCTTATAAAATGAGTTAAGAAAAAATAAAGTATCCTGCTAGTTCTACACATGACCTTGCCTGTGATGCAATGAAAGATGGGGTTACATCCCACAAGGGAGCAGCAACAACAATCCTGGACTCATGTAAACTAGAAGAGATGTATTTCCAATACAAGGTGTAAGATCATGTTCTTTCCTGGGTATTATAGAGAGGATACCTTGATGGGGCAGCTGCGTGCGAGTGCTGCTTTGTTGCACCATAATTTTGGCAAAGTCATTCCAAGAAGTGTCTGTGCACGTCATTGCCCAAGCAGACTCTGCATTGGTATGTCACAGCCTGGTGAAGTCAGCACACGTGACTCATTCAGAGCAATGGGTCTTTTAAAGAATGACAAATCAAATTGTTCATTCGGAGTATAAGGATTTTGTTATACAAAGGACTGCATGAGATTGTGCCTAAAGCAGGAATAACGTAATGTCTTCAGTCATTGTCCCTACCGCTGCTGCAGCTTTCCACAGTGTGACCAGCCCTGACTGTATCTTAGCAGGTTCAGCTCTACTGTGTTTGTAGTCGTGCTAGTTAGTAGGGATCATGAGACTCAAGTATTTGTAACAAAAGAAATCAAAATCCTTTCTCAGTGTGCTTTTAGACCACAGATCACTTGCCTTTCCATCATCTGACCGGGGGGGGGTGGGGGGGGTGGGGTGCGGGGTGTGTTTTCTTCATTGCTTTTTGGTGGACTGGGATAGATGAGGCCACCTCTCATGATGAAGATGCGCAAAAGTGGTCGATGTCAGGGCTGTCATGCATGGAGGTTCATGGAAAGGGCTGTACACGATTGCAAAGATATTTGGGTTTTTTTAATGCATTTCACCTAAATATGAGTGTTCCCAGATTGCTGCTCCCTCATGCCCGCTCCTTCTGGTCAGCTACCTGATCTGCTCCCAGCTACCCGCAATGCTAGAAAAGGATTATCTCGAGGTTATTTTCGTATCACATGTCAGTGCATCATGATACATTCTTCTTCTCTTCTGTTTTCTAAATAGCATTTTCTCAGGGTCTAAAGTTTCAGCTTTAAGTCAGACCTTTTTTTTTTGTTAAAAGTGAATAGGATTATTTTGAGAACCAGTCCCTAAAATTATCTTACATGAGCAAAATATATGGGCGTTTAGGTCAACTCAGCTGTATAGGCTGAGGTTGTGTCATCTCTATTGCAGGTTGGAAAGGAGCCTGAGAGGTCAAATGAGTTTTAAGTATCCAGTAGCATGGAACCCTGGGTCAAAGAATTGACTTATCTAAACTCGGGAGCTGGTGCGATGTCACAAGTTCTGATCTCAGGTCTGAGTGTAAAAACATCTCTCAATGCCCAATTTGCCCATGCAGTTTACCTTGTTCAATATTTAACCAGCTACTAGCCTACACGACGATATCTCAAATTGCTGAGCCTGGAAATCCCTAATGGATGTGTAAGGGAGGATGGGTCCCACCAGAAAAATTTCCACTAGTCCCAAGAAACTAGGTATACAGTTTCTCCAAACCAGGGGGCTTTTATGTGAGCCTTTTGTGGTTTTATGCAATTTTGTGCCCCTGTAGCTTTTGACCTAACAATACCAGTCCCCCCTCCCAAGGTGGCAGGAGGCGCCTTGGTTATATGTAGGGACACTTGGCTGATAAGTGTGTCTCCAGCCCCAAAGCCCCAAATATTTTGCATCCTTTGAGGAGCAGAGAGCTTGTCTCTGCTGCAAGGACACTTGCACTGCCCCCAGCTTTGTAGGCTGCTCCTGCTGCTCTTTTAATTTAGAGAGAAGTGTATTTTGCAAAATAGCTCAGCATGCTCTCACCAGAGAGCTGTGGTGCCTTCACCACCTCTGGCTGTGGTTCCAAGCTGACTGGTACCGATGCCTCGGAGGTGAATTCAGGTGCAAATCTGACAAGACATGTATAAATGGCAAGGACAGAAATAGTAGGTTTAAGACACAATTATTCCCTTAAGTTGACATTCCTGCCCAGCAGCGCAGCAGGTTCTCAAGGAAAAAGCAGCAGTAGGGAAAGCGGTTTCAAAACCTTTTTCTGAAGTTTCATGGCATCATCCTTTAATCCTAATACACTGGAGAAATCCTTTCATCCGTGATCTGAGTTACCAGTGCTAAGTACGTGACTGAAGAGTGAGAATCAGACCCTAATTAAGAGATGTTGATCATTACAAACAGCTGGTGGTCCTCGTCCACCTCTGTGCTGATCTATGCATTTCAAGAAGAATTGCAGAAAAAATGAGAAGTTCAGCAGCTCTCAGAGCTGATGCTGAACCTCCTGCCATTTCATCCCTTCACAAGAATGGTTCCTGGTGGCCACCATGCCATTAATTTTCCCTGTTAACTGAGGGAAGGGCCCTTTGGAGCCCCCACTATATGCTTTCCTCTCTCACTCCAGCACCAGCAGCAACTGCGTCTTCCCAATAACCTTCAGCCTCCCCTAGCCTATACGTATGACAAAGACAGACCTTTAAAATGTTGGACAGAGACCCAAATTGAAGGGCACTGTGATAAATTCTGGCAGCGGTTTGACATGATGGGAAATTCATTCCTCCCACATAAATTATTTTCTGCACTTTTCAGGCTTTAGCCTTTTACTGTGCATTTTCAGCAATAAACAGTGAAATATGACATTATTTACTTGTGAAGCACTAATAATGTGTACACGCCATAAAACCTGATGATGCTCTGGAGAGCTCGCAGTCACCAGCATAAACACAGGGAAGACAGAAAGTGCCGGAGACCCTGTGCAGGGACGGCTGTGCGTGCCCTAGCTGCTTCTCTGCTTTATGCCTTCCTGAAGCATCACTTATTGCAGGTAGCCCAATTTATTCCCTGCTGACTTAGCTCCCCAAACACATGGGATGCCCTCTCCTTTAAGGTTCATCTCCCCTGATTTTATAAACATCCCTCAGCTACTCTATTGTTACCTGACCCAGCTTGTTTAGTGACACATCCCCGGCGGAGCCAAGCTCAGCAGGGGCTGCAAGACGGGATAAAACCTGAGCCTTGCTAAACCCCACCGCCGGGGCTGTGGTGCGCAGGCACAGTTAACTTGGCACGGCTGGCTGCAGGGTCGAAGTGTCGGAAGTGATTTTCAGCATGTGTGCGTGGATAATGCCATAATGAAGTCCAGATACTTTAACTTCCCTGCATGATTTTCTTTTTCTTGAGGCCTTTCATGTTGATGTGGCTTGACTTCTTGTTTCTGAGCTTTAGGTTAGCTTAGCCTAGCTTTGTGTGTTCAGACATAGCCATGCCCACACCATGTCCTCGTACCCACACCATATCCTTGGCACCTCTGTCCTTGGCTCTGTGGGCTGGGAGCTGGCTGGATCTGCATCAGCAGCCTCCTCCTGGAGAATAGGTTTGTGGGATGCATTTGTGGCATCCCGGCGATACTGTCTCTTTTGTTACGCCAAGCCAGGGAAGTCTCAGATGAAATTAAAGGTGAAACCTGGGATACCCCTGGGTGCTAGCAAGGCTCTGAACCCAGAGGGATTCCTGCAAAAACCCTGGTAAGGGCTTGGGTTAACTGTGCAGGCTAGCTAGGTCATCCTTTGTCATCCTTTTGGGCTTTGGCATTGAACCCCTTTTTGCTTATCGAACCCTCAAAATGCCTGAGAGACGAGAACGGGCAGCGCAGTTAGCCTGTCTGCAAGCGGGGAGGAGGAACCTCGCCTTCTCCAAAGAAAATATGAAGCAGCTTTGGCCATATCTATTATCATTATTGGAGCTGTCAGCTGAGATCCAATACAGAGCTTTAGATAGATGTATCGAGGCCAGGTTCCACGCTGACTTACCACAGCAGCGAAGGAGCCAGCTCCTGTCTCATTTGTGCTCATTTAATCCCATTGATTTGACCGGAGCTATGGGCGAGGAAGAAGGCAGCAGTGGGCTCTGCAGACCACAGCTCAGGGCACCAGCTTGGCTTGACCCCCTTGTCCTCCCCACACCATCCCCAGGAGACATCGAGGGGATTTGGGGCTCCAGTGTCTTGTGCAAACCCCAGGACCAATGCGCAGGTATGAGCTCTTCCAGAATAAAAGATTTTGCCCTAAATCAGGTCACTGGGAAGCTGGACCATAACCCTCTCATTTTCTGATTTTTATTATTCTCCCTCTGTGGTACATTCTTAAATCTTAACTGTTTTGCACCATCTTAATGTTGTACCAAGAAAGGGAGACCATTCGCTATTTTAGCAGAAGTTAAGCCAATATTTCTCTGTTTTCCAGCCCATTCCACAGAGCTGTGCAGCAGTCAGTCTCAAAGAAGCAGGACCACGTCAATTCTCCTGTCTGTTATAAAAATATTGCGTCAGGAGTTAGATCTCTGTGGGGTGCTGATTTACCTCAAGAATCTATATGTTTCTGTAGAAAATGAGAATATTCAGGAGAGGTAGTCAGTCTGTTCTAGGACTACAGCTAGAGTTTCCTGTCCAGATTAATTAAAGGGCTGCAGAGGCTCCAAATGTGATTACCTCTTCTTCTTATCTTGTTCCAAAGTCCATGCAATATCTACAGTGTTTCAAAGTTATATAAGTTTTTAAAAAAATCAATAGCAGTGGAGTTCTCATTATCACCAACCTACAAATAAAGTTGTATAAGAAGCACAGAAGGGAAAACATTGGTGTGGAAACAGGCTTCGCCTTTACGTTTGCGAGTGAATTTTCCTCTAAGAAAAACTATCAAAGATCTCAAAAATTACTAACACAAAACAAAACAAAAAAACCCATAACCCACCATCATCACCTCCCGTAGGTGAGGCTTTAAAAAGCAGTTGTCTGAGTACTCAGGATCAGGTACTTCAGGTGAAACAGGTGTTGGATTTTGGCTTGGCCACCAAATTCCAGCCTGAAAATTCTTCTGTATCTTTTTCTCCATAGGCAAGGACAGTTTAATAGTAGGTCGCGACAGAGGACCTGGTAGAATCAAGAGAGAGAGAGAGACAAGTCAGTTCTTTGGCCTCAAGAGCTGAACACAGGTACCTCAAATCTTCCCTTCTCCCAAGGCAAGTGGGTGTCAAGTAATTGCAGCTATTCAAATCGCTCTCATTAATTGAGAGTGTAGCATTTGAGATGAGTGGAGACTTCATACCTGCGAAGGATGCTTTCTCCCATCCATCCCACGGGGAACTCGCCATCGCTCCACTTGTGCCCTCCATTGCTGCCACTGCTGGCTGGACCTTCCGACAGAGGAATGCAGCTTTATTTTACCCAAGGGCTGTGCTGATTTGGGGCATCTGTTGGTGGCTCAGTACCAGGCTGGCAGGCTAGGCTGGGACCCTCCACTTGCAGAGGGGTTCAGGCGTTGCCTCTGCCATTGCATCTCTTCCAAAAGCCACTGCCACAGCCCTGTTAGCTCCAGGTCTGTTATGCAATGCCATCTGCAAGCAGCAAGGTCAGCAAAGTTGCTAGCACCTTTTTAGCCTGCTGTGATAAACACACAGTCACAAAAGTTTTATAACAGAGCTCAAAACAGGATCTGCCCTTCGTTATCCAAATGAGGTCTAATTTGTGCCAGCACATAGCTATGAGTCACGGCAGGTTTCGATCGGGATTTCTGATTCCTGAACAAGGACTGATGAGGCTCCCCGGTAGCTCCCATTAATCTTCTTCTCTGTGAGCTGTGCATGGCTGCAGTTGAAAAGGTTTTGTGTTTGCTCTCACTCATTTGCACAAAAGGTGACAGTGCAACGGGTCTGACAGCCAGGACATGGACGGGAAGGATCTTGTCTGGGTTTCAGGCCAGGGATTTCACAGCGGTCCTTTGTCATGTCTCAGCAGTGCCTTGGAGAAATGCAGCTGCAGGGAGAGGTCTCAGTCAGTGCTTGTGAGATGTGGTGGCTCGGGGCATCTTCTCCAGGGAAGAAGGGAGCTGCTTCTTGCCAGTGGGGCCAGGGCATCCCATCCCCGGAGAATTTCTTAGCACAATGGCGATGCAGATGACTGCCCACTGCACCAATACTGGTGTCTGTAAGCAGCAAAGCCACCCGTGCTTTTCAGCTTCAGAGGCTTCCTGCTCCAAGTTGTGTGGTTTAGGTGTCTCCTCAGTATTTCAAGAAGCTTTCAGACCAATTAAATTTTTAATGATTGCCTCTCAGCTCTTTGCACAGTGGCTTTGCTTCTGCCTTTGTTGCAGGCTAGCTGCATGCCTGTGTATAAACCGCCTTAAACACACTTGGGACAAGACAAAAATTCATATCCCTGCTCCCCTGCTCTCCCCCCCATACCACACTCTGCCAAAGAGAGGAGAAACCAGCAGCCCTGGGTTCACAGTCCCGGGAAGGCAAGTGAATTAATTTTCTATTGAACCTTTCATTCTCCAGATATCAAAACACTTTGTGAAGTCGGGGCCTGTAGGGAAGCAGAGCTGCTATTTATGTGATCAATAAAAAGTTTTACACGGAGCCTTGGATGCTCACAAAAGATGGGAAAGAATGTAGCTGAAACAGCTCTTCACATGAAAACAAGATGTTTATTGGTATTGAAACACCCTGCTAGGCTGAAATCAGATGCCAAGCAATGTGAGCTCAAGCCAGGATGGTTCTCATTGGGGAGGGGAGAAGAGCAGGCTGGCTTTTTGCATAGGACTAGCTAAAATTTCCCTATCATTATGTGTAATAATAGGAGGATAAATGCACAATACGGTGAGATGACTGAGGTTGGAGCCAAGGGGGACAGAGCCAACAACATTTTATATATTTTCCTGCCATACGAATTCTTCACACCTTGAACTACTTTTCCTTGATTTTCTTTTTTTTTTCTTTTTTTTTCATTGAGGCAACAGCCAATAAAAGAAACCAGCAGGTTAGAAACCACATAAGCAATCTCCCACTGAGCTTTATTCCCCACAGGCTCGTTGCATCAAAGGGAAGGCAGCAAAACAGGGCGACCAAATGCTACGTAACAGCGAAAATGAGTTGGCTGCTGCATGCTCTGCCCCACGCTAGGGGCAGGTCATGTTGCTTGCAGGGGCTGTTGGGCTCATGGGGACTGTGGCAGCCACCTGGGCTGGGGTGAAGAGGACATTTTGGGGCTTTACACAAGGCAGAATAGCTCGTGCTTTTGCTCTGCATTCCTCCTTCCCCACTCCTTCAAATGCAAATACATCTCTCCAGCTGCCCCACTTCTTCTTGCACCACCTCAACGCTCTCAGAGACGAGGTTTCTTGCTGCAATTCCTCTCTCGCTGCATTTGAATCCCATTTTCTGGCTGGAAGGTGCAGAGACATAATTTATCCCATGTATCTCCTGCCTGCCCCTTCATCAGGAAGGGTAATTTCATCCCACTTGCTATGTCTTCCTTTCATCACTCCACCTTACTGACCTCAGCAATGCCCAGTTAGCAAATCTGGGCCTCCTGTACATAGCAGATATTACTTCCACCTCATTTCAAGTTTACCACTCTGCCAGTTTTTGTTGCGCTCTTTCCAGCACTTCGTAATTTTGCTCCATAATAATGGGATCAGCATCTCATAATTAGAGCGAACCACGGTGCTATGTCCCGTGAAATAAGACACGGTGGGAGAACACTGGCTGTCCCCAGTGTTTCCTGGGAGACCTCAGCCCTGAAGTTTCAAAGCAGTCTGGAGGGGGTAAACACTGGTTATTGCATGCAAATATAGCCTATGAAAAGTGCACCACTAAACATCATGCTCTCAGTACGAAGCCTTGCAGTTAGCACAGAGCAATAGCAGCAACGTGGTACACAACTTTATCAGGGGCTCTGAAAGTTGGAATAAGGACTGTATGCAGGATAAACTCAAGGCTTTTCATAAAGGCTTGTCCTTACCCTAAATCCCGCTCTCAGCCAGTGCGTTTGCTCAGCAGGGTGGACAGTGCAGCTCAAGGTGTCCTGCACCTGCCACCCTAGGCACCACATCTTACCTGTGCTTCTCTCCAGAGCCCTCCTCTCCCACCCTGTGCAAGCCACAGCCATGGAGCTGCTCTTAATTTCCTGCATTACCTAGCCACAAGCAGTGCTGCTGGTAACAACCTTTGAAAAGATACGGGGAAAGAGCATTAGGATATAATAAGTCTTATTTACAGCTTGGAGAATCTGCATTTTAGAGTGAGACACCATACTTAAAAATCAGGAGAGACAAAGTGGCACCTTGCAAAAGTGAGTGTTGCCTGGGCAACATCAGCATTTGCATCCCCGCATCTCCCCAGCCCCGTGCTTAGCAAATTTCCTCACTGTGGTGCTTCCATGCACGCTCAGACTTACACCTTGCTCCCTCTCACTCGCATCCACGTCTGCTTCTCCAAGGTGAATGTACAGGGATTGGCACAAGAAGTCTACATATGCCACTGGCAAGAAATGAATCTTCCTTCAGTCTTTCGACTTGTCTCTCCTGCTGTGCTCTGCAAAGCCCCAGGTCTGTGCTTGCACGCAGTGTGGGTTTCACTGCACACACATGCCTTCAGATGGTGCCAGCTGCAGTTGTGCCCCCTCCCCGTTTGGAGCTGAACCATAGATCCTGTGTATCTGGCTGTGTTTTATCTTAAAGTTACATTTACGTAGTAGTTAGGCTTGAGGACAGATGCTTTCTCCACCCCCTCCACCACCCCACCCCCCACTTTTTTTTTAACATCGTAAAAGAAAAACAACACTCATCTTCCAGAGTTGGGAGTTCTCTTGACAGCAGAACAGTGTGATGGATGTGCCAGGGCATCATTTCATCAGAATATCAAGCCATGAGGTTGGCTACTGCCATTCATTCTTGTCATTTGAATCCTCTTGATGTGTAAGATCACATTAAAACCCTGTAAGAGAAAAGTGTTGCATATCTCCTTGTCAGAGAGGGCTATGCTGGTTCATCCATCCAGCCCTGGGACAGTGCAGGTAGAGGGGAGCTCTTCCTTGGACCATTCATTGAAGGTGAAACAGAAAAGCCTGCAGGTACCTAATCCTGATCCAGCTTCATTTTCCGAAGGAAGGGAAGGACAACTGTCATGGCATTTATTGTTTGCAGGGTTCTCCACCGTGATCATTAAAAAAGTTGGGGTTTTCCTTTCATCTTGCCACTGACAAAAGGAATTTGTCTTTCTTATGCCTTTTACTTTTCTCTGATTTTTTTTTTTAAACATCTTGAGCAGTGGGCTGGTGGCCAGATTTCTGAAGGTGTTTAAGTATCGACAGATGCAGCTGGGTACCTGGAGGGATTTTTCAAAAGCATCTTGCGGTAATTGTTTACGATATTCTTCACTTCCCATCATGATCTCTTTGGTAGCATCCCTATTCCTGCCAGCACTGCATCTCCTATCGCAGAACTGAGTTAGATTTTACTGCTTTTCTTACTTTTAGTCCCAGAACTCCAGGAAACTGAACAAAAGGGGAACAAAATGTGTAAAATTTGCTGCAAATGGTTACATTTGGGTAGATTTTAGTGTCCTTATAAATACCGATGGGATGCTGAGAAGGTGCACACTTTCATTTACAGCAGCAGAACTCCAGCATGAGCAGAGTCTTTTCATAGATGTGATCTTGCACTGAGAAACATACAGAGAAATCAACTGCATGCTCCCTTTGAAATGCAAAATATTTCTGTGTTGCAACATCATGGCCAAATTTGCCAGTGGATTTTGAGCATTTGTGTATTTTCTGAGAAGCAGCAGTTAATTTGCAGAGAGATTCCTTGTCACTTTTGCCCACTGTAAATTCTTGGGATCATGTTTGTGTTGTTATTAGTAACCAGGTAAAAATCTGAGTGAGATTTGCAGGCAGATCTGCAGAAAATAGCAATCTGAGTTTGGCATCCTCTGCCGGGACAAGCTGCAGGAGCCCCCACAGCCCAGGGACATTATTAAAGAGCGAAGGGGTCCGCAATTTCCATCCTGCACTGCCATCTATAGCACAGCGCTGCGCACAGCAAACAGCATTGCAAAAATCAAACCAGAAGCCAAAAAAAAAACCAAAAAGTAACTGAGGCAGCAGGCTGCAAAAAACGTTAGTGCAATGAACTGAATTGGCAATTTAGGGACCATGGCCCATGTTGTGTTGGACTGGATGGGAGTGGAAGAGCTTGGGGTGTGAATCCCACCTGCCCTCCTGTCTGGGCGTCCCTAATCTTTTGGGGTTTGCGACACAATTTCATCCCCTCCAAATCAATGCAGAAATGGCCAGCTTTCTCCAGGGGACAGCTCAAGATATCCTAATCAGAGGCATGAAACCAAAACCCATTTTGACTCTGATAAGCAAAGGGAATTTCTTTTATTTTTTATTTTTAAACCAGATGTTGCTTTCATGCTCTGAAACCTCCGAAGCAGCTGAATGAATTTTCTTCAAACTCCTCGCACGCACAAAAATTCACCTTTGGGCTGCGAACAAGCTTAAGAAATTGCACTGTGATGGAGTTTTTTTTTTCCCCTTCCCTCTTCCTTTTTTTTGATTTGGAAAGTTAAAAGGATCCTAAAATAGAAGCTGAGAATTGGATTAAACGTCCCTTTGTTAACTCTTAACACTGCTCCAAGTCTGCAATTACCATTTCTTAAGTTGCCTGGCTCCCATCCCTCTTACACTTGCAGCTGCCACGTTTTTTATTAAAATAACTGCTAAAATAACGCTGAGGACCAGCTCATCTCTGGCACAGTCTGAAGAGGGAGCTTTGCTGAGAGAACTAAGAGAAAGCCCAGGTTTGGCCCCATTTCACGTGCCTCCAAAATTGACCTGTGAAATTGGGGAAGGAGATGGAGGTCGCAGGAGCTGGGGAGCCCTAAATGAGGAGAAACCCCCTGTGCTCCTCATGGCCCACCAGCATCCTATGGCAGGAGGGGCAGAGGAATGGCACGGCAGTGTCAAGTGCTTTGGGCCATTTGATATTGAAATATGTATCATGAGACCTGCGATGCTAACAGAGCAGAAAAATAGCACAGCCAGCTCACTACCAGAAATGGATAAATTCCTCTCAGGCAGCTTTCCTGACCTAAATCTAGCTAGGAAGGGAGATGAGAAATAAAAGTTGTAGTTATCACCTAAGAAACCTTGTAATACTGTGGATTGTTCCCATCAATTCTCTGTTTTTCAGGATCAACCTTAAGAGCAGCTTCCAAAAGAAAGGTCGTGCAGGATGCCTGATCCCAACAACAGCCTCATAGTAATATTCATTAATGGTCTTGCAAAATGCATATGTAGCTTATTACAGTCCGTTTCTGTATCACATGGGAATATCTAGGAGCATTGGACGCTTAGGAAATGCTTTAATTGACAAAGGATGGGCCAAAATCACCAGCTCCTGCTCTCACCATTAATTTTCAGTGACCCTCATTTGCATGGATGAAATGTCTTGCATGAGTAACTGCTCCCAGTCTAAACACGGAGCAGGTAAAGCCCTGTGTTGGTATGGGAGGAAAGCAGGGTGGGCTTTGCTGGTGTCCGAATAAGGGATTTCAGCCACCTGAGAGCACTGGATATTAGGGGGAGACATTCGTGACCTCTGGAAAGGATTTGGTGAGAGCAGCCCTTCACGCAGAGGAGCTGGACAGGCTCTGGGCAGATGGATGCGTTAGCTTGGCCACTGGCTGCTTTAGCAGAAAATTATATGCTAAATCAAGCACTGGAAAGCAAATTGCACTCTCAGCTTGGCTGGAAGGCCAGCCTCTGGCACAGACAGCTTTTCTCAATGGAGGCACGTCCACCCCCCTTGGGACCTGCCACTGGGATTTGCCTTTAGCAATGCTGGATGGCCAGAGCAAAAGCTGGAGTCTCATGGGCAGCTTCAGCACGTGGGTGCCGTGTTTGCTGCCAAAGCATGGGTACTTTTTCAGGTTTTCCACCAAGGAAAGTGTACGGCATGGGACTGCCTGCTGGAGGCTTGGCTTGGGGTGGAAGCAAAGCAGGAGGCCTGCCCGGGCAAGCCAAGATGTTCCTGGAGGGATGAGATGCAGATTCATGTGCTCTCGTGAAGGGGCAGCATCTCCTGCTCTTGAGCTGGAGGCAGGAACGGGTAAACCAGAAACTCACTTCAGCCTCCTAGCTAACAAAATCAACAGTAAACCTATCCTGTTTACACCTACAGTAATTCCTCTCCTTGTTCTTGCAAGCCCAGTTCAATTTTCTTTTTATTCTTGTGCATGTATCTGCAAATAGCCGATTATTTGTGTTACACCCTGCCAATAAATTGTATGCTTTTTATTTGTATCCCTTCCTTCCCGAGTCGGTTTGCATTAAGTACCGCTGCAGTGTGCAGAAGGGGTTGAGGCAATGCTTTGGTGGCCACATAAAACAAGTTATCATTGAACATGGCCCCTCTTTCTCACAAAAGGAGCCCTTGGAAGATGCAAGCAGCTGGAATATGGGTATTTTCACGACCATTAAAACTTCATTTTACTTTTATTGCTATTAAAAAGCCCTGGATAGGTGTGTTTCTCATCCAGCTGATTAATTGGAGGTTAGAGGCCACCACACCAACAATTGCACAGATATGTACCTTTGTGTGCATGGAAGCGGTGCATCTCAACCTCTTTCCAAAAGAAAATCAAAAGCAAAGTGTTGCTAGCACAGAGACACAAAGAATACCCTCTCTTTTTCATCCGAGACTCCAGCACAGGCTCACTACGCCCACTTAGGCTCCTTTCAGCTCCCAACATGCCTCCGGGTTGCCTAGCAATCCTAACAATATTTTACAAGGCCTTATTCCAAAGGCACATTTTGCTAATGCCGAATTTTAGCTAGAAGCTCCAGGAGAAGCACGGAAGAAGCCTGAGGTAGCACCACTCCAATTTATTACAGCCAGGATACAGGGGGAAAAAAATAAAATACCAAATTATCATGATGGGCATTTAGCAATAAGGTCTTGCATCGTACCCCATGAGCCAGCACACTGCCAGGGGTGGTCTCTGTGCCGTCAGCCGACTGTAGCAACACAACTGTGTATCTGTGAATGTGCCGAGGCTCCAAACAGGCACCTCCAAAAGGAACAGGCTGCTTGCAGCCAGGTTTCCAAGCAAACATCTAATGGAAAGAAATGATGAGGGAAAGCAACTTCTGGCTGAATGCAACAGAAAGGATTCAGTACAACCAGCTGTTGCCATCCTAACGTTGGGTGCCTCCAGGGAAGCCTGCCTCTATCGCCTGGGGTCGCACCCCAGGGTGACTGATGCTGGGAATTAAATGGGCTGAAGGGACCGTGGGCTCCAGCATGGCCTGGAGAACCTGGGGGCAGCTGCGACCCCTGGTCCCCCACTGCCAGGGCTGGTCACCCCGTTCCACCTCAGTGAGGCTCTTGGCATGTGCATAGCTCCCCAAAATCAGCAGATTCAAGGTTGTGTGCTCCCAGGTCCTGTGGCAGCAGACCCCAGGTCTGCGCTTGGTGAGGTGATGCATTAAACTGGCACTACCTGGATGGGACACCCGTGGTAAAAGTCACCCCAGCTGGGCCATGACACTGCTGACTGCAGAGTCCCAGCTGCGTGGCTGGTTCACATCTCTGCACACTGGCAAAGTTCAGATGCTGAGCAGGGACGGGATGGGGACAGGTCTGCTGTTGGAGCAGTGGGCAGGTGGAAGGAGGCTGGTGGGAGATGACATTCACCGAATTACTTTGTGCTCTGAGCCATGTGGAAAATAAAGGTACCAAAATGCATAAATCTATTTCAAGTCACCCTCTCTCGCCCCAAACAAACATATAACCCAGGAATAAATGAGCCCTTGGGGTCAATGTTTCTGAAGGTTACAGAGTTCCTATTTTTATCTTTTAGTTTGGCTTATACAAATTTTGTCTAAGACCCACATTTTCTATAAGTTACTTATAATGGTTAGGGTTTTAAAATCCTGCCTTTAAAAAGAAAAATAACATCCTTAATTTCATCAAAGATTACACCATAATAGTAATCTCTTGCTAACATAAACTGAATTTGATTCAACCATTAAACTCTTACATAGTTATTATTTTGTTGATGAAAAATGACCTCTGGTTAAATTCAGCAACTGTTTCATTACTGTAAAAAATGTATTTATAAAAAAAAATCAATAGACATGTTTTCATGCCTTCTTATTTCTCTCTTCCTGTTTTTGGAGGGTTTTTATTTTTCAGTTTCCAGGGTGCACAGGTTTGGGGGTTTCTTTCTAAGCAGGCAGACACGTCTCCTCCTGCCTGTAAAGCAAGCACATTAGCATGAGGGAACTGGTAAGTAAAAATTACTCTAAACAAAAGTGAGACCCATTTCATTGATTTTTTCACTGGCCAAGCTGAAGGACAAGTAAATTGGATTTTAAAAATCCTTTCACTTTTAATACTGTATGGTATTATTAGTAATGTAAGTAAGTAAAACTGTTTATAGCAGATGTTTTTCTAAAGCTGACAGTGTGCCCTTAAAGTGACGCATGATGATTGTAAATCCAGGGTTTTCCAGCACTTACAGCAAATGCCCTTATTGCACTAACATATCTAACTAATGCAACAAATTGGAAAGAGGGGTGCAGAATGGGAAAGGGAAAAAGTTTCACTTTCAATCCAGGATTTTCCTGGGAAGCAGGTTTAGTGCTGGAAATATAATCAAAGGTTAAATTTGCTCAGTGCTTTAGAAGTGTCTGCAAAACAGCAGGACATTTGCAGGAGAGACCCTCCCCCAGCATCTGATCCTTGCTGAGAGGCTCCAGTGATCCCAAAGGATGCTCAGGACTCACTGAAAGCAAATACAGTTTGCAAGTGCCTTTGATAGTCCCTACTTCAAGGATAACACATAGACAGCCAAATCCAAGAATAGGTCACAGCGATTTCAAATTTTCTTTACTGGGATGCTGCGCAGTGACTGAAGTGCAGGGCTGTTGCCACGTGGGTCCCTGGACACCTTGGTTGGGTCCGTGTTAGGGCACTGTACTCTTCGCCTCTGCTCTCGGTCCCCTGTCCCTTATTTCAGAAAAAACAAAGCCACATGAAGACCGGCCACCACATCCTTCCTCTAGGTCTAACCTGGCCGGGAGGGTGTCCAGCGTGTACATGCATCCCCGGGATGCTCCAGGTCAGGAACCCTGAGCAGGGCAAGAAAGGCTGAATCCAGACGTTTTCCCTTTTTCCTGGCATGGCTTGGCCCAGTGTTTTTTTTTTTTTCCCTTTAGAAGGAAAACTTTTGGCATCCAGCACTTCACCAGCAGGGTGATAGGCGGTAGCTGGTTAAAAAAGAAAAGGAGGTTGTCCCTTTCTGGAGGGGGAATTTGTTGCAGGAGCACTTGAACGCAGCCGCCCCTGATGCCTGGGACAATGCAGGGTCCAGGCTGCTGGGGCAGGCGTTCACAACACATAGGTGATGTAGCAAGGAAGCCATTTACACACATAACCTGCCGTGGGTTATAGATCTGATTCCAGATTGCCCCAACCTTCCCTGTGTGGTTTCTGCCTGTGAAAATATAGGAAGGAAGTCAGGATCAGGTGTCACCACTATGGTTTTGGCAGCACGTTACACTGTCTGTATATCATGATAGATATATCATCATAGGTGTGAATCATGATATAAGGTTTGGGACAGTAAACATGCAGGTCCTGTGGTTTTTGTTTAAATGTTTTGTAATAATACAGGGCAAATTCTGTAGCTTTACTGGCTCCTCTACCTCCTTGGGCAGGTTGTAAAGAAAGATATTTAAGATCAGCTGCTTCCAATCCTCCAGACAATGCATGGAGCTTGTTTTCAGCAGCGACAGGCAGTATATGCTACAGTTGCACATAAAAGTCCAAAACCATATTCCTTTTGGGCTGAAATGCTTCATGTTTGATATCAGATTTTATACTTATTGGTCCAGTTGTTTTTAGATGTTGAAAAGTATGTGGGTTTTTTTTTTTTCCACATCAATGGAAAGTGAGAAAATGAGATCATTCAAAAGTGACTAAAGCAAATAATTCAGACCTGGCTTGTGTTATGTATTTCACTGAGGTCTAAGTTTCAAGCCAAAATGAAAGTAAGTTAGCTAGGCGGGTTTAAAGCTCAAAGCGCACACACACCAGTGTAAATTCTATGAATTATTTTAACTGCAACCCATGCAATGATATTGCTTTTGTAAAATTATCTCGACAACAAATGGTCTTGTTCAAGGCTTTCCAAAATGGGCTATCATACATCAGACAGTCTCTGGCATGGATTCTAGAAAAGCAACAGCATTTCTGCATGGGGAATGAGCAGATCATAATATCTTAGGGAATGGCAGAGTCTGGGCATCAGATGTTCCTAGGTCTTTATTGTATTTCAGAGAACTTGCTGTGAAAATATATTCTTGATAAGTGTGATTTGAGAAAAATCCCTGTGAAACCTAAATAAACTGTGATAGAAACATTTCCAGCATACTGGAGTTTACAGTAAACAGGATCATAGCTGATTTAAAAATGAAAAAATTCGTTACTATAGAAAGAACAATCTTCCCAGGCAGTGCTGCTCTTGGGAGGGAGCTAACAGATGCAGCATCTCATTTAGCCCCAACTTGCCAGGCACTGAGGCTGCTGCTCAGCACCCAAAGCACACAGCACCTTGCAGGAGGGAGCAAGGTTTAAGCAATGCCCGCCTTGTGCTAGGTCCCACCGTCTGCATGCCTTTTTCTGTCCCCAGTACTCCTCCCTTCTGCATAGCAGCCCATTGGCATTAGGAAAAAAATGGTGGGTTTGCATCTTTTGTGGGCTTTCAGGACCATGAGTGCTCCCATCACATTTCTGACTCACTGGTGTTGTTTTCTTCAACCTTCTGCTGATGAAAAGCTGTGTGGGAAAAGAAAGAATTCCTCTATCAATGTATCACCTCCTCCACAGGCAAACCCTTTTTTAACAGGCCATCTGGATTAAAATCTGGCTCAGAGCCGCTGTGAAAGCTTTGTAAAGCTGTTCTGATTGAGGAGGGGTATTTATGGGTGTCCCAGATAGGATTAGGGCTCTGCTGGGCTCCCCAGACCCTCAGCGGCAGGTCACATCCTCAATGTCACTGCAAGCATCACAGGTGCCCTCCTGGTCAGAGATCCGTGTCGTGGATGCAGCCTCTGCAGGAAGGCAGATTTATACAGGCTGCGCCAGGTCAGGGCCAAGGGACATCACTGGAAAGACATAAGGATCGGGGTTAAAAGCACAGATCATGCAACAGAATTGAGAAAACAGGTAGAAATCCCATAGGAAGCTGGGTTAGACACCGTGAGTGTGCGTGTGTGTGACAGATACTATCATGCACCTGAATATGTTTCAATACAATGAATTTTATTTAACTTTTGCAGCCGCTTGGTTAAGAAGAAAATCCTACCAGACCCATATAAGTGCAAACCCCTTTCTGCTTCTGTGTCACAGCGCTGTGATTTCCCAGAGACAGAAAGCAGAATTAAAACACACCCAGCTGGAGCAAGAAGTGAGGCTGCTTCCGAGTGCAGGTGCATTGGGGAAGGTAGCTCCACAGATACAGGGCACGCTGTTCATCACTTACATTGCCTCAAATCAGTTTGGATAAAAACCACAACAGCGTTTAAAACCTATTTGATGGCTGAGAGAAGGGAAAGGGAAAAGGGTTGCGGAGAGCTGGGCAGGAATTTGAGGGAACACTGCCCTCTGTTTTTTGTAGTTTATCTAAGCTTTTGTGTGATGCAGGTCCTGAGGTCTCTGCTCGCTTGCCAATGATGCACAATTTACATCAGTGAAAACCCTATATCCTTTAACCCCATCAGATTGGCACCACGCTCAGGAGAAATGCTGGACTGGGCTAGCATGGAGACAGAGTCTCTTTTCCTTAGAGTAATTGCTTTCCTTCACTCTCCTCCTCCTCCTTCCCCAGGTCAGGGCTGTGCACATTAGGCTAGCTTTCATTGTGAGCATCAATGTGTCGTCTAGCTGCTGGGTAAATACATCAAGCCGCTCACGCCCAGTGTGCAGCTCACATCGTTCCTTTCTGTCGAAGCTGCTTTTCAATTACGCTTTGGTCCGGGGGTAGAACAGATTTCCTGCAGTGTTGAAGCCGGGCAGCTGAATTGGAGCTTGATAAATATGTATTCGGTCTCATGCATCAGAATAGTGAGCAACAGCCATATGAAGTGCTATAGAAATGCAGCATTTCACTTACAGAAACTAAGTGTTTTTAAGCAGATGCCAGTCACCAGATAAATGCAGAAATGTACCTTTTTATCACTGTTTTTGTAAGATTTGTGTTCGCCCAATGCGGTGGTATCTGGGTGACCATAACAACCCATTACATTCATTTGCCCACAACTGATAGCACAAACCAGATTCCTGCCATATACCGCTGTACAGAGACAGTCAGCGATGACACACTGCCAAACAAATATTTGACAAAGGACAGTTGGGTTTTGCACCGCTCTCTGAGTAATGCCGACTCTATCCCAGCTACTTTCTGCTTTCACCCTCCCCTTCCCAGCTGTTTTGTTTGAATGTTTAATTTCTCCTCCTGGTTCACATTGCTCTATTGCACAGATGCGGCAGAGCAGGGCAGCACGTCAAAATGGCTCGAGGTGTCTCTACGAAGTGCCAGGAGGGATTACTTCTGCATGTGCACAGGCAGTCATGCTTGTACAGGGTCTCAGCATTGCACCATGCGAGTGCCCAAGCATGGTCCCAGCTGGAGCAAGCGCACAGCCGGCTAGTTTGGATGGCTGGGGACGGCCAAGGTGCTGTTCCCACATCCGAGCGTCGCACCAGTTCCTGGGCACATCACAGCGGTGGCACAAGGACCATGCTGTGTCCCACCCCGACCCCAGCTCCTGCAGGGGCTGCTCCTCACCTCGGCTCCCCGCAGCTCACAGTACCTGGCTGGCAGCTCCCGGCCATCTGAATATTTTGGTAGGCAACTTGTAGAATCAGGAAGTTTGGCCACACCTGCAGACATATCCGTCTCAAACCCTGCCGAGGAAAATGAACCACTTTAAAGTCAATCCAGCCATACGGGATGAGATTAATTTAATTCAAACAATTTTGGGTGCATTTACATCAGGCATTTACACCGGGGCAGCCGGCTTGACTTTAAGCAGGATTAGTTGACTAGAGGAGCGCGAAGTGTTTCCTTCTCTGAAGGGCCCTTGGTTTGATGCTGTTGCAGGGTGGATTAGAGCCGAGCAGAGCATTGGAGGCTGCCGAGCAGAGCGCTCTGCTCCTCACAGTGCAAGGAGCTTAGGGAACAGATGCCGCAGGCGGATGGGCTGGTGAGACACGATGCTAAGAACAACCCATCAGGCAGCTCAGAGGAATCCTGTTTCTGTATACCACTTGATCACTTTTTGCATGAAGCTGGGATTTATCTCGGCAGCGGTGCTGGCTTAAGCAGCAAATTCCACTCAGAAGAAATTTCCAGGCAGAAAGACAAAGACTTGTTAGAAAAAGAATCTCACTGATCGGTGCGGTGGGAGTGTCTCAGTGGCTGCAGAGTGACCGTGACACATATGGACATGTCCATCAGCATCCCCAGCTCCGCAGCCCTGGAGCAGCAACGTTGCTCTGGGTCCACCCCAAGCACTCAAGAAGCCTCTAAGCAGCATGAAAATCTTTGCAGCCGGCCTCACGTGCCAGCCCTTGAGTTATTCCCTGACTGGAGCTGCAGAAATCCGTAGCCTCTATCCAATGTGGGAGAGGTAATGGGACCCAGCCCTGGCAGCGACACGCCTCTTGGCCCCACATCAGACAGGTCCACAGGGCTGCCTGCAACTCCTGTATTTAGAACCACCGCCCCACTCCTGCCCATGATGGGGTTGGCTCCTGCCTTGCCAGCTGGCCTGCCTGCAACGCGTTTTCTCATGCAGCTGTGGAAACATTTACTGACAATGTCTGGTAACAGCCTCACCCTATTTCTGATCCTTTTGGGGTCCTTCTGGTCAAATTACACTATTTTGGGTTTTAGAAAAGCCTTAGACATGAACTAAAATCTCTCCAGAGCTATTTTGTCTTTTTTTTTTGACAGGTCAAACACTGCTCAACAAGGTCTCACCTCGCCTGCTCCCACACACCTGCCTACCAGCCTACCCACCAGCTTGGGTCCATTTTTAAGCACGCTTAACAGCACTATCACCCCCGTGTGAACTGACAAAAGGCTTGAGCTAGCTCTCCCGTCAGGCAGTGTGACTCTGGCTCTCACCTACCAGATGGCCACATTTTACTTTGTGGCCACGAGCATTTGCTGATGCTGAGCAATATGGGGCAGGAGGGAAGCTCAGGCAGACAAATGTGAGCAGAGCAGCTCCCCACCGCGGCCCAGGTTATGCCGCTGCTGTGTGCCGTGACCCGGCTTATTTGTTCCTCACCATCTGAAAGCACTATTTTGGCTGTAATTTAATTCCAGGCCTCCAGAGTGGCTACCTCCCTCCTTCCCATGCCCCCTCCAGGGATGCCTTTCCTCCCTCTCCTGCTCTGGGGACTGCAACCTTTTGCTGTGCCCAGCTCAGCTGAGTCTCGCTGGAGAGCAGACACTGCTGCGTGGGAAGCAGTATCAGTGTTTTGTTAGACAGTACTTGTCTTTCTTCCTCTCAGTTGGTATTGAACTGTAGTGGCAAAGAGCACTCTTCCTGAAGATGATGTCTCGGGTGAGACGTCTAACTCAGGTCCCGACTGCTCTGCAGTCATTAAACATCTCAGGGAAGATGTTCCAGGAACTTGGATGTTAACCTTGTGGTCCTGGACCAATTCCAGCTTGTTTAATTACAGACTTCACAGCTGAAATTTGCTCTGCACTTTTGACCGGTTATGGGATTTTTTTTTCCCCCATCTCCTCCAAGCTGCTGAGCAGCCTTGCTACTAGCTGCCACATTCCCCACATGAGCCGAAGCAATAAGCAATTATGGCTGCTCCCTCTCCCAAGATTTTCAAATTCATTATGTTTTCTGGTTATGTAACAATTCAGGATTTTACAAAGTACCACCGGCTTGCCTATACAGAAAAGTTTTACCTGTTTAATCTAGATAATCTAGCCAGTACAGGCTATACATGATCCACATACATGCCGTTGTTGCAAAGTACGTGACCTCTATCATTCATGCAAGTAACATACAATATAAATAACTCTTGTGGAAAAAAAATATAAAGTAAGAAATAATGTAATGCAAGCTAAGCGGCCTACACACACTCCCTTATAACGAAAAACTATATGAGCATAAAAAGACTATATGAGAATATACATGTATATGAGTATAGATATAGGAAAACCGTATGAGTATAAAGCGTTAATACGCTCAATAGGTGTTTTAAACTCCCACCTTCGTGTATCTGGGATGAATCCCCCCCCTTCGGCAAGCCTTTTTGCAAGTGGTCCAGGGTTATAAAAATCATGCTGCGACTAAACCCCCGCCTAACGCTGCGGTGGGGTTTTGGTGGAACGACATGAAAAGGCAACGAAACGCCGCCTCACGCCGCACGATTCGGTCTGGGAACGCGGGAGGCCTGTAGCGAAACGCGGGCGACGCCCGGGGGCCCGGCCGTGGGGTGGACGCGCCCCCGCCCCACGGAAAGCCCCGAGCGGGGACGGTTTTGGGGCGGGGGCGCCCCTCCAGCGCGGGGCGGGGTGTGAGGCGGTTCAACTCACGGACCCGGCAGAAAGGCAGTTTTCTGCCAGGCGCAGGGGGGCGAGGCGGCGGGAGCCCCTCAGCGGGGGTCGCTCCCTCAGCACCTGCCCGAGGAACGGCGCCGCGGCCCGGCGGAGCCGGCCCGCCCGGGCCTGCAGGCGGCGCCGCGCCCCCGCCGAGCCCGGCGCTGCCAGCCCCCGCCCCGCGCCATAAATCGCGGCGGAGCGGCCGGGCCCGGCGGTGCTGCCGGGGAGGCAGGGGAAGGCGGCGGCAGCGGGCTTCGGCTCGGCTCGGCTCGCCTCCCGCTCCGCCCCGCTTCCCGCCCCGCCGGCTCCGCCCCGGAGGCCGGCACGCTGGCTCGCTCCCTGCCTGGGAACATGGCCGAAGTCGGGGAGGACAGCAGCGGGGCGCGGGCTCTGCTGGCGCTGCGCTCGGCGCCCTGCAGCCCCGCCGCGGCGCCCCCTCCCGGGCCGCCGCCCCCGGCCGCGCCGCCCGCCGCCGCCTCCGCCGGCCCGGTGCTGGCGCGGCTGCAGGGCCGCGAGTTCGAGTTCCTCATGCGGCAGCCGGCCGTCACCATAGGCCGCAACTCCTCGCAGGGCTCGGTGGACGTCAACATGGGGCACTCCAGCTTCATCTCCCGGCGGCACCTGCAGCTCAGCTTCCAGGAGCCGCACTTCTACCTGCGCTGCCTCGGCAAGAACGGCGTCTTCGTGGACGGCGCCTTCCAGCGCCGCGGCGGCCCGGCCCTGCAGCTCCCGCCGCAGTGAGTGCCGCCGAGGCGGGCCGGGGGCGCGGGGGCGGCGGCACCGCAGGGGCTGGGCCCGCTCCGCAGGGAGAGGGAGAGCCCGCGGCCTGCGGGGAGGGAGCCGGGGAAGGGCCCGAGGGGGCGGAGAGGGACCCCTCCGCGCCGGGGAGGGGATGTGGGTCTGGGCGGAGAGGGGCCTCCGAGGAGGAAGGGGACGGTGAGGGGTCCCTCGGCCCCACTGAGGAGACGCTGAGGTGCCCGTGCCCCGCGGAGGGGACATGGGCCTGCCGGGAGAAGGGCCCGAGGTGACGGTGAGGGGCCGCCACCTCGGGTGATGGGGACAGTGAGGGGTACCCCTGCCTATGGAGGGCCTGAGGGGAGGGTGAGGGACTGCCTCTGAAGAAGGTGGCCTTGAGGCCCTCCCCAGACCACAGAGGGGATGGCGAGTTGGTCACAGTGGGTGAGGGGACCCTCTGTGCAACGACAGAGTGGCCCTCACCCGATGGAGGGCTGGAGGTGGCGGTGAGGGATGTCCGCCTGGTGACCAGGCAGTGGATCCACCTCAACATCAACAGGGGATGTTCTCACCTTCCTGGCCTTGCTTTTGTCTGTGACCGAGAAAGGGGATGATGTTCGTCAGGGCTGGAGCTGCTCCCTCTGAGGGAACCGTGTCTGGGGAAAAAGCATGAGCCCCTCGCCCCAGGGTGCTCCTCCAGCGAGCTGTCGCCCATGATCATCATCTTCCACGCCAGCCTGCCAACAGGCTCGTGTTCAACTGGTGGCCCTTGAGACGTTTACAAAAGATAAATGAGAGAAGAACGACTCCTATCAGTGGACTAAAACTTCGTTACACCCAGGGCTTGTCTTCCCTGAAAAAGATATAGCGGAAAAAAGTTGGAAAACCACCTTGGCAGCATGCTTACTTTAGGGTTGGCAAGTTGGATATTGTTCCTGGTGTCTCTCTGGGGCAACAGAAAAAAAGAGGGGCTCAGGCCAGGCCAGGGGTGATGTTGCTCACCAGGACCCCCGGAGAGCAGGCACCCAAGGTGTCTTTGCCTCGTTGAGGAAGAGGAGGGGGCTGCAGAAGGGTTTTCTGTACTAGCAGGGAGGTGGTTCTGTGCTGTGTTTTAGATGAACTTTCTTGCAGAAAGAAGAATGAGGTTGATGTTAATCATTTTCTTCCTTTGAAAACATTGTTTATGGTTGCTGAGCACTGTCCAACGACTGCAGTGCTTCACCCCAGGGGCGGCAGCATGGTAGTGGTGGGTGATGTAATTCCTGTGTTCATCTCTTCAGGTCGTACCAGACAGACCGTGTCTAATACCATCTCTGAGTGAAAACACACTGTAAAGGCAGGAGATTGGGTTTTTATGATGTTCCACTAGGCTTTTTGCTGTTTGTCTAAAACATCGGTTTTCATCTGGCAGTTTTTGGCTTTGGTACTGTTTACCTCCAGCACCAGGGTCCTGCAGTTAGCCCTCTCTCGCTAGCCTGTTGCTCAGGAGAGGGTGTTTTAATTACTCATTTCCTCTGCAGGCTGCTTCATTTTGTACTTAGTAATTTAGTTATAACTCCCTAGCTGCTCGCCCTCTGAGGCGTTTTGGTTTGTAACATGTTTCATTTTCTAAAAGAGATGTCTTTTAGTGTCTGTTTAATTAATCTTGCTTTGTAAAACAAGACCACCCAAAGCCCAGGGCATTTCTGTTGTCACAGAAGAGCTCTGGGTTTATCTGTGTGAGCTCTCTCCTCCCTGTCATTCTGTTTCTTCAGCTGGTTAATCATAAGCATTGTGCTTGAAAACTCTCTCAAGTAGCGACTTGGTTGCTTATTTCTCTCCCCTTCCATTTGCTCGTGACTCCTGGACTGGGAATGGCAATTTTCCTCCTTCATCGCTTTAAAGGGTGGAGTTTAATGTACGGTTGTGAACTCTGCACAATAAGGCATCCTCTTTGCTTGGCCGCTGTTCGAGCTACATAAATAAACTTGATGCTCCTCCCTTTCTGACTTGCAGAGTAGGAAAATGTTTTGCATCAATCTGTAGGAATTTGCCCCCTTGCTTCTAACAGGTAAACAACTCCTTGTCTTCTACTGGCCAGTCAAGGGTTTGTAACCCAGATTGGGGGGGGGAAATCCTGTTGAAGTTTGGTATACGCAGTCTTGACTGAGGCTTTAAACTGTTCTCCTGTCCACTGTTATCTCCACTCTCGAAAAAATCAGACAATTCCCTCCCAGTCGTCCCCCTCCACACGCGCACACACACACACATACACAAGTATCCCCCCCTTCAGTAAACAAAACAAAGTGCTGGTTGGTGCCATTTCTCTTCTGTGGGGAAGCCTGTATGCCTCCTGTTAGCCAACTAGTGTTGCCAAAAGTAGGACAAAGTGAAGATGGGTTGTAGCACACAGACTTCACAGTACAAACCACAATTTTTTCTGAATTTTATTTTATGGTAACACTACTGCCCTATTTGATACAGCCACACCTTCTCCATGTACCAGCAGAATGTACAGTTTATGTTAAATTTCAGGAATTAATGGCCATTCTATTCAATGATTTGGATGGGACATCCTTGTGATGTGGGGAGCTCTTGCTGGTAATCTTCTAATAACCACTTGTATGTATAGTTGTGTGTGGTCCCCCCCACCTTCCCCCCCCCCCATGTAAAGGATAGCAGAAATATGCAAAGTCCTGTTTCTTTTGGACCAATGCAGTCACTGCTGCTGTTATATTACAAGCGAAGGAGATGATTGTGCATCATGAGATTGTGAATGGAAGCAGAGGGTTCCAGGAAAAAAAGTGTCTTTCAGATGTAATTCATACTATTTGTTAAAAAAATAGATCCTGGACTCAGATTCTATTTCTGAGGTTTCTTCTCACTTCATTTTTTCTGTATAAAACTTCTCTGTTATAAGCCCTCTTCTAAGTTTAGAAGTAGTTATTCCTAAAATTTGTGGAAGATTTTTGTCGGGAGGGGTGGGGAAGGGAGGAAGGAGGAAAAGTTTCTGAGACCTTTCTTGAAGACTGTACATACCTCCGAACACAATAGTCCTGTTCAAAATCAAGGGCCTTTGAAAAGTTTCATATCACTTCCTCCATTGACATCATGTGTATGTATAATCTGCTGTAACCAGAATTTCACTGCTGGGCGGGAGTATCATATTTCACAGCTGTGTTGTTATGGAAGATTATATTTCACAGATTTGATGACATAACTGTGAAGTAGAATTAAATAATAATGACCAACAAGGAGGGCATTTCCTAGAGGTTAATGACAGTTAGAAACAAAGTGGGTGGAAGAGTGGAGGGCCTGCAGTACAGCTGAAGACCCCTTAATCTAGTTAATTAACGAGTGCCAGACTACAGCAGGCATTACAACTATAAATCAAGATGAAATTATGGAAGTACTTATATCAAAAATGAGTGCTTTACATCAAATTAAGGATTGCTGGAAACTCTTTTAGCAGTGCTAGTGGAAGCTGGAAATCTGTGTATAAATACCTGGACATTTTTCTATAAAAAAAGAGAGAAACTCAAGACCATGAGTAGGATATGCACAACGTTTTAAAAACTATTGATACAAGTAAAAGCATAAGATACAGCAGGAACCATTAGCTGGAGTACTTTTTCCTGATGAAGACTGTCATTTTTTCAAATTTACAGTGTAATCAGGTGTTTACAGGATCAGGTTAATGCTGAATTATTACTTTATCTTCAAAATTGACTCAATTTTTAAAAGTGACAATAACAAGTTAGAGACTTCCAGTAACTAAAATAAGCTTCCCCCAAACCGAAGGAACTGAAACAGTTGAAAGTTAAGCTTGCTAACCCGAATTTTAAGCAGCTATGGGTCAGGTTTTCAAACGCTCCTGAGTACAAAAGTTCTATTGACTAAAAACTGCAAATGTTGATTGAGCGTAGCCTGATAATAGCACTTGAACTTTCTGAACTGGAAGCTCAATAGATTGGAAAATGGTGCTTGTCTGTGAATATTTCATGGGATATTTGCTTATTGCTTTTGTGACCATTTTGTGTTTTTGCAGTAGTGCTGTTAACGGAGCCTGAAGTTTGTGTTTTGCAGTGTGAATGCACACTTTCAGTAAGGGATTTCTATGCATAAAAATAAGTTTTTAAACCTGTAGTTCTTTTAGCATTTAGGAAATTGAAGAAATAAATGGAGGAGTCTTTTTAGTTTGAGCATAAAATACAAGGGAAGTATATGGATGTATGAAATGAAATTAAAACATGGAGTTAAAATTAAAAAAATTATGTATATAAGCCCCATTATAAATTGAAAACTTACGGTGCATGTGAAATTTTATTAAGAGCATGCTGCTTTATTTATAATGGGATTTTCCTAGGCCCTTAATAAACTTGACAAAAATAAATAGTCCAGTACTCTGAGCACATATCAAGGTGCTGATCCCGCAAAATTTTATGCCTGCATTAATCTTTCTGTATTGTGAGTATACAAGTTCACTTCAGCGTTTGGGTAGTGGGGGTGTCTCTGCAATTGGGGTTTAGTAACCAAGCAGAAAATTGAGAGCTAGATGCAACAGTCTTTTCATTTCCCTTTCTAAGGAGATTGTACAGTCTGTTAGCCAGTAACTCGAGGCACTAATTAAAGTAAAAAAATTGACACAGTCTAGAAAAATGGAGATATACACAGTGTATCAATGTTTTGATGACCTCACTAACCACTCGGCCTCGATTCTTGTGGTTAGAATGATGCCATCATGGTGTGTATGACTGCGAGTATCCTTACATCTCGGAGGGAACTGCAAGCCGTACATACACATACTAAGGAAATGTTTTGACCACATAACCACGACTACAGAACTCGTTGTTTCTGAAATGCTGCATATGTATGTTGACTCTAACTCCTCATGTAGTTTTACTTCTTAAATATTACGTAATCTGCGTTTGCAGTCATTTTTGTGTTCTTTGTTTGAAATGCATCATTTGCTACAACTTGTGGATGGTGGTTTTACTCTCACTAGAAACGCTTTAAAGACTTGCTGTCTTAGTGCTTCGTCTTATATTTTTCATGCTCTTATTTGATTTCAAAGACTGTCTTTGAGAACAGGTTTTTTGTTGCACAGCGAGATAGTGATAAAGGATTGCTTGATTTTTAATTATGGAATTTGTGTCGAGTCATAATTTTTGGCTAAACAGCCCAATTTGTCATGGGTTGTATTAAATGTTTAAGGAAAGTTTCTCTCGTTATGTGAAACTACTGCTTGATTTGTTGATTCAAAAATAGCTGTGCTGTAAGTCAGGTTGTGAATATAAACTAACACTATGCAAAACACAGTGTATGTTCTCTTATGTATTCTTTTAAACCAAGCTTGGTTCAGTTTAGCTGATGCACTGATTATGAAAAGATTAATTTAACCAGAACATGCCACGCTTGTCTTGTACGTTCTTGTGCAGAGTCTCAGCTTAAATGTAGATTTGAGCTGTGCCGGCGTAACTTCTTTGTGTTAGCAAACTCTCAGTCATGATGTGTATGCTTTGACTGTGGGATTCTTCCAGTTGGTACTGTTGTGTTTTTATATAAATCTAGGGGATGAATGAGTGTGAGAGTTTTTGCTTTTGCAAAAACAGGAATAAAAATGATGAAATCTGTAGTAATTCATATCCTAGTTAGTTTGGTGCCAGCTGTGTGAGCATCCTCACTGCAGAGTGTCTGTTTTGACTTCTGGTAACAAATCTAAACAATGGTTGTTTTGCCCTTTTTTTTTCCCCTCTAGAAAATAGGACATGCAGTCTTGCACCGAATAACTGTTAGCATAAATGACAACCAGATTAATGTGATTGTTTTCTTTGTAAGCAAGCTCTTAGTAACTGTGCTCCGATAGCCATTTGGCGTCAGAGCTGTTCTGTGGGATGCCAAATTCTCTTGCTCGGTGTTGCAGTTTCCTGGAGGAGTAGATGTGGCAACAGGATGTTGGTAAAGAACAGGAAACTACTTGAATTTGCTACTTATGCCATGCAAATGAAGTCTTATTACTGGCCCATGTGTAGTAATTAGCATCTGCTATTGACAGAAGTTTTTGCAGCAATTGCAGAGTGTGGAGCTTGGCAAGTGTGTTCAACTGCGTGCTTTGAGGGGGTTGCACCGAATACTGTGGGGTAACAAAAGGGGTAGAGACTGGTTAGGTGCTTGTGAAACCACTGTTAGAGATTTGACTGTTACCTCCAGCTGGCTTTTCTCATTCGGGGTGGATCCCTGCTAGCACTTAGCTCCATATCAATTTTTCTGGCATGTGCTAATTTACTTTGAGCTCCTTCTAGCTCTAAGTGTCTGAGCAGGCAGTGTCTAGGTGTTTGCAGTCAGAGCCAAGGGGCACCATAACCAGAAATTCTTAACACCAAGCTTCACCTTACTGCTGGTTAGATGTGGATGAGCCAGTTATCCCTTCCCAATCCAAGCGGAAATGTGATTTAAAAAAGAAAAATCATGTGCTTTTGAGCAGGTGATGTTAATGAAAAGGGAGAGGAACTCTTTCATTTGCTTTTAGTACAGATTCTTTCCTCTGCTTTTTCTTAATAGCAGTCCAGAGCACAGAAACCTCTCTCACAGGTAGCCATACCTAACACTGGCTTTCTTTTGGTTTCTTGGGTTTGGTCCCCATGCATCTAGCAGTTTTCTGAGGGTTTCCGAAGGTTGCAGACTCACGGCTAGGATATCCACTTCAGGATTACTACTTCAAAACAACAACAACAAAAAAAGTGTGAAAGCTAAATATGCTCTAGAGCTTAGTCCACAGTGTATTGGGTGGTTAAGGTCTTTGTTGTCTTACACTTGCGTACGTCTAGGACAGGCAGTGAATGCTGTAAGAAGACTGCTGAGCTTGTGTGGTGCTTTCTGGCAGGTAAACTTAGGTAGCTTTTAAATGTTGGTTTATGTATTTGAAGAGGCTGGTGGGCCCTGATGTACCAGACTGCAAGATCGACACCAAGAAACATGGGGAACTGGAGGGTTTGCAGTGATGTTTTGAACAAATTTGTAAGATGAAAAAGTTGAAGGATTTTTTTGTCTGCTGAATGTGGGCTATGAAAAGACATCTTAACGTATTTCTAGACTTGGTTAATTGACTAATTGTGAGTACAAATTATTATGTGGTCTTAATGCATTCACTTTAGTCAATAATTCAGTATTAATCACTGTATAGTTTTTTCAAGTATTTATAAGTCTCTCTATTTCAGTTGACTGCAGACTCCTTATAAAAGCAGATTCATGAGATGCTTATAGAGCAGATGAATCTCTCACTTAGGTAAATGTGAGTGAAAATTTCTATTTGATAGTGTATTCTTTGTTTTCATAGTACAGATATAATTTTACTAATGTCTATTCACTTTTGTCCACAAATATTTTTTGCTAGTAATTTACATCTTCAGTTTCTTCAGAACAGCTCAATAAAATGCATGTGTGCATTCCTCCTGCATGGCACTTAATTTTTATGAAATACATATTTTATTGGACAGTAAAACATTTAAGGATCTTAATGGCCTAATTAATACTCTGTATCCACTGCTGTCTTGTGTATTTTGCTCTTCGTTACCCTACTGCTCCTTTTTTCATGTCCTCGTGCATTTTTTATCATAAAAATTTCAAGCAGTCTTGAGAGAGCGCTTTATTAGAAGCCTGTTCTTTGAATATTCAGCAACTCTAAGTGAGATTTGATTGATAGTCCCTTCCCTCCCTACCCAATCTATTTTTAGTAATTTAAAAGCGAGTTTAATTTCTTGGGTTGTCGTTTGTTGTGTATGCGTGATTTACTTCGGAGGTTTTCCTCTCTCCTTTAAATGTACCAGATATGTAATTTTCATGTTGTTCAAGGACATCTTGACAGTTTGGGAGAAATAATGTGGAAATTAATTGGGAGCTCTGCCTTAGCTGAGGGAACAAAGATGGACAGTCTTTGTCTGGTTCTGTCAATATATACTGTGTGATTAGGATAGGATGGTAAGTGGAAGAAAACTTTAAGCACACTGTTACCACTTTTTATGCTATGTCAAGAATCTTCTAGCATAAGAGACTGTTTTCATGTACAAGTACAATCCACTGCATCTTTTAGAACACAATGAGGAGACAAAAAACCTTGCAATTGTGGTCTAAGCACTGCGGAAAAGGACATCCCTCCCCTTCTCTCCAAAATATAACATTATAGCTGTACCCCTTTTTTCTGCTTCATGCCACTTTAAAGAGAGCCTTGGGAAGTCTTCCCACACAAATGGTTTTAATCTTCTATCTCCCTTAAGGCCACATACAGAAGCCACCAACATTTTGACTAAGCAGGACTGGACTCCCTGCAGAGCCAGTTTGTGCACTTGCTAAAGGAATTGTTCTTGAGCAACTTAAAGCCTTTCCTCTCTCGAGGGCATAAGAACTATGGACTCTTAAATGCTCAAAATCCTGATTGTGTGGGACCAGAAAAGGACTAGACACAGGAAGCAAATTTTGTTTCCACCTGATGGGTAGACCAAAAATGTTTTTGCTTTTCATATTCAGTTTGAGGTGTAGCCCAGACTAGTAAGGGTAGACTCTTGGTGTGGGAGATGTGCCAACTGCTACTTATTTATTGATCTTTTTCTTTTTTTAATGGTTTCATGACTTGCGTAAGGTGGTGTACCTTGGATTGGCTGCCTGCCCACAGTGCGTAAAGGGGTGTTGACTGTCAACAAGCCTGGCAATTGGGTAGCTTTGCCTCCTTCTGTCTTGTCCATTCAGCTGTACAATTACTCTCTCTTCTACAATGTCTCCCTCAGACACTGTCTAATGAGGCAAGCCTTAATGAAACTGCTTTAGCACTGCAAAGACCTGCAAAGGAAGTCAAAGGCTGGCACATGCTTTGCTGCTAATGTCTGTCTTTATGGAATATTAAGGCAAGCACTGAAGTTTTCTTCAGGCATAGGAATTCTTAGGATAAAATTCCTCATGTGTAGTGGTTCAATAGAAGTGTTGCTAGCATTTTTTTGTATTTTATGTAAACAAGGCATACACAAAATGGCTGTTAGAAATAGGCGCAATCAAGTAGTTTAGACTTGCACATGATCTGTTTACATTTGAGTGTCCCAGATCAGTGCTTCACAGCAAACAAAGCCACAGAATGAAGTTGGGAAACAAAATTGTTTTGATGTACAGTGATTCCAAATCTGAGGTCTCTTGGTGACAAGTGGGTGTATCCTCTTCTCCAAGTGGTTCACAGTTTATTCTCAATTTCATCCTGCTTTGTGCTCCACTAGATAGTATTGGAAGTATGAAATTCTTATTAAGAAAAACCTGTAGCAGAGAAGGGCTAGAATCCTGTTCCCCAAAAAGCGTATATTGCAAACTATGGAGTTTGTATGAAGCTTCCAGGTAAGATATATCTGTTAAAGTAAAATGTTTCCCTAATTCTAGATACTATACTGAAGCAAAGGAAGGGGAGCATTAGAATATGTCAGTAATGCGACTGGTTAACTCTCTAAAGTTTCCTGATTTAAAAACAATGAAACCACTGTGGCAGCAGCTCACATATGTGCTGCCGTTTTGCAAGGGTCATTGTCACTTTAGTTGGTTAAACTCCTTTCAAGGAAGAAACCCTCAGCACAGCTGTATATGCTGGCAGGATTTAAAATACCTTAATAATCTTGGGATTGTTTTACATTGTTTGCAATCTTAGCCATGTCCTGCTAGGTCGTGTTTCACAAACCAATCCAGTACATCATCTCCTTCTCCTGAATCGCAGTGGAATTATTTCCTTTTCCTCCTCTGTAGTAGGAAGGAAGGCTGTGCCTGGGATTCTCTTCTAACCTTTATTTTCAATTTTTGGAGGCTACAGGTGGATGTCACTTTGTAGACATTTGTGTGAGAGATACTCTGTGTTGCCCAAACATTTACTTGGCTGCGAGTCCAGAAGATGTTAGCCTTTAAAACATTTCAATTACCCTCAGAGCCGCCTTTAAAACAGTAATCCTGGCTTCCTCTAGCGGGTATTGAATGGATTGTGAAATGTCTTCAGAGGGAGTGGAATGGACTTGAGTGAACATTTTGCAAAGCCTGACTCCATATGGATTGTTTTTTTATGTACATAAATAGTACATTAGCTCTTTCAAATCACTTTCTAAATGAACTGAACCAGCCTCAAAGGAAAAGACATCATAGTCCTGCTCTGCGTGTTAGAGCCCTCTTAGAGAGCCTGACTGAATTCAAAGGTTAGTATCATCCCGCATGCAAGCTTCTTCTGGCATATGTACGTGGGAATTGGGATCTTTTCCTGAGCTTTACAGAGGTTATTTTGTTTTGCACAGCCTTTGCTAATGTGTTTATAGATAGTTCCTTAGAGCTGGAAGGGAAAGTCTTCTAGGTGGCTTGTGAGACCTTTCAAGGAGATGGGCTGGCTCGTTGAAAGCGAACCCTACAATGATGAATAGCCCATTAGAAAAAAGTTGATGGCATTGCAAATGAGATTTACATAAGAATTAAGCTGCTGTAGTGTATCCAACAAAGATGCTGAAACAAGTGCCTCTCTGATGGTTATTAGGAGATTTTATGAACTGATCTTTTCAAACAGTTAGTTTCTCCTCCTTCTCCAGGGTATAAAAATTTCCCGAGGATCTGGATACTTGTAGTAATAAAGGAAGAGTCTTTCCAAGAAGGTGGGAGGTAGGATGAAAATAGGGGTAGAATTGAAGCTGCATTTTGCCTGTGGCAGCCGTGGCCAGATTGCTGCGGTGAAAGGGGCAGGATCTGTGTGGCAAGCTGGAAATTCCCCGGCAGTTGAACAAAGTTTTAAAATGCTTGCTGTTGAGTTAGGTATGAAGATGAATAACCAGTGCTACTTGTAGAGGCCAACTGTGGCACTGCAGTTAGTTCCATGCTGTCACTATGTATTTAATTCTCGGTGTACTGCTTAATTTCTTATTGAAAACAGAACTCTTTGTAGAAGCTGTTATAGGGAAGTTCCCCAGAGCGTGGGTGCAGGTGGGGCTTTTTCTGGCACTGAAGTAGGTGTTAATTGTGGTTTATGATTGAGGGAGAAACATGCTTAGTTGAGTGTTTCTGCCAAGATGAGCAAAGAAGGAAAATAGTTAATATTGACCTTTTTCACTTTAACCAAGATCAGTGTGAGAGCAGCAGGGGCTTGGAAAGCCTCTCAGAAGGGCTCTCGAATTTCGCAGAAGCAGGGAAGGAGTGAGAAATGCTGGTGGTGGCCATGCTCTGCTGAGTCACTTCTTGTGGTCTCTGCTGTGGTAGAACAGAGCCAGACTTAGGGTCTTATTTTAAGGTTTGCCTTGGAGCGGGGAAAAAACTCAACACGTCATGGGGGCTAGGCAGCCTTTTCTGGCACAGAAACACTGTGGGCAAATATGTGTGTTACAGAGCTAGTATTCGCTATTTCTGTGACATATCCCAAAAACAAACTGAATGTCAGACTGACTGCTCACTGCCTGATGCTGCCAGAATAGCCATGGTGCCCAGGGTCCTGAAGCAGCCAGGGGCTGCGTGTCATCATTGGGGCTGAGAGCTGTGGTTCGGCAGTACTCCCCTAGGTCTGGGGAAAGTGGGATGTGAGAAGTCCTACAGGAAGGTGAGATGCATTGTACTTCAGCCCTTGGCAAGGGCTGAGCAAAACTTACTCTTGATCTGAGACTGTATGCAGTGTCTGCCATTTCAGTGTTACAGTGGAGAGTTTGCCACTGTTTCATGAAGGATAGGTAGTAGGATGAGGGTGGTGACAGCAGAATATAGAAATAAGTATCCTACTTCGTTTCATACAAGTTGCTTTTCATTGTGTGCTTGAATTAACTTAGTGGGACAGCAAGTTAGCATGGGGGTGGATGGAACAACCTTGTTTGTCACTGTAGTGTGTATTGTATTTTTTAATAGCATAAAACCTTGGCTGCTGTCAGACACATGCTTGAAAAATATTTATCTCCACCGAGTGCTTTTTTCTTTTAAGCTTCTGTTCCACTCCATAGTTCTGCCAATTTGATCTGTACTTTAGCTTTGTTTAATGGTATTATCTGGTAGGGTTGAGATTTTGTTTTGGTTTGGCTTTTTTCCTTTGAAACATCACATTGGGATCTAAAATGGAGCTGCTTTAAAACAGAACACTAGGATATGGTCTGTATTTTTTTGCCAATCTTCTCAGAGATGAATTTGTGTCCTCTGAATATCCCCCAAAAGTGCCATGCCAATGAAAAGTCCTCCAGGGCTTTGTGGAAACACTGGCTTAAGGCACATCTTCATGCTCTGTCAAAGCAGGAGTGACAAGTGTGATAGCAATTCTTCTCAGATGGACACTGGCTTAACAGGACTGAAATCCCTACTTCCATGCAGCCTATTTTACAGAGGTCCATAGAGGCCAATAATGACTAGGAGGTGTTCAGAAGTATTAGAACTAGGTTTGTAAGAGCTACTTTGTCACCCAGTCAAAGCAGCTATCCAGCCCCATGATGAATGCAGTTAAAATCCCACGAGAGGTCCTGTGGGTCCTAAATATACATTTACCACATAAGGAAGGTGGGCTGCACTTGTGGAGAGAGACAATTGATCCTGCCCCTGCGTTGATTTTTGTTGCGTTAGCATGTGCAGTAAGCAGGAGGAGAGGAGTTAATTTTAGCTTGATTAGCAACACAGAAGGGAATCAAGATGACTGCATTGTAAATGGCAGTGGGATGAGATCAATGAGGGTAGTTTATTTCTATGCATCTAAGTGGGTGTTCTAAGCAATTTAATTTTTCTTTTTTTGTTGGTTTTTAAGAAAACCAAGAATGTTAATG
Source organism: Morus bassanus (assembly GCA_031468815.1). Lineage (NCBI taxonomy): Eukaryota > Metazoa > Chordata > Aves > Suliformes > Sulidae > Morus > Morus bassanus. The sequence continues at coordinate 62,301,222 of CM062572.1, forward strand.
CATTTAGTCCTTGAAATCCTTCTGTGGTCGCAGCTCTGGATACTTTAAAGTTGTTGCATGGTGGTGGTTTTAAATGAACACCAGGTGCTTGCATTCTGTTCCTTAGCAGTTCCTTGTTTCTCTGCTCTCTGTTACCTGGTTCAGCAGCAAGTGGCAAGGGATTCTCAGTACTGGACTCTCAGTTTTTCTCTTACTCACCTTTGTTTATATTCTGGAGCATATTCAAAACTGTTTATGATTAAACGTTGCTCAAACAGCCAGGTTAAGATTTATTGACATAAAGGAGGCTGGGAGGAGGGAGTGGCTGGCTGGTCATCTGTGTCTACTTCCAGCTGATAGTGATGTTATTGAAGTGTACATGTGTCTGTCCAACGGCTGTGGTGTGTCACACAGGCTGCTGTTCAAAACCACAGTGGCAAGGGACTGATACCTGTCAGCGCAGTCTTTTTTTCCTTTGTACAGTACAGAAAAAGCTCAAGCAAGGGAGTATATGTAGGCGATGCACTCCTTCCTCTTGAGCTTGGGGTTCTGAAAATGTCCCGTGGCTCTTGAGCAGGGGCCTGCTATTTTTCTCCCGGTAGGAGAGGCTTGCACACCTCTGAGGAGAGAGATCAGGCTTTGAAACATGTTAATAGGGTTATGACCTACAGGAGTTTTAAGCAGGGATCCTTTAGAAAAGACATGTACCCCTTAAAAGACAGTGGTGTTATATGGAAGGCAAGGAGGTTCAAAATGGAAGATTGGAAGGTGAGCACTATTGAGGGAAATAAATTCAAATGAAAATACAGAAATATCAGAGTTAGAAGGAAAGTGAGTTCATTTAAAAAAAAAATCTTTTCCAAAGCTAAAACAATTTGTTTCCTGGCCTCTCCCAGCTACATACAAACCAGCGGTGTTAAACAGCTATTTAGCTTTTGAAGGAGTCTGTATGTAGCATGTTGGGGTTTGTTTATTTTAAAATCACAGATATTGATAATTTTTTTAGTATATTGTCAGCATTGCATTTTAATTTTTTCTAAAGCCTGAAAATTAACAGATTGATCAGCCTAACATGGAAAGGGATTTTTGCAATTATGAGACTTTAAGTGAGACACATGCATGCGCGCACACATACATGTTGCACATAACTTACATTTTCTCTGAAGATCAAATATTTATTGGCTGGTGAAGAAATGGTTAAGATAGGATCTAGACCTCTACAGGCTAGAATACCTGATTAGAGCGGCAGTGGTACACAGGCGGTTGTGTGTTATATAGTCTCTTAACTATCGTTATTTTTATGTATACAACTACACACACAACAAAATAACATAATAGGCTTGGCTGTGTGTTACAGATGATATCAGGCATCTGCAGTGCTGATAGTGAAACTTTCTGGTGCTGGCAGCCAACCTCATCTAAATAAAAGCATTGTCTGCTCTTTGTGCCAGCCCACTTCTTCAGTGGCAAACTTTCATATCAAGTTTTTGATGTCAGGCCACTCGTTCTGACACTTCAAACACCACCCTATTCCCAAGCTTCAAAATAAACAGCAGCTTTATGGTTAATTTTAGACTTCAAGGACAGCTTACTAAATGTTCTCCACAGGTAGCTAGCTGTTGACATCCCTGGGAATGCAACTGCAAAGTTTTTCTCTGTTCTCGTTATACTGAGAGGCATGATAAATGAGATAGCCTTTAATTGACAGGCAGTGGTGTTGGGTTAAGACGTGGCTTACCATATGACACACAGAAAAACGTTCACTGTATCTTAATAGTTTGCTCAGAGACATGAAGTTGTTTGTAGTAAGGACTACACCAGGGAACAGAGCAGCTTCTGTAATGGTGTGGTACAAGTGGGGCCGTAAGTCACCCTTGGGAGACTTTAATAAAAAGAAAAATAATCAGACAAAGAAAAGTTCCAACCAATATTGATTAAAAGATAGATGTCACTGATGCTGCAGATTAATTTGTATTGATGTAAAATTGCATCTGATTTTTGCAGGTGTAGGTAAGACCTTCTAGGCTCAGATGTTTAGCACGTTGGCAGGCTTGAGTTGGATCTTGTGATGCTTCAGACTGGCTGTACTCCATGTAACCTGTTCTATGTGCTGCTGAGCTGTAGCTTGCTTGTTTTTAAAGGAATAGGAGTGCTTGAGAGGGAAAGAGGAATTTGTCTTCTGATAGCGAGCTCTGTGCCCGGCACTCCTGGTTTGGAGTGAATGGCATATTTTGAAGCTGACTCCAATGTTTTGAAATGTGAAACTAAGTGAGGTACAATTATAGCACCACCTCTTTGTTTCTCTGTGCCTGGTGGATGGGCACCAAGTAACTACCATGTTGTCTTAGCATACATATTTAACAAGATGGTCTTTGTGGTGGGCTTTAACAGAGTCCCTGACCCAAGTACCAAAAATCTGCCTTAATGGTATTTGTTATAAAAGCTAGTTAATGATATTGTTTTGATTATAGCAAGGCTTGGTTTCTGAGATCATTTTACATATTTATAATCCATCTGGAAATAATCATCATGATTTTTCTAGATTAATTTTAATGTAAGTGTTTATAGATGGGGTTTTCTATGTTTTAAATAGATAAGTGAATTCATCCGTAGTCAGGTGTGGGTTGACTGCTGTTCCAACAAGTTTGTAAATAAGTAGTGATAACTATGGTACTTCAAGAATATCTTTCAGCTTTTTTTGCAGACATTAAAGTGAATGAAGAGACACTACTGGCTGGTTTACAGTGGTTTCTGCTGGAAAAGTTTCAGAAAAGTCGTTTTTGAAACTGCACATTCCTGACTCTTGGCTCTCTGGTAGCTTTCTGTAGGAGATTAGAGCAACATCTGGTAGGTTTTTTGGCATTGGACTCAGCAGGATTACTATAAGACTCATCCTGCAAAGCTGGGCATAGTAGAATCTGGAAAAGACCCATCTGTAATACGAACTTCCCAGTCAGGGTGGTGACTCCAGAGGAAACCTCCTACCATTCCTGCTGGCTCTCCCTTAGCTGATTGAAACACCCTTCTCAGCAGTTTCAGTGATATTCTTTCCTGCTCTTATAGGAGATACTGTTTTGATACTCTGAATTTATTCCCTGACCTTGTTGTGGTATTTCATTAGTGAAAAAATGGCAACTACAATATCTTATCTGTTGGCTTTTCCTTTCCTGCACTGTGCTTTACTCCTCAAAAGGGAGAATATGGAAGTGAAGCTGTGCTTGATGTTTCAAATAGTTTTCAAAGAGTAAAATCAGAACACTATTAAAGAGATGTAAGGGATGTAAAAATAAAAACACAGCTCTTGATTCTTCACTACTAATTCTCCAGCATGAAACAGCCGCAAATGTCCTTACGTGAATGAAAAATTAACTGCCACCATTGTGTCAGTGGTGTTGCTCGATTTGTTAGCTCTGTGACAGCAACTAAAAGGCTTGCTAGATAAGAAATTGTAGGGAATATGTGTAGAATAAAATTATTGTTGAAGTTTTACAGCACGGTATCATAGTTTAAACTCTCCTAAAGGTTTTGCTTTCAACATCTAGTTGTTGGAGCCTCAAAAAAAAGCGCTCATTTTCTCATGTGCACTTTTAAAGATATGTGAACCAAACCAGCATTTTGATGTTCTTTTGGGTTGGGCTTCTGGTATCTCTTTTCCTTTTTAGCCTTCTTGATGAGCCTAGGGGTGTTTACACTCTTCCCCCTCTGCCACCTGCTTGGCTCGGTTTCACTTACTGCTTTTCCTGGGATGGGCTAGTGACCGGGACCTTGCTGTTCATCAGCACTGCGAGGTGGGATGTTTGCAGAGACTGAAGGGACTGAAGAAACAAAAGTTAACTTTTGTGTATGTCTGTGTGTGCATGGTGCTGGCAGGGAGAGGAATCCCAGAGTTTGCCCAAACTTTCCTGTGAACATTGCTGTCCTCAAAGGAGTTTGCCAAAACACCTATCTGGAAAAACTGCCTGTGTGTGGAAGTGTTTCTCAGTGTGTTTGAACCTCGATGAAATGGCAGAAAGGGAAGCCCTGTGCAACTGAGCTCAATAGAAACATTCATTACAGCTAATTTACTTGGTGCTTTTAAGAGACATAGCTATTCATAAGTTGTGGTTTTGCCTGATGCTGCTGGTAGTGTTTGTTTTAAATAGATACACTTGCCTGCACACGCTCTTTGCCCATCAGAAATCTTGTCTGGCTGTGTTGGAAACCTCGTTTCAAACACAGTAATATGCAGTGTTAGGCAAATCCCAGTGTAATCTGTGGTGCCTTCCCATTAGGGGAAAAAATCCTTTACCATGTGTATGGTTCCAGCTAAACAGTAGCAAGGAGCATAAGAAAAAGGTCTTGTCTGTGACAAAGAGAAATAGCAATTTTAATTTTTTTCTGAAGCATTGTCTTTGTTCAGCCGTTTTACTGTGCTTGCTTTTCTCAAGGACAATCAGTGAATAAACTCTGGAAGCATGAAGGTACTAAAAAGCACTTCTTTTGCAGCATGCAGAGCCTGTGTATCCCATCTGAGATGACCACAAACCCACTCGTGCTCCTGCAGACGTGCCCTGCCAGTTGCTATGGGAGAATTGCCATGGGTACAGGGCCGTGGGAAGCACTTGTTGGAATGCAGAACACATTTTCGGTCTTTGTTTGGTCCTCCTGCATACAGCTGAGCAACTTTGGGTTTGAAATAATTAAGCTGAATAAAAAAAATTTTAAAAAAAGAGAAAAAAACCAAAACGTGACTTTTCTGTTTCAGGAACTTCTGAAAATTTCCAGCCTTAGAGCGTCAGCATGGTGGCTGATGTGATTTACCTGATAAAGACCAGAGCTTTTCTCAAAATGAATGAATTGCATTTCATTTTCTGAAAGGAGAAGGTAGTGTTTGGATCATGTGATGATTAAATCTGTGTCTGTGGTTACATGCTCTGTTTTTTTTATAATCTGGCATAAATCTGCATCATTTCTGCTGGTACCTGTTCCTTTCCTTCCTCCCCTTGATACTCGTTCTCTCCACCTCCTCTGTGTTGGTGCTTGTGTTGCCATGGCAAGATCACTCAACTGATCTGCCTGATGACTTACTACAACAAAAAAAGAAATTAATTATTATTTTAGCTACCTGGTTTGACTTGCTGTGCAGTTGTCTGGATGGTACTACTGGCACAAGGGTGACATTGAGAGGAAATGGCTGAGGGGAAGGAATGGTGGAGGGGGGGGTAAAGGAAATTCCTCTTACAGCAGAGAAAAAGATTTAGATTGCATCAAAATAAATCTGCATGAGATTGAGTGGCACAACTGATACCTCTTTGGGGAGAAGATTATTTTAAGGCAGAAGAAACCAGTGGGCCATCCATGTGAACTGCAGAACTTTACCCAGTTGTCCAGTTGCTCATCTCAGCAAGTCCAGGCTGACCGTGGAAAGAGGAGGATTTCCAGCTAACTCAGATGCATTTCAGGGGAAGGATAGAAAATCCTTCCAGTAACCTGGAATTATAGGCTAGTTGATACTAATTCCACTGGGTCGGGTATGAGGAATTCCAGTGTGAGTGTGCCTTTACGAAAACCAGGTTTACATTAGCTCTAGTACAGGAAAGATACCTAAGTGGCTAATGCCAGGGACCACAGTACACTGAAGTTGAAGCACCTGTGCATCTGGCGTAACAGGGCAATGGAAATAGTTGCTGGTACTTTTTCTGGAAAAAGTTCCCAACAGAAGAAAACTAAAATTCATTACGTAGAAGTAAGACCACTCTCTCTTGAATTCAACTAATTATTTCAAACCTGTGCTCACTCACATATGCACACAGACAATTTTAGTTCAGTCCCAGCTGCTATGTGTACTTCTTTGTATAGCTGTAATGTTAAGCATGACAGTATATATTAAATTGTGTTACAAAGCATGCAAGGCAAGTGATTTGTGAGCTCAGCGTAACTGTGAGGTTAGAAACCAGTCCTCCTGATCGAAACTCGTGTTGTGACTTACAGAATAATTATGACCAAACATTTCAATGGGTTGCTCTCACTTTTCAGCAGTAACAGAGATCGCTATATTCCTTTATTTGCAGGTAATCTCAGTACTTTGTAAATCTAGTTTTCCTTCAGTTGTGTTAAAAACACTAATGGTGACTTTTATAGCTTTTGCTCTAACTAAACAGTAGGGGATAATACCAGAGGCATTTTTGCAGGGAGCACTGCAGTTTATTTCCTTGTCCTACTGCTGTCTTGCCATGTGCTTGTCTTCAGATTGAGTTGATTCATTCCAGGAATAACAAATGTGGATTCTGGGCTTCACCATTTACTTGCAGACCCCTTTGCTTATCTCTTCTTGAATGCAACAAATGATTTCACAACCATCACATTACAGATATTTCTCTGTGTTTGATAAAGGACTTTATAGACCTTCAGTAGGATTTCCATGTTAAATCTGTTCAGATCAGTAGAGCAATTGAAAGGGAAATAGCAAATGCTGAAAACTCATTCCTTTAAGACTGTGGAAACCTCCAAAATGAACCAAGCACTCTTAAAAACCTGGCAGTTATGCTGCCTGTGTCCCCTAGCCTAAAGAGATGTGTAAAGAAAAGAATTATAATGACTCTTAAATTGCCATGGTGACAGCTACATGCTTGTTTTGCAATGTGTATTTAGACTTAAGAAAATAAAATGTATTTGTCTTTGTTCCTCTAGAACTCTTTCTGTAGTCTCAGTGCAATTAACTTTTTAATTTGGAATGCAGATAGCACTAGCCAAGTGGATGATATAACTGGTTTCTTACTGGTATTGCTTACAAAATGTTATTTAGGGGAAAATAAATTCTAGGGTAGGGAGTGGAACAGGAAGTGTTAGATGATTTTATTATTATTTTATTATAAAGGAGGGGTGAATAGTACCTAATCTCCTGTGGCAGCTCAGGCAGCTTTCAGAGCTTATTGTACGGTTTTATGACATTCGTTCAAACTACTATTCATTTTAATTCACTTGTGATTGAAAAGTGGGATTGCTACTTATGTTTTTGCCCACCTTGCTGCTTCAGACAGCTGTAGTTCCAGCAAAATAATCATTTTGAGCACAATACTTCTGACGATTATTCCCTTCGGGTAGTAAGGGTCTAGTTTATTTTTGTGAAGATGGAGAAAATTGTTTTTTTTTTAGTTACTGAAATGGGGGAAAACCCTTCTAGATATTTTGCAGTTGAAGTGCTTTGTTTTGTGCTGAGTAATGCAGTGGGGCTTGCTGTAGAGAAGCTGAAGTTTCAAAGACGTCGCTCTCCCTGGGCAGAGCGCAGCATCACAAAGCAACAAATCTTGGTCAATAACTGTTCCCAGCTCAGCTGATTTGCAGTGGTCACAGCCATTATCAGAGCCTTGTTTTTGAAGAAATGTGAATCTGAGGTAGTTGTTCGTGTCTCAGTTTGCTTATCTCTCCATGGGCAGACCTTCAGGGCTTAGATATATGCTTAGTTAGGTGAAGCAAACTCTTATCTCTTTCTAACCAAATTTAGTTTGATATTGGGTGTGCTGGTGCCTAAACTTTCCCAGTGAGTCTTTTATGTTGTCCAAGGCACCTCCTTTCAGACTGCTTCAAAGTATTATGGGAATAGGGAGTGGATTTGTGACTTAATGGGAACTTGATTTTCATAGATGCAGGCATGTGGTTCTTCACTTAGCTGATTACAGCAGGCGAAAAAAATGAGTTACAGGAGATAATTGGGACAGTTCTCTGTAATGGCTGCTATGTACAGTACCTGCGCATGAAATTGTGGTATATACCTTACACACTGACTGAAAAGGTGAGAAGTATCTGCCTTGCCCTCCAGGAAAATCATGTCAAGTACTTTGAAGTAACTGGTAATGGTAATAGCTTGACAAAGATGACTGATGGCGAAGTCTCACTTGAGCTGAGAAACCCAACATGTTTTTGGAACTTTGTGCATGGGAATAATACTGTATTCTTCTGCATGAATTATATGTAATTAACACAAAAAAAGAAATTTGTTTCAGGGAAGTTACAGAGGACAGAGTAAAAGCTGTTGTGTGGGGCTTTTTTAGGATTTTTTTTTCTTTTACGAGGGTTTTTGTGGGCATCCTTGGTCAAACTTTAGCTAGTAGTGACATAGTTCTGTTTTATCACAACATGTGCTGCTGTAATTAGAGCTCTGGCTGTCTGTGTTTGCTGAATCCAAGGAATTTACTGATTGTAGAGATAACTGCCTCATGCTTAAGAGTTGGGCTACTGTCCCCTTGCATCATGTGGCAGACGGAAAGATTTAGATACTGAGAGTCAGTGGCGTGGTAATGGTATCTGCAAGTTTAAAAAAAAAAGTGGCAGTTGCAGCACAGGGAGGCAATCATGCTGAACTAAGTTTTCTGAATGAAACCCCAGGACTGTGTTGCTGTTCTGATTCAGATTTTGAAAAGTGTTAGTTTTAACGAAGCATTTCATAAAATGTTCCTCCCTCAACCTGCATCTCGGCACTGTTTGTGAAACAGATGTTAGTGGTGCATTAGACCTACAACATTCAGGAATAACAGGATTTCATAAATTATGGCAAGATAAAGTAGACAAAGGTGGTACCAACTAGTTGATGACAACTCACGTGTAACAGTCTTCCAACTTACTTTTCTGGTTATTCCTTTTGTATAATAAACTGGAATGATGTTTATATATGACATAACATATGATATTATATGTTTATGTATATTGCATAATATATATAAATATAATTCCAGGTTTTATATATACATTTTTGTACATATATTTATATATGTTTCACTGTGGGTTTTTCATGATTTGTCTTGCCATTTTGTCACCATGCTTTTCCACGGTGTAAATGTAAAAACATAAATCCAGCACGATTTCCTGTCTCCTTTTAAAATCTCTTTAAATAGCCTCTTCTTGCTCTTATGCAGCAGATGTTAGCAGAAGTCGTTTGGTGTTGAACAGCACTCAGGGTGCTCTAACAAAGAAATCGGTGACTGCAATAGCTTCTATTGAACCTGGTACTGTGTTTTGGCAAATGCATCTCCATTTCCTTTGCATCTGTGAGTAAAAGGTGCTTTGAAGAGGGGGAGAATATATCTGCTTTTTATAGAGTCATGCAGGGTATGGAGTCATTTTGTTGGGGTTTTTACCTCGCCATTTTTCCTGAAGTCTGCTTTGGGGGTGACTGTTTATGTAAAGTCTAGTGTTTCCTAGCACTTTATTTTCAGACCTTACGTAGATGAAATGTTTGTGGTCACTGTCACTGGTTCACCACATGAAGGATGCCTAAGAGCATGGGTGCTGTGTTGTCAGTGTGAGGACCTTGTCCAGGAGAGTTTTGGAAAAAATCTGTCTTATTTAAAACAAAGAAACAAAAATTCTAGCAACATCTTTTATATCACTGTAACCATGTGTGGCATGTGTGTTCCTTCTCCCCTTGGCCTCCAATGCATATATAGCATGCATTCAACGAGTGCTATGGAGTCTGTGAATTCAAGCACGCAGCAGGGAGCCAGCAATCCATTTTCTCTGACTTTCTCCTGCCTGTAGTCTCATAAGGCAAGAATTGTTTCTATGCAGCTTATGGAGGTTGGTGTGTGTATGTTTGTGTGTGTTCAGTTTCAACAGAAACTAAAAAAAGGTTTCTATTCTCACTACCTTGCAAGGTGTCCTAGAGAAACAGGAATCCTTTCCCACAAGGAACTGAGATGTATGCAACATACGATAACTGTGTATGAGTACAATATATATGGTTTTTATGGCCAGGGATTGGAGGATATACCTGTCTGTGGCAGGTTATTGCGTAAAACTCAACAGTTCTGGAACTGAATCAGGTTGTTTCCCGCCTGTACCAAGACCAAGAGACTTTGCAGACCATTAATTTACCGCTCTGTAATCAGCTGGAAATTTCAGTGGTGCTTAAGAGTTGCCTCTTGGGTACCCTTGGAAATACCGGTTAACTTCATTATACTTTTTACGTTGAGTCTAATCTGTGCTTTCACATTGATCTTTTTCTCATGATGGAAATGTTAAGCAGTAGTACTAATTGCTATGCATCTTTGACAGGAATCATGCAATATGGATCAAATAGTGTAACTCAGTTTAAATAACTTGAAATATATACAGTAATCTTTAGGAATGCATGCTCAGTTCAGCTTTGGCTGTCTGTCTTTCCCTGCTTATCTTCTGTAGAAGTATAATTCTCACAGGCTGAAATCCTGCACTAACGTGCTCACTCCTAAATAGGAATATGTGATATAATTTGAGTTTATCCTGTTTTGGTCAGAAAAAGCATAATTAAGGGAACAGTTAGAAAAGCTCATTAAAACCATGTTCAGGTTCAGTGTAATGAAAAGTGAGCTTCGTCTGAGAAGATGATTCAGAAATCATGCTTTTCTGATTTCTAATTGGCACAGATCCCCAGTATTAGTGTGTGTATGCTGATTTTAAGCAGTGTCTTGGGCTATGCTGTGGTCACTGTTTGCATTACTGTGGTGGTTGTGATAGAGACTGGAACAGTAACTTTCATCCCAGGCAACTTCTCACCCCTGAGGGAGGGGAGGAGTTCGTCAGGAATTTACACCATATTTTGCATTGCATTTCCGTTTCTTGGGTCCAGATTTTTACAGCAGTTAAAAGCATATAGACTCTTTGGATGAATTACCCCCACCTTGCCTCTGCAGGCAGTGTCAGTACTGGAAGCCAGCACAGACCAGGCTGCAGAAGCCTTCTAAAGCTGTGAGCACCCTTGCACATATCCACTCTCTGATTTTTCTGGGACTAGTTCCTTACAAAATGGCCATGTACATGCTAGCTAGCATAATGTGCGAAAGCTATTTGTATGTCCTGGGTTCTGCTTTGGTGGATAGGGAAGCCTGTCTTTCTAAAAATGAGATCACAGCAGCCAACAAATTGTTTGGCTGTGTAGTCAGCCCAGCTTCTCTGATTCTCTTCCCTAGTTCCAGTCTGAGATTGCGGGTAAGTCACATGGCTGGATCGGATAGCTTTGGGGAGGCTCTCAAGCAAAAGCAATGTTAGACGTGCCTTTTCAGTACACGTTTATTGGGTTAGTTTAGACTTCATATTTCAGGTTGACTCATGATTTGGAAAAGTAACAGTTAGCTTTTGTTAAGATTTCCCCTACTCGCAGACCGATGGGACTGCCTCTCAGCGTTTTGGGTGCAGGTATCAATTTCTTATCTAACATTGTGACAGCATCAGTAAGTTGAGGATTATAGTTGCACCATCACCTGGAAGCAGTAATGCGTAGGAGATGTGGATCTTGCATTACTGGGACCTTCTGAAAAGGAAGACTTAAGTGGCAGTGGAATAGAGCTTGTAACTGCTGTGAAGGTGCAGTGGGGATCTTCTGGCCTCAGCAGTGCTGCAAAACTGCCTTAGGGCTCTGTGCAGTCAGACCTGTTGAGATCAGCAGCAGGTTGGGATTGCTCTGAACACTTAAATAAGGACTGATTCGGCCTTGACTCAGATGTTGAAAAATGCTGAGCACCTGGCATTACAGCAGAGAATTCCATTGCTCTGTGAAAGAAAGCTCAGCTTTTTCCCAGAAAGGGCTTGAGAAACGATAAAGCTTTGCTCATACTGGTATTGAGCCGTAGTCCATGTGATGCTCACTGCAAATTTATGTATTCTTTGCTTTTTCCTATAAGCAAATCCACATAGTAGTACGAAGGCTTAAAACCCAGAATAGTGGTTCAATAGTCTTGTTTCAGGTTCATCTTGGTAAGCTGTGTGCCTGCTGCTGGCAGGCGTTGCAAGGCACAGACACTCTGCTGTTTTGAATTGTGCATTTGTATTGAGTCTGCAGGGAACTGTGTTTAGAAGGGCTAGATAAACGTGATTAGGCTGCGTTGCCAGCAATGATGGTCTTATTTAATGCATTAATGAGTGCAGGTGGCAGGACCTCTGAAGTGAATTAAATGCAATGCAAACTCCTGCTGTATGTAGCAGAGCTATTGGGAGTCCAAGCTGCTGAGTGCTGAGCCAGCTCATTTGAGAGATGAGGTGGGAGATGGGAATGAGCTTCCTATGCCTGAATGGTAATTTTGCACTCTTCACAGCAGGTTTCTGAACATTACCTTACAGCTGAACTAGCTTGTGTAGAAGAACCAAGAGCAAGAGAGCATGTTTTTAGAGCTGTGATAGGATGTTTCTCTGCATTTCTGTTGATAGCAGCATTAAGATAAGGTGGTCACAAATATGGATTTACTTACCTGCCACCTTGTTCTGTTACCTGGCAGGATTCAGTAATGCACTGGTTAAAAGAATTATGTACAGCCTACACCAGCACTTACAGCGCTGGAACAACACTGCCAGAGTCCCTTCATTTCCTTCTACAGGCAAGGTGCTGGAAGCCAGCACAATTACTGTGCTCCACTGGCCGTTCCCACAGTGAAACCTGGTTTTTATTTCCTGCTGCTCTAACCTTACTATCAGTGAAATGATCCCTGGAAAGTTTGTATTGATTGCACATTATTGTCTAATTAAAGCGCAATAAGAAGAATTGCAGAACAGTCACTCTTACAGCCCTGTGCCTATTGCAGACACTATAAATTAGTAAGCTGTTCAAATGTTCAAATATGGAAAATGTCAGTGCTTATTTCCTTTTGAGTTTCCCAGCATCTCCTGAAGGCTACACTTGTAGATGTGTGATTATTTTTTCCCCCCTAAATAACAATTGGAAAAAAGTGTTATTTAGAGAAGAAATGAGGCCCTGTGGGCTTGCAGGGGCCCTGTTCTGATCCTGTTAGCTATAACCCATGCTGTCTGAAGGGAGGCACTTCTGAATTAATGTATTTTAATCTGAAACCTGCTAGATGATCCTTTAGCATCATGTGCAGAGATATAAATGGGTATTAGTTATACAATATATAGAGGCCAGTCTCTAAATAGTGCTGACTGGTCTTACCTGGAGGCTGTTTGTTGCTCTGTCTGGACTTGATGGCTCTTTTGCTCCATGTTGCTTGTGGTTTGATACTTTCTAGTAACTTGGATCTTCCTGAGTTCCTGACTAGATAAATCCCAGTCCTTGATAAAGGCAGGAACTTAAGAGTATGTCGTCGTAGTTCTGCATCTTGCTTATTCATTGATTGAATACAGGGCCTTGGGGAAATCACTTAGCTTACCCAAGCCTTCAGCTTGCGTCTAATCACTAAATGATATGTGATGCACTATGATACATATACAGAGATTTGTGAGTGATCAGTAATAAGAAAAGTAATAATAAGATGCTATAGAGAATGGTGGACTTTTATGCTATGAATGAATTAATGATTTGCCAACTGCATACAAAAATGCTTAAATATGTTTAGTATGTGTGAAACTGACTTTTCCCTTTCTTTCCCTTACAGATGTACTTTCCGGTTCCCTAGCACAGTTATAAAGATCCAGTTCACATCTTTATACCACAAAGAGGAAGCAAAAGAGGAAGCCTCATCACCTCCCCTTCGGCCACTTTATCCTCAAATATCACCTCTGAAGATCCACATCCCGGAGCCGGATCTCCGGAGTGTGGTCAGTCCCCTCCCGTCCCCCACAGGCACTATCAGGTAAGATGTTAACGATCCAAAGTGTGCTCTCTGGAAAGGGTGTTCTCTGACACCAGTCTGTCAGCCCTGTGTTGTTTGTCAGGTATACTTGCTGTGTGAAATATCACATTTAAAGAAAAACCAAACCAAAACCTGTTAAATATCTGCCGTTCAAAATTATGGAAGACTCTCAAACTGTGTTACGGTGGCTAGAAGTAAGCCACAGGGGTTTTGTTTAAGAGCTCAAAGGGTTGGGGGGGAAAACTTGAGACTCAGTTTAACACTATAGAGTTACTAGGCTATCTTTGGCAGTGGAATTAGGTAGCTCTTGCTAGATATTTCTATATGCATGGAGAAAAGAAAGCAGGCAAATATTTTCTATGTTAGGACTGCCAGTTTTATTTTTACCTCAATAATATTCTGTTGTTGCTGGGTGGTGCCGGTGTTACGTGAAGTTAGGGACAAGGGTGGCCATTGGCATGTGGTTTCCTGGGAATAGAAGGAAATGGGGGTAGGATGCTGACTATGTACCGAGGGGCTGTAGTGATCTGAATGTACATCTGTGCAAGTATCCCGTCTTGTAAATTGTCTGATTCATGAATGTGCAATAGAAATAACCTGAACATCAAGTTACTGTCTGGAATATCTTCTTTCCTTTTTCCTGGCAGAGTTGATGTTATGGAGTTGCAGTAATCACTTTTAACATGAAAGCTGTTACTTGAAGTATAATAAACTTTATGAAGTAAAGTAAACTCATGGTATAAGGTGATATATTAGAGTTTTAAAGGTGCAGACCTCAGAATAGCAAGAGTGTACCTGGTAATAGCTTTCAGTTTGTTTTCTTGTCTGTACATTTGTAAAAAGGTGTAATACACAAACATCTCCTGACAGTTAACACTAATTCAGTCAGTAGTATTCAAATTTACATGGCTGAGAATGACTTCAGTGTCACAATGAAGCCAGTTTGGTTTTGCATAGATCTGGAGGCGCTTGCTTGTTTGGGTTTTTCCCCTGGTCTTGCAGAGCTGCACAGATGTGCAGTGCAGATATTCTAGAAAGAGGGGGCTGGAGGTAGCTGTAGTTTTAGTCCTCTGTTCAGGCACTGCTTTTAGTTTATATTTAACCTTCTCTCTTTAGATGAAGCTTGTTGCTGGGAGGGCAGGGGGGTGGTTTCTTTGCCAACATATGGTAGTTAGTTTCCATTCAGTCATCTTGCGCAAAGCAGCGCAGTGTGGTTTGTGTTAGTAACAGAGGCTGTATCTTTTGACTCTGGCATATGCCTGCAACTGATATTTGACTCCCTGAGAATGTTTCTTTTGCATAACGAGAAAGTGGAAATAGTAGTGTTGAATTGTGCTCAGCCCCTAACGGAGTGTTTAATAAGGATGATTAATGATTGCATCCGTTTGTCTTGAGCAGAAGCTAATCCAGCCAAGTCTTCAGAAAACCTCAAAAGACATCTGAGGTTTCACTTGCCAAACCCCTTTCGTTTCCGAGTTCCTCTTACAGAGGAGGGGCTGACACGTTTGTAAACATCCCTGCTCAGCCCCTTCAACCTTCCTCTCTCCCCCGGCAGGGTCTTGCAGCTTTTGTACCCTGTGGGCCAGGCTTTGGGAAGCGATTTGGATGTTTCTGCCTGAGAAAGTGAATGCTCTTTGGGGAGCATGTAGCTGTGCATTCTGGCCATCTGGCTCTCTGCTATCTTGGTGGCTTCACAGTGGTGGGTGAGGCTGGCACAGTGTCCTTTCCCCCTTCCCAAGGGCAGGTCTGGGAGCGCTGGTGGGGACTTAGTGTGGAACCCACACCCCTCTCCCATCGCTGATTTTGGGAGGTGGTTGCAGGAGCTGGGCTTTCCTCCTCCTCCTCCTCCTCCTTCTCCCCCTTCTAGTATTTACTTTCCTAATTTGGTGCGTTTGCCTCGCTCCTCCCTGATTGGCCCATGGAAAATTATTGCAGTTTGGAAATCCTGGGCAGA
The DNA here is from genome assembly GCA_031468815.1 of Morus bassanus. Lineage (NCBI taxonomy): Eukaryota > Metazoa > Chordata > Aves > Suliformes > Sulidae > Morus > Morus bassanus. Next base: position 62,316,687 of record CM062572.1, read on the forward strand.
GTGAAATTTCCTTTTTGGAAAGTGGCTTCTGGCCCCCTTTTCCTGCCTCCGCCCTGGTGCGGGTCAGGGGCTGTACCTGTGCTCCCACTGCCAGATCCAGCCCTGCCCTCCTGACCCCCTGCCCTGCTCTGCCTCCCTGTTTACATTGCAGCTTGCTTCCCTGCAGGTTCCCCCCTGCAAGCTTCTGAGTTTTTTCCAGCCTATTTATTTTCCCTCTGCAAAGTGCACTGCCTAGAGAGGGAATGAGCTTTAGTTAAAGAAAACCAAACCTGCCACCCTCAGCAGCTTTGCAAAGCAAGATTCCGGCTTACTCCTAGGGAGAAAATGTGTCCACTCTTTTCTTAGCTAGGTGTTTTGTCTCCAAGAGGGGCCATTTGTAGATGTTTTGAATGCTGTTATACAGCTTTAAGGGAAAATGTTGGTTGGCAGCATGCTGTGAGGCTTTCACACAGGCATGGCTTATTTCTTCCTGCTTCGAGTTCAAAATTCTTTTTAAAAGTAAGTCGGACTTGCATGTTCTAGAAAGGAAAAGGCCACTGTGGTTGTAAGAAACTGGTAGAAACAGCCTGCCATTTTACACAACATAAGAAAGGGCAGAGTAGCACCAAATATCTTCTCAGTAGATTCAAGGCATTGAAAAGCTGTGTGAAAACCATGTGTAGCTTGGTTAAATTCAGCTCTGCCTGTTGGGAGATAGAAGTGATTCATAATTTTCAGAGTTAAGGGACGATCTTTCAGTACCTGGCTTTAAGGTTCTGCACCTTGCATTTGGAAGATCCTTTTTGGGTGACAGTGGTGACATGAAGTTCCTCACCTATGCTACAAACACTTAGCTTTGCCTGGTTTTGCTGTAAGACCATGATATCTGCATGAATGTGACTCCATATGTGTTGCAGTCTGGTCCCCGGAGTGGCTTGTGCTTGAATTATAAACAGATCCACAGAGACAAGGTGTGATGTAGGAGCTTATTCCTGGTCTCAGTCATGCTGAGTTGGAGTTTAGACTTAACAGTGTTTAGTTTTCCTTTTATTATCTTCCACTTGGTCTTAATGACCCTGTAGTAGTAACTTAACTCAGTTTTCCAAATAGCATCTCTCTCCAGCACTGCCCCTCAGCGTTTGGTTTTTTAATATTTATGAGAATGAAATTGTTTCTCTGTACACGCTCCCCTATTCTAAACAGCAATTATGTTCTCACTGATATATATATAGATATAAAAAACAGCTACAATAAAGGAATATTAAATGCTGTACTATGGAGGTCAGTATCGTTGTTCACGTTTTACAGCTGCTACTTCTGTCTTATCTCTGCACCAGAATGACTGTGGGCTTGAACACTTTGTCTTGTACTTGTTTGTTTTTTCACTGGAAGGGCATGGATAGTTAGCTCAGTCTTTGTCAGTAAAAAAAAAAAAAAAAAATTCTTTGACATGTAGGAGGAAGAGCCCCATGAGAATCACTGGTTGAAAAGTGTCTGGTGAGGTTCTGTGCTAATAGCTAAACTGGTACATATTTGTGTGTGGACCCAAATTTGTATTTTAATTGTTAGTACTTAATGTGACTGCCCAAGTCTGGCTGTTGCTAGAAGGGTCAATACCTAGTTTACAATGAAATTAATGGTATGAATAATGAAAGATCAGCTGGTATCCTGCATCTTTTGTTTTATAAGCTGATTAGTAAACCTGAGGCTGTGAGCTGAATTGCCATGGTTTCATAAGCTATATTCTTTAAACCTTATTTCCTTTTTTCCTTATTTTCACTAGGCAGAATTCATTCAGTAGCATGTTGCATGCTCTGATAGTGGATTACTCAGAGGCCTGCACTCCAGGAGTTATCTTGGCTTAGCCACCAACTTGTTTTGTGGCCTTTAACAGGTCATTTAAATTCATTGTCTGATTTTTATGCATGTATAATGTAATTATTACTTTCCAAGAGTGTGTAGTAGATAAATTATGTATTGAGCTTTTATTCCGTAAAGCATGACAGAAGGGGTGTGTGTGTGAGAGACAGGTTATAGTAGACGTGCAAATGCTGGCTATGCTTTGATTCAGACTCCACTTGGAAAAAGGGAGTGCTTTTTAATAGGCTCTAGGACAGCTATAGAACACTGTTTCAGAACACTTGGGATTTAATCTGAATATACCTTTAGAGGAAACATGCAAGTAGTGGGAAGCTGAATGAACCCTGACTTCAGTGGATGCATTCACTCACTGGAACAGGATGCATAAATGTTGCCTGCTCCATTTCATTCAGGCTTTCCTTCTTCTTATAGCACTATTAGCCATTTAACTGAAAAGCTGGTGAAGAGCTCCAAGGCAGGTTTTTTGCAGGCTCTTTTGCATTGTCTCGGTTATCCATTACTTCCTGCATTCGGGCAGAATATACAGCTCGGGTAACTCCCACAATTGGACAGACTGGTGATTATTTTTAATCACCCTTGTCTCCAAACCACAAGCCAGCTAGTGTGATGCATATACATCACGTAAGAAAAGCAACAATCTATACTGCGCTTGGGAGTTGCTGCGCATGTTTCTTTCAGATAATGGACCATGTGCTAGAGGAGATGTGCCAAGCCATGTGCTAGAGGAAAGGTTGCAGATGTCACCAGCTACACAAGCACTTCCTCTTCCCCTGTTCAGTATAAAATGTTCACTGAATCCATGGTCGGAGTGAGCTCACTTCCTTTCAAAGAGGGGAACCACTGGAGCACAGACAGAGTAATAAGAATTTCAACTTCTACAGATAGCGAACTTTCTCTCACTGTGGCTTGTTCGACAGCTTTGTTGTTCTTCAGCGTTAAGCAGGCAGGGTGGCTCTCAGTTTTTTCCTTTCACATCAAAATCCAGTTTGGTTTGGCAGCCTCACCACTTGTGATTGTTTCTGAAACCTGTCTGAAACATGCAACGTGCAAGGACTTGCCTTTCTTTGAGTTACGATTTTTGGGGCTAGGCTGGGGAAGGAGAGAGCAGCAGAGGATTCTCACCCATTATTGCTGATTGGTGTATCGTGGAAATGCTTGTTTTGCAAACTGAAGTGCTGTACTTTGACCTGATTCTTGGTTATTGCTCGTAAAAAGTGTCCCTGTATCTTTTGGTGCCCCTTTTTGCAGGCTCATGAAATGGAATATAGGGGTAGTCTGAGGTTTGTGGCATTTCTCTAACTATGGTCCTTGTGTGCAGGGCAACACACCTCCGATTTGCATTTGAGGAGGAGGCTGGGGAAGATTTTTAAGAAACGGGTATTCTCCCTTTGTACTCAGTAGGGGCTTTAAAAAAGTTGTCTATTCAGACAGGAATCTGTATACTGGCAGTGTTGTCAAGGTTGTAACTCTGATCACTGCTGTGTCTCTTGTACCTGCTTTGCAAACGTGCATTTAGGCATTTTTCAAAGGCACTGCCCGTGTGCATGCCATGTCCTAAACAACAAAGTTGAAGAGATGGGTTTTTTCCTCTTTAGCAATGCAGATTCTAAGTCAGGTGAACAATTTTACGTGGGATCTCAGGTAATCTTTCCTCTTTGTCATAGAGAGGATAGGTGCTTTATCCATATATCTGGCTTAAATTAAGCCTCTCTAGCTTGATCCCTACAGATATCTTTCGTGTAGAAAAGAATGAAATTAAGTAATAGAGCAACTGTCCTGCATTTACTACTGCCTCTCCTTCTGGGGAAATTGGCACTGGAGTTTGGGAATGTTTCTGTTCCCCAGCATGTTCATAGACTTGTAATATGACCATAAATATATCATTTAACCACTTGTTGCTTCATTTTTACACACACGCCCCACACCCAGTCTGTAAAATGTGGCTAGTATTGAGAGTTTGTAGATTTTTACATAAGAATCTCTATGTGCTCAGGCAACAGATCCCTACAGTCCAATATTCTGCCTTAGATGGGTATCTTTGGGGCAATATAAGAACACAGAAAATATACAGTAATGCTTGCTTACATGCAGTCTGCCCTCCACCATTTTCTTGGATCAGGGGCTGCCTCAGAGCAGGGACTTCCTGACCATCTGTCTAATAAAGCCCCTGATGGATTCCCTGTCTTCCTCCTTTCCCCAAGAACTTGTATAATGGCCTTTTGCATTCACATAGACTTTTAGCATTGGCCATATCATTCCACAGTGTAACTACAAATGTAGAAGCACTTTCTCTTGTTTTGGACATGCTGCTTAGTTTTATTTTGTGTTCACCATCTCTTCTATTGGAAGAGGCCAGGAGCTGAACACCTCTTCCTGGCTTTGTTTTTATAGTCTCTGTCACCTTGCACCTCTCCTTCTGTCTTAAAGTGTTTGTTTCCTGTATGGAATCGGTTCTGTATCTCTGATTATCCTAGTTATCCCTGTCAGTACCTTCTCTGGATCTGCTATAGCCTTCTTTTTTTTGAAATGAGAACAAACAAGCAACACACCATGTCCTGAGTGTGGATACACCATGCACGCAGTGGTACATCCTATTTTTGCACTCTGATTCTTTAGTTAAAGCAAACTGATTTTGCACATTCCAGCATAAATGCAGTAAGTCATACATACTCTCCAGTAGCTGGCATTTGAAGACTTAATTATTGCTAGAAAGTGCTGTGAACTTAAGAGGCTAGATTCTTGTTGGCAGGAGTTGAAAGTGAATCGTGATGCTACAAGACCTGTTAAATTCTCAATAACAAGAAGTTAAGCCCTGTGTTTGAACAGTATTCTGCCTGTTATGTAGGTGAATGTATTGCAGACACTGCATTCAGCCCTCATTTTTCTGGCCTTCCAGCTGAAGAAGGGTTAAGTATTAAATGGAAAACATGCTGCAAAGGACTGATGTGATTCAGCAGTGGTGGTAGTCTGATTCTAAAGCTGAGTCTGTGGTATTTGGGGAACTGCAGCAGCTCAGTGGCTGCCTGCAGACAGCGTTTCAAGTTGAGATGCTGTATCCTCAGTGGATATCAAAGATCTCTGGGACTTGGGGCTTTAACCACGGTGCCACGGGATTAAGACTGTGGGTAACTGCAGCTGGCTTGCTTACATGCTCTATGTGTCTTTCAATGGTATAAAACACTTGCTTCCTCTGCAAAATGCCCTATTCTGTAATAGACAAGCTTAATCCAAATTAGCTTGGGTTGCTTGTAAGCTGAGATTGCCTGCATGGACGGTAAGCGTGGATCACAGCAGTAAGTTAGGATGTCTGAGAGCTGGGCGAAATTGCAGACCTAGCCGTGTTTCTCAGTAACAGGTTATAGTATCAAAATGGATCAAGTTATTGGCAAGTATTGATGCAATATTAATATCCAACAAATCATAATCACTGTCCCCACAGTTGATTTTTGTTTTATAGCAGAAATGGGTGTTTGTAGGGAAAAGTCTTTGTTCCATAATATTTTTAAAGGGGGTGTGAGTGTATGCAAGTATCCCCGGCCAGCCCTGGCTCTGGGTGGTGAGGAGAATTCCAGGAACTCCAGGAAACTGATGTCACTGCATTGTGTTTGCTTGTTTTCTTTTGACTGCACTAATGTTTAATTTTAACTTAACCCTAAGATGGGTATTTTTAGTGAAACTGTTTCTTCACTCCTTCTGTCCCATGTTGGGGCGGGGGGAGAGGAAGAGGTTGTGCCTCATTGTTTTTTTTCCAGTAGTCAGCTCTTTCACCCTTCCCTGTGAAGAGCTCTCTGATGATTGACTGAGAGATTGAATACTTAGCTACCCTGTCTCTTTGCATGGAGCGGCTCAAAGTTCATGTCTGTTCTGTACCCCATCCCTTGATATGATCATTGATCCGGGCTGAAAGGAGGCAGGTCTACCTGGGCAGAAGCACTCCATTCTGGTAAAGGAATAACAACTTTTCCAAATCTTCAGCTGCTGCTGTGGCTGTCCCATGGGACAGCTGCTTCTCTAAGGGACTGTCAGGTTCTTCAGTGACTATCTACTGGGAGAGATTGGCTTTTAAAAGTTAACAGTGCTTTAGCTTGGAGAGGCTTTGTCAGCACTCAAGAGAATCACAGCCCTGGAGGGTAAGGGTTTCTCCCTTTGTTTAAAAAAAAAAAAAAAATCATACTTAAAACTCATTAGTAGCCTCAGAAGCTAAAATTTGAACAGTAAAATCTGTGCTACTTGCTCTGCTGATCTTAAAGAATTGAATCAATTCTTGTCTGAACCGCGTGGGACAATCTTTGAAACCATACTAGTTTTATTTATTAAAAAAAAGGCAAAGAAATACAGCTCTGTGCAGAGCATGGATTTACTTGAGAGCTTTTCTCTTTTCCATATCCTTGACCTGAGTTCTGGCTGCTACCTCTGTGGTTTGCTGTTCATGTATTTCTGCACACGAAGAACAAAATCAGAAAACTATTTCATCCTATTCCATTCCTAGTCTGTGTGTTACAATAATTGCTCAGGTGCCAGACACAAAGATAAAAAGAATTGCTGTGTTTTTAGTTTGTCACTGTTTCATGTATGAAAATGACTTTCATTTGTAATTATCTACACATTGTAAAATGTGCGTATGTGGAGAAGCTATTGAAAAATGACAGCGGAATAATTAAATTCACACCAGCTCCCCATGTGAATACTAAGACATCAAGAGTGTCTTCTGTGGTTTAACATTATCCGCTTCCAAAATGGGCTCAAAGCATGGAAGAGCAAACTTTGATTCATTTTTCTGCACAAACAGGTCTCTGCTTTTTGAAAGACTAGGTAAGAAATGCCTTTGTCTCTGGCAAAGGGAGACTTATACATTTGGGCTCTGAACATTACATACCTTGCACCTCCTGAAAGCTTCACCTTTTGCTGCGCTTCTGAACAGCATCACCGATTAATACCAAGGACTATCGGTGGGCGCTGAAAGGGTTACCAGGTGCTGTGCAACACTTTGCATGGCTAGTATATGGGAGATGGGTGAGCTTGGGTTTCCTATTGCAAGGGTTTGTTGTGGCTGGATAGTTCTGTTGCCTTTTCCCTCTCCCCTGGCCCCCCTTTCCTGTAATTCACTTTTAAAAGAAACCAGGCTCGGTTGTGCTGAGCTCAGCACTGCAGCCATTTGCAAAGATGCCACAAGGAGAAGCAGCACTTCTCAGTTTACAGACTGGACTGCGGTAGGAAACGGTCATTCCTTAGACTGTCATATTGCTTATGCACCGAAGGCATTGCCCATTGAGCAAACAAGGGTTGTCTCACTGTTTCCTCTCCATCTGCATGTGTACATGCATGCGGGGGAGGCCATTTAGACAGTCACCTTTTGAGGAAGGGACAGTGTTCTGTGGTTTTTTGTGCAGCATTTAGCACAGTGCTGTGATAAGTGTCAGGTACTGCATTTATTTGTGTCAGAGTTAGCACTGCTGTTGGGCATTTGACTGGTAAGGGGATTGTCTATGCCAGTTTTACTGAATTCTGGTTCCCAGCTGTGGGCTTCAATTTGCATCTTTTCATATGATTTGAACTGCTCGTTTTGCTGTGCAAATCTTCTGTGTATTGTTTTGCTTTCTTGTTCACAGTATCTCTGCTCTTACGTAGAAGACGTGTAATCCTGGGATTTGGCTATGCGTCGTGCTGCTCTGGCGTTGTACCCTCAATGCCACACAGCGGAGAACGGAAGGGAGACAGAAAAAGGGAACTCCAGATTCCCAGACTTGTCCCTCTCCTCCCGTCCTTCCAGCCCTGCAAATCAGGGATGTGTGATCCCTGGACAAGCCTTTCTGATTAGTTCTTATTTTGTAGCACTCACTTCTGTGTGCCTGAGTGGTGCTGCAAGTTATAACGACCTTTTATTTGTTAGTAGCATTTTATCAGCTTTCCTACTCAGTAGTTGTTCCTGTAATGCCATCTTGTGGTGGGCTTGGAACTCTAAATGTGTCTTTTCCCCATGCTAGCCGGAGCTGGTGAGTGAGCTACCTTCCTTTGCAACAGTGATTGCAGGTCCCTTTGTTAGCTGCGTTTGTGTCCTGGTGATCGAGGAAATCCCTGTCTCTAGCTGTGTGGCACTGATCAGGGTATGATCTTTTGAAGCTCGTGTATTGTGTTGCAGGGACCTTCATGGCAAATGCCTGCGCTGGGTGCTTTAACTATGATCCTGTAAAAGAATATAGCCTGTATCCGTTAGAAGGATTGATTAGATATTACCTGTGTTATAAGGAGAGTGGTGTGTTGTTCATTCACAAGTTGTAATAGCCAAGCTCTTTATTTAGTTAAGTATTCATCCCTGATACAGTATATATTAAGTCCTGCATTAGTTTAAGTGCTTCTCTAATCACAGAAGAGCTGTTCAATGCTTTGAGACTCTACAGTCTTGTGATTGCAGAAGCGGGGGCGGGGGGGGCAGGCAGGATTTTGTAGAAATTCCAATTTTATCTCTGTTTTTTTCCTCAGTTTGTCTGGGTTTTGGATAAGCTACAGGGGCAACAATAAGTCCGGTGCATATCTGCTTCTCAGTGACCTGGGAGCTTTACTGTACCTTAGAGAGTAAGAACTATGTGTATTGTTAATAAATGAAGTAACAAATAACTTTATTTCCTTTTGCCTCTCCAGTGTTCCCAACTCTTGCCCGGCCAGTCCACGTGGTGCTGGATCCTCAGGATATCGTTTTGTTCACAACATTACCTCGGATCTGCAGCTGGCAGCAGAGTATGCCGCAAAAGCAGCATCAGAACAGCAGGCAGATGCATCTGGCGGGGACAGCCCAAAGGTTCAGAGAAACATTACTTACCCATCAGTGCTCATTGGGAGGCTTATTAAGACCTGGCAGTTTATTGCCAGTGCTGGATATAGTTAAAATGAGTCTAAGAATACTCTGGCCATAAGGGTGCTGTATACGGTATCCTTCAGGGTTTTGAGACCATGCCTTCAAACCCGTGTCTTATTAGCAGTAGATGATGAATCTACTTGCTTAGCTGCCCAAAATGTATTCAAGTAATTTGCCAAAACGGTTAAGCAAGAAGAATTTTTTGTTTGTTTGATAAATCAAGAACCCATAAAGAAAAGGTGCATTAAAATTCAGAGCCTTGTTTTCTCCTTTTAACTAATGGTATTTTGCAAAACACAGTTGGAGAAAGGGGGAAGCAGGGGAAGAAACCAGATCCTTGCCATGAGAAATCTGTAGTCTGACTTTAAAACAAACATATGAAGGCCTCTCAAGCAAGCATTAAATGAGGAGAGTAGCAAGTGGAATTTAGATTAAAAAATAACTTAGTAGTTATGATAAAATTTAATTTTGGTAAGCTGATCTTCAGATCAAAGTTAAAAGTCTAGATCCAAAACCACCTGATTTGGGATTGGGTGGAGGTGCACAATAGTAGATGGCTTTTTTTGTAGATTGAATTCTCCCTTGAGACAAGAAGGGCTGTTCTTGATGGAGTAATATGAAGAGCTGGGAATATGAGATCTGGCAAACAAAGTTCCTAGAATGAAACAAATCCTGCTGGAGAGAGGAAGGGACAGGATCAAGTTTCATATTGGGCTTGTTGCTGGGAGGAGAGCTGATAGGATACTTGCATGAAACCTTTCTAACAAAGTGTAGTTGTAGCTGGGCAGAACTGAAGGCTTTAGTTTCATTAAGGCTGAAAGCAGTGAATGTAGCCTACACCCTTTAACTCTTTGCCTCCAATAGCTTGTCCTGATCCTTTTCCTTGTGCTGGTGTAAGCACGTGTGGTAAATTCAGTGGTGAATGGAATCAGATTAAAGTTAGCTTTTTTGTGTGTGTTTCTGGGGAGAGGGAAGGAGATACTTTAATCTGGCTCAGTCCTATAGTCTTGCTTGCACACAAATGTTTGTCTGAAATTGGGAGGTGGCAGTACAAAACAAGAGTGAAAGGGAAGAGGGTGATGCTGCTGTTAGTTGCCCCTGATGCTCTCTTAGCATCTGTGAAAACTACAGCACAATGTGCTTTTTTAGTTTGGGTTGTTGGTACGCTCTAGTGTAGGAATTCTCTGAGTGACTGAATTTCTGTTTGGTTTTTTCCTTAGGATGAGTCCAAGCCACCCTATTCTTATGCTCAGCTAATTGTGCAGGCTATATCTTCAGCACAGGACAGGCAATTAACACTAAGTGGTATCTATGCCCACATTACCAAGCATTATCCATATTACAGGACTGCTGACAAAGGCTGGCAGGTGAGTTCTTGACACTGACAAGCTTTTAAACTACTTTGACAGGGCTTATCTGCTTTGAAATACATCCTGTAAAAACTTGGGGCACTGGGAATAGAGCTGCTTTGACAGAGTGAATTTTTTTAACATAAGCTAACTGGTTTGTTTGGGTGATTTGGTTTTTTTAAATACTTTCTAGGGCAATATAGTGTATTACTATTGGGCCCTCTGGTTTCTGAAACCCTTTTAATGCTGTAGTCATGTGTCTTTAATTTTTGATTGTTTTTTTATTCTTCCACATCCTTGCTATCAGTCACTCCTCTGCCTAGATACTTGCCTGAATCTTGCTTAATCCTTCACCTTGTCTTTTTTTGGCATGATCTGTCTAAGCAGATGATGTCCAGCCTAAAACTGAGATCCCAGTTTTTAATCATAATACCTTAAATCTTCATAGATGTTTTGTTTTCCCAGTGTATCAACTGCATTGCCTAAGTCACACTTTGCACATTCTGAGATTCAAAACCTGTAAACTTGGGGAACTTCAAGTCTATGCCTTCCTTGTAGTATTAAAGGAAATCTGACCAGCTTCATAGGAGAGTTTGAATGTAGTTAACACATGCTAAGTCAAGCTGAAGTGTTCACTTGAGGGCTGCTTTCAAAGCTCCAGAAACCTCAGCTCCACCTGCTTTCAGACTTTCTTGGCATTGCACCTCTGAAATGGGTGTTGTCATTTGAATATAATACACTAATGCAGCTGGAAGAACTCTTGCAGCTGCTGATTTCATTGTGTTCAACTGGCAGGAGCAGTACTGCTTGGTGCACTTTGAGTACAGTTGGAATAAATACATTTCAGCCTCCCTGGCTTTTCCCTGCAGTTCTAATTAATTGTGGAATTCACTTCCTGCCTTAACCTGCTCAGCAGAGTTGTGCTTTGCAAACCAGTTGCTGCGTCCTGCTTCAAAGAGAGCTGCATTTCAGTAGAGGGTGAAGTTGCCTTTTCCCCTCCCTTACCAGTGGCATTGTAAGGCTTCGCTTGTGAAGAGCTCGTCTAAAGCTGCTACAAAAGCTCTTGTTTTGTCTTGAAAGTGGAAGAGGAATGAGCTTGTGCACACCTGGGCTTACTGAGCCTTTCCCCTAGCCCGAAAGACAGTGCCACTTCCAGTTAGAGGTGGGCTTTTGCAGTGAAAAGGATAGTCTTGTCAACATTTGGAGAGCCATACAGTGCTAAGCTAGTGCCGTATAGATAATGGATTCTTCTCAGAGAGAGCTGTCTGAAGGCATGTTGGGTGGCTTGCATTATGATTACCATGAGATGCAGTGCCCTTTAGGGCATGTTTGGGCACCCCAGTGATCCTTTGGCATGTAAGCAGTTAGCACAGGCTCAGGCAATTTTTTTTTCTGCTTGCCTAGAATAAAGTCTGTCTCTTGAGAGAGTTCTGATGTGGTTTACAGTGATTTCCCCCTGCCTCAGCAAAATCTCTGCTTTCATTGCTTTCCACAGAAAAGTCACTGCACTATCTGGCTCCAGATGTATTTAAGTGATGGTATAATACCAAGCAAACCCATCTTTCAGCATGGTTAGTAGAAGCTCTTGACATATTTCCCTGGGTTTTCTCTTGCAGTTCTCCTGTGACTTTGGAGCTATGTGAGTTGAGTGACTTGTTTCTGTCTTCAACACTGAGTCTGGCGGTGTGGATTTTATTTTTCCAAGCTGAGTGGTGAAACCCATTCGTCTTTGTTACATGCTTCCTCATGGCAAAATAATCATCTCATTCTTCTACTTCCTGCAGAATTCCATTCGGCACAACCTCTCCTTGAACCGTTACTTTATTAAAGTCCCACGCTCCCAGGAGGAACCTGGAAAGGGCTCCTTTTGGCGAATTGACCCTGCCTCTGAAGCCAAACTAGTAGAGCAAGCATTTAGAAAACGAAGGCAAAGAGGAGTGTCCTGCTTCCGAACACCTTTTGGGCCTCTCTCCTCCAGGTAACTTCAACTTCCTCTAATCTCTGTGCCAAACTCATTACAAAGAAAACAAACAAACTTCTCAAGTATGGTGAGCAAACTTTAGTTCTGTTTATAGTTTGAGAGGTAATATAGTTAGATAGTCCTGAGGCATAATCTGAAAATTGTTCCAACTTAAGTGTTTACCAAAAAACCAATCTAGAACCAAACTACAAAAATGCAGCAAATAACATATCTGTTTTGGCATAATTTCAAAGAAATTCAAAGCAGTTATCACTGGAGTAAGTGTTTTCAGATGCCTATCTCTCATTTCAGGAAAGCTGTGTTTAGATGTGGATTAGATCATAGTGGGAATTACTTTTGTGATATTTAAAACACTCTCTTACAGGGAAGATCAGGTTGATCATGGTTGTCAGCAGTGAAGCAATGGGGGGTGTTCTGTGTAGCTGCTCCAGTCAGCGGTGTAACTGCAAAAGAGGAGCTATGTGCAATGACAGCCTTTTCTGAGCCCTGTAGCTGTGAGGATACGACTTGCAATTCAACACTAGCTGGAGCAGTTTCATGTTCCTCCCACACCTCGTTTCTTTTCTGTCTGTTAAAACGGGGGGATGCAGAAGAGGTTTTCAGCTGATCAGCTCTATCTTGTTTGTCATTGAAGAAATGTTTAATTCCTCCTGTGTTTGGTGGCCACATGGGACCAAAGGTGGGAACCAAGTGGTTGGGGAGGGGGGCAACGGGGAAAAGAGGGAGCAACTGCTCTTTAAGCATATGCGGGGCCAGAGACTTGCATCTACATTGCCTTTTTCTTTCTCTTCCTCTCCCCATCACTCAAACATTGACAAAGATCCTTTGAGAATGGCCTGAAATTATAAAACATGAGGCACTTCCAGCTTCTCTGTCAGCAGCGGGTCTTAATGAAATGTTAAGCATACTCTGAAGGGTCCAGTTTCCTTCAGCAAGGAATAATATGACAGTATTTGGTGCTAGAGCGTTTGAAGTTACTGTGTACCTTTCAACTCTTCCCAGCAAGGCTGTAGTGGGTAGTGTGGAAGAAAGGCTGTCCTTCTGCTAGAGAATCCTGTACTGGAGATAACTCTTGGTCTCTGCTGTCTTGTGGTCGAAATGCATCTACACTTGCCAACACTACATTCTGGTGTTTCAGGAGTGCTCCTGCCTCCCCTACTCACCCTGGCCTGCTGTCCCCTCACTCTAGTGGCCTACAGACTCCAGAGTGCCTGTCACGGGAGGGCTCACCCATTCCACATGATCACGACTTTGGGTCAAAGTTAGCTTCAGTTCCAGAGTATCGGTATTCACAGAGTGCACCTGGTGAGTAGCTCTTGTTTCACAAAGGGTGACTGTTCAATTGCCTCAAGTGCCATGCTGAGGACACAGCAGGAATGCTACTGCCAATGTGTTACAGGAAGATCTAGGTCTCTCTTTTCACTGTGTTGTTAGAGGCTGATGATGCATATGTAACTTCAGGCCATTTTTTCTTACTAGTTTTTGGATGAGGGGGCAGGAGATAAAGGAATGTGTAGAAACATATGAGCTAACCTTGAACTAAGTGACTCGAAAGAACTGACAGCAGAGTAGCCATGGTAATGCATAGCTCACACACTAATTTACCAGCCTTCTGGATAAGATCAGCTTGGCTACACAGGGCTCTGGTGCTGTGATCAGGGCTTTGGTAATTTGTTAAGCCCTGGTAAGTATCTGCTTGTCAGCTGTGCTGTAACTGGCCTGATGTATAGGGTGTCCCTGGTGAAGTTGGGAGGCACAGCTCATTAAGTAAAGCTGCTTTTTTTTTGGTGCTTATTGTGGGTTTTTCACAGAAGTGTGCTCAGGTGGCAAGTAAGGTTTTTGTAAGTTAGGAAAGAGAAGATTGCAGGTGGTATTTTTGAAGTCTTATTTTTTTGTTCCTTACCCCCACTCCTACCGATGCTGAAGGACTGAGTATTGCAGATTAGAAGCGCATAGGTGAAATGAGCGGAGGCCTTTTTTGCCTCTCCTATTAATGTATGCTTCCCTCTTCTGTTTAGGATCTCCAGTCAGTGCCCAGCCAGTGATTATGGCTGTTCCTCCCCGACCATCTACTCTGGTGGCAAAACCGGTCGCGTACATGCCAGCATCAATAGTGACTTCTCAACAGCCTTCATGTCATGCAATTCACGTAGTTCAACAAGCTCCCACTGTTACAATGGTCCGAGTTGTGACCTCCTCTGCAAACTCTGCAAACGGATACATCCTCACAAATCAGGGCACAGCAGGAGGAGGTCATGAAGCTGCAGGAGCAGTGTTGGACTTAGCTGGTGACCACCGAGGTAGCTTTTCACCTCCCTTGCTACTCTGCTAATAAGTCTGGAGCAGGCCTGGGGTGGGGGGGTGGTCAAATGCTGTTTCACTCACTGGGTGCTTAGCCCTTAATAAAAGGTGTTTCTCCAGGTAAAACTTAAACCAAGCAAGAGCTCATCCATTTGTCTCCACCAGTGAGCAGGACAACTGTGCTCCCTTGTCTCATGTGGGGAACAAATGTTAACAGACTTCGGAGGCTGAAGAAACATGCAGTGCTTTAAATATTTATATTATCCCCAATTTCAATATTATGCCTGTGTATTGGTCAGCTGGATGTGCTATGGAAATGTATGCTTTTTCTAGCCAAAAAGAGATGGCCTGGGAAAAGCTGAAACTCTCTGCTTCAGGATGGCCTTGTAAATAAGTGATTGAGCCCTTCTCTTCTTCAGGCCTGGGTTCCTAGACAAAACACGTGCTTCTGGAAGTGCAGGCAGTGCCCCATTAAAGCAGTCTTCAAAAACCAGTTACAACAAAGGCCTCCTTTTCTTAAGCTGGAAATTCCAGCCTTGGGGGATTTAGTGAGTTAAACATTCTCTTGCTGTGATCTAGACAACACCTTGTCTGCTCACCATTTCAGAAGGGCTTAGTGCTAAGAGATAGATTTGTGTTGTACCAGCAGCAAGACTAGTTACTTTGATTGCTTTTATGTGGGCAGTGGGGCAATGGACCTTCTCTAAGGGAAAGAAAAAAATGACAAAGACCTTCCCCTACAACAATAGCAGGACCACTGGCATTTTTGGTTCAACGCTGGTTATCCTGCTTGAGTTTCACTCACATTCTCTAGAAATTCCTGTCTGGAGCGCATACATGTTCCTGAAGCTCTAACAGTTGCAGCTGCCTATCTGTCACCTGCTCCCTTCTTTCATTTACTATCCCTTTCTTATTCCTACCGCTATCCTTTTCTAGTCTCTACCTTCCCTTTGTTTTTCCTGGTTGCTCCATTTTTCCCTCCTAATCTCCCAGCTTTCCTTGCCTTTTTTTTCCCCTCTTCCCATCAGCCTGCCTGCAGGTCTCGGCTCAATGCTCTCCCATCTAACTTTATTCTTAATTGTCTTCTAATGTTAAAATGGGAGAAGTCTTCTCTTCCTACAGGACTAATGAGTTTTTGCTTCCTGCCTGCCTTCTCTGCTTTGAGACCCACAGAGCCCCTGGAGGAGAAGGGTGGCTCTCCTCTCCTTCATGCCCAGCCAGAGGCTGGCCTATCTGTTACATACCCACTGAATTGACCCCTTACTGGTCCTGGGAAGTGAGATAAGTGGTTGAGTGGTTTCAGACAGTTGTCTCTATCCAGGAACTCCGCTGTCCTTTCCTCGTTTTTTTAAATTTTTTTCCTCCCTCCTGGTTTCCTCCCTTACTTCCATAGCTGGCAAAAGCTTGCAAATGTGGGAAGACCTCTTTGTAAATCAACCGATATACAGGCCTGACAGCAAGCTGTTGCAGATTTTTGGCTGCAGGCATTGTTTAAGATCTTAATGCCTTACCGTGCTGTGTTATTGAGTCAGGCCAATTCGCCTGTAATTACAAAATAAGTTATGAGATTTGCAGTGACTGCTGTCCTTATCACAGCTATAATGTGCCAGTAAGGGAGATGATGCCTTTTTAGGACAAAGGGTCAAGTTTATAATCTTGATTTTTTTTCTTTGGCTGGATGGCTTATGCTCTAAGAAAAATGTTCTTAATATTGATAGAGTATATGTGCAATAGAGAATATTTTATTGTTTTCAAATATTCGTCCCTGACCTTCTGATGGGCTTCAGAATAAGTATTTCAGAGGGACTAATATTCCCTATTCTTATGGCCCTGATTGCAGTGTTTTTCCCCTAATGAGCAGGGTGAGTGAACTGTTACCTTCTTAGAGCTGACTACACCATATGAATCAGCCTGCAGAAAGTGTGTGTGTGTAGAGCCTGATCCTGCCTAAAGAGTTCTGGGCACTTCTCACAGTATTAGGCCTGTAGGAATGCTCTCAGCTCCTTGGAGTCCAAATATGTTACTTCTGTGACTAAGCTGTGTCTCAGCCTGAGAAGCAATGCTTTCTGTTCCTACTGTGTAAACTTTGTAGGACACATCAAAGGCAAATGACTTTGTGGTGCTGAGCTATTTTCACATTTGTAAGCCTGGGGTATGTATCACTGCTAAAATGTTAATGAGAATAAAGCCTGCTCCTAAGCCAGGGTGGTAAATGATTATTGTCTGTTCTACTCTTGAGCAGGCATGGATGAAAAGCCAACGATCGCATTTGCCACGATACCTACAGCCAGCCGTGTTATTCAGACAGTCGCCAGTCAAATGGCACAGGGTGTTCCAGGACAGACAGTCACGATCCTTCAACAGGCAGCTCCAGTGACCATTGGACAGCATCAGCTCCCTGTGCGAGCAGTCACTCAGAATGGGAAGCATGCTGTCCCCACCAACAGCATCACCGGCAGTGCTTATGGTAGGCTCTGTTTCCATTGCTTTCTGGTTTTTGATTGCTCTCTGAGCTTAACAGGTTGTAAAGCTGTAAGAGCTGTAAAGCTGCTCTTAGTTATGCAAGTTATTCCATGTGTCCAATTCCAAAGGTTATCAATTCTTCAAATTCTGTGGCTGTAAATGTTAGTGGTAGATATCCTTCTGCCCACCTTTACTCCCTTTCCCTAGTGGAAAAGTTTTGCAATCTACTACGATTTTGGAAAAGTCCAGTGTCTTTCCTTTGTCCTTGCCTATGCATTTATTACTACTTATACTCTCTACCTATGAGGGTTACTTGTTGGAAGCATTAGTGATTCTTGTGTAGAGCCTGTTTTCATTTGTTTTCCTCTGACAAACAGCCTTTGCTTTCAGCATGCCAAATAATAAAGTTTCCATGGTGCTCTTTAGATCTTGTGAAATATGACTCCATAGAGTATTAAGAAAATAGCATACTTTCCCATATTAAGGTCTTAGAGCCTGAGAGAAATAAGATCTATTTCATCAGGCTAATGAATGTAGGATTTTTTTATATATAGGATGTGTTCCAGTCATTTGTCAAGCCTGATTTTTAAAATCCCATACTAGCTATTTCTTGGCAGCCTCCTCTTATTGCTTGCTCAGCTCCTCAGGTTTTGTCCAGTTAAGGATGACTGGGGATGGTAATATCCATGTTTCTTACTCTCCTTTTCAATTATATGCTAACCATCTCTGCTGTCCCAGTCTGGTGCTTACAGGGAGTTTGAAATAAAGGGCACTGGTGGGATTTTGGTGGCTTTCATGCAGTGAAGTAGGAATGTTTCTACAGAGTTTTCTGTTGTGTCTATTCACAGTATCGCCTGACTTGCACTTGAATTGCAAGAATCTTATTGGAGCAATGAAAAAATTATAGCAATAAGGTTTTTAATGCAACTAAGGTATTAAGATATTAAATAGATAGGTGGAGTTGCTACTGCCCAGCAGTAGTAGTGTTTGTCTAACGTAGAATCAGACAGGCTTTTTTATTTAATATTTTATGTTAAGCTATTCTAATCTCACTAAAATTTTTCTAGCGCTCTCATCAAATTGGAAAGTATTCCAGTTGCATGTGAGATTTTTTGTAAGTGATAGTGAATTTTCTTGTTGACAAAATGGAGCCAGAGTCTCTTGACTCTTGTCTGTACGAAGTTAACTTCTCTTCTGCTGCATGGTTTAGGTTCTCTAAGTCACTGAACTGTAACTGGTGACTGCCCTCATCCTTACCCTATTATTTTTTTTCCTTCATCCTCTTGATACTCTACAGCCTTCTTCCCATGCCTTGGTAGAAGTTGCTGGCCTTTGAGGGCCTTTGTTCTGTTTGCTTTGTTTATTTATCCTAGGGCTCATTTTTTTGATGCACTTAGCAGTGAACACACTACTAATGTTCTGTCATTCCATCCTTTGCAAATCAGTCTGGAGGGCAGAGGATGTGCTGTCTCCTGAGTCCCCTTTGGCTGCCTCTCTGGTTGATGCAGAGTCCAAAAACTGCATGTGTTTTGTTTTCCAAGCAGTGTTGTGTGCCAAAGCCAGTGTGTAAGCGCATTTTCTGTCTGGAATTAGGAATTGTAGACACTTTTACAGAGAGTTGCCACTTAAATCATCTTTTTTTCTCACCACTTTTATTAATGGGAGGGTGAGATCTTTGGTCAGTACGGGAATACAAGATTGTGAGCCAGAAATTCCTACATTCTGATCCCAGTTCTGATGGGAGCGCATTTGGTTGTCTGGGGTAAGCGCTTTCCTGCCCCTTATACAAGTGAGATGTCAGTACAGTCAATATTTGGATTCTAATCTAGTTTCCCAACACACTGGCTATCCTTACTGTGCAAGCAGGGCTAAAAAGAGCCATCTAAATTGAAGGCACGGCACACAGATGTTGTAGCTTGCAAGAACTTCTGACTGTAGGTGGCCAGAGAACTACCTCTCATTAATTAACATGCCCTGTTAATTTTAACAGGGGATTGTTGCTCCCCTTCTGGAGATGAATGCTTAGCTAGCAATGCCTTGTTTGGCAACAGATAGGAAGAAGAAAGTTCTCCCATGAAAGGGGTTATTACCAGTTTGGTAAACTTGCACAAAGCTGAGAGTGGAGAGAGGGAGAGACAAGGCTAGCAAGCCTTTCAAAATGGACTTGAAAACAACACTTGAATATGTGCCAGCTATTGCATTTGACTGTGGTGTTTTGTTGTTTTCTGGAATAGCGAACACTTGTGGTACTTCACATTAATTGTCTTTCTCTTTCTTGTTCTGCTTCCCAGCTCTTACAAATCCATTGCAGCTTCTTGCAGCCCAGGCCAGCTCATCCACTCCTGTTGTAGTCAGCCGGGTGTGTGAGACAGGGACCGAAGAGACAGCAGCAGCCTCTTCCAGTGAACCTGAAGTCAAAAGACCCCGGATAGAAGAACAGTCCAGTGGAGCAGTCCCAGCCCAAACTGGAGTCATCACATCTACAGTGCCACAAGGACAGGCAACCAGTGAATGAAGAACCAGTGGGAGGAGCTGGAATGATACGGGGTGGGCATGGGATGGCAGCAGCCCCTAAAGCAGCTTTCAAAGAAAACAAACCACAACTGTAACAGCTCAAAACATAGTGGATAAAGAGCTCTTTTTAAAGTCAGATTTTTAAATGGGAGGTCAACAGCTGTTAGAATCACAAGGTGCCAAAAAGAATGGAAAATCCCTCCCAAGAACCCATACCTGGAACTCTGTTCTGTCTTTATCTATGGGATATTTTTTCGTTTTCTTTTTTTTTAAAAAGATTCAAAAAAAATACAGACAACTGATTGTATGACTGCTGGGATATTTTTAACGGTCTTTTCCCCTTTTGGCTCCAAGGGGATGGGATTTGCAGTTCAGTATCTAAAGGAATGTAACACAAATACAATCTGCTCCCTGGAAAGAAAACTCCTCATTTTCTATGCCTTAATACTGTGCTTCTCAGAGCTTTGAACCATAGGACCATTTTAAAAAGGCCACCTAAGGCAATCAAATGCTGAAAGATGGGTGCAGTATCTCACAACAGCAGCATTAAAGAAACGTGGTACCAAGCTTAAAGAAAAAGGCAAATAATTTTGTTTTTTAAAACAGAAAAATTCTGAATATGAACGAATGTTTATTTATGTGGGGATTCAGGAGGAAGAGTTACAGGGCTCAACCACCTGGATTTCCAGCTGCAATTTCTCTCCATTCCCTCTGAGGGAGAATAAGATGACAGAGGAACTGTATTATTTGGTTCCTGTAAAGATATTAAAAACAAAAGGTTTTGTACCTTCAATGATTTCTTACAATTATTCATCACTTGCTCTGGACAACAGCCAAAGTATCTTGATGACTGTGGATCCCATGGGGAAGGGTGTCCCCAAAAGGTCCTGTGCGCATTTGATTGATCACATCCTGTGCTGGAGCACCAGGTTTTGTTTAAAATAGCACTGTAGGTGAAGACATTGCCACTGTCTCTGAACTTGAGAAAATATTGGTTGGTCTTCTGTACTAAAGCAGTCGGCCTTCACTTCCTGTTGGTAGTGTGGTCCTCAACTAGATGGACAATGGTTAGGGGGCTAGGGCTGGGTAGGAGGCTGTCACTGACCCTCTGCCATGGCTGGCAGCAAAGCTCCTGTGCTATTCTTCTGAGAGGGAAGTTGAGACCTGGGGTGAGAGGCAGCAGAGTTCATACAGTGTTTAATACAAATTCTCTAAGTGCGTAGAGACCAAGGCAAAAGAGGCCTTTTATTTTCCATGTGGCAAAAGTCACTGGAGGTCTTAAACAGGTTTTCCAAAAGGAATTTGGAGGTTTCCTTTCACTGCCTGGCTCCCTTTTCCATCTCTTCTCCCTTGAGGACCATTTGGGTTAGCCAGTAAAAGGAGGCTTTTGCTCAAACTGTATTCCAGGCTCTTCACAGTCAAGCAGACTTGAGTCACTTCAGCCACGTGGAGCAGTGGGTGCATGTGACGCTGTGCGACTGGCAAAAAAATCAGCCTCTGTGTAGCCTCCAGCTAAACCCTTTGGTTTTATGCCTGTTTGCGATCCCCTTGGCTAACGTGTCTTCTGGCAGCACAGCAGAGATCTTCTAATTTAGAAAATGTTATGGCTTTGGTAATGGCAAAAGAGACTTAAGAGGGATGGGATATGCTTTTGGTAGGTTATCCCCCTATCCCTACTGATTTATTGTCAGGTTACTGTCTTGTACAGTCTGACAATGCTGTCGCAGAGCAGAGAGGCAAGCCCACTGCATAAACATGTTGCAAAAAGATTTCCCCAGTGTGCAGTAAATGATACTGTCAGTATGTCTGTGGGGATTAGGGGGTAAGGCACAACTGTTCAATGTCTGCTGGAATTTGGGGAGGGGGAGGAAATCCACAAGGTAACAGCTGGCATCACTTGTTCCCTTCTAGGTTTCCTTTCTCTTTGCCAAATCCAATTCAATAGCCAAGTCCCACTTGTTGAATGAAACCCAGCCATGTTTATTCTTAAGCCAATTGTCTTGTGAGAAATATTTCTGAAAGAAGGAAAGAATTTCTTGGTCTTGTGATTTGCGGTTACTTTCTGCAGTTAGAGGCACACCAAATATTCAGGACAGTTCATTTATCTACAGCTAGGCTTTCATAATTTAAGTGTGTGCCTGTAGTGACAAGTTATTAGATTGGATTTTAGTACTTTGAAATGATTTTGGGAAGGAGGATTGTTACAGACCACAAAGTAATTGAAGCACGCCAGCCTCCAGCTGTCACTTCTCCTGCTGGGAAGGCTAGGTGCGGCATAGCAGAAAAGTACACGGATTAGCTCTGTTTTCTGTAGCCTTTTCAAAGCCAGAATTCAATAAAGTGGACTTCAAGGAAGAGCGCACAAGCAAGAGTGCAGCATAGTTTATCTGTGATTAATCATTACTGCTGGTGATTGCTGGTTTAGATACAGGCACGCCTCTGAAGTAGCCCTGAGGCTAGGGAGCTTTCCTGAAGCAGAGGAGTCTTTGGGTTTCCTGTAGGTTAGGTGAGTCAGCGCAAGATGAGCAACCAACGGAATACTGTTCAGGATGTGAAGCTGCCAAAGTTCTGTGGATTTTTCTTTACTGCTGCTTTTCTCTTGGAAAGTCTAAATAATTAGGCCCTAAACTTCTGTAAACTAGTCCAGCACCATAGAAATACGTCAGCTGAATCATGGTGTTTTCATACACCAGCCGCTGCTTTATAGATACCTCTTGAAAGTCCATTCTCAGGTTACATGTATAGATCTGCCTCCTCAGTATTTAGAACAGAATAACACTTTCTCACTCTCCCTTTCGTGGCTTGCAGTGCCTGCTGGTTAAAATGTGAGTTGAGGATAAGCAAGTATCTTTGATCTGTTTACCCATTCTGCTTGAGGTGTCTGGAACTTGTCAGTTCATCCTATCGGGGGATTTTTGCTTTGTTAGTCTGTTGCATCCCCCTGCTACTGTAGGAAGCAGCCATGCCACTGGAAAAAAATTTTTTCGTAGGTTTACCTATATATTGCCTATATCATTGGCTGATACCAGGTAAAATAACAGTTCTTACTAAATCCTTTTGAGAGCTGTGATAAAATGTGGCCCTCATCTGGAACGCATGAGATGGGGACATCTTATTTCAGGCCTCCAGATCAATTCTTTCAACACCCTGCTCAGTCTGGAAGACAGCACCACTCTTTTTACCTATCAGTCCTGATTCCCCAGGCTCTCAGTCCTGAGCAATGCAGAGGAGTGAAAATTAATGTGATGGTAGAATTAAGCCTTCCACTAGGAAGAAAATTTTACCTCAGTGATTATATGCAGTACTCAGATTATTTTTAAATCTATCGCCTAACTTGTTCTTGTCTAAAAAGTTGCATCTCAGGTCCTCAATTAATTATATTAATTAAGAGAGGTTTGAGGGGGAGAGGAGTAGGAGGCTTCAATGCATCTTCTGTCTGTATAACAAAGGTCAAGGCATGTTCAATATTTAACCTGCTATAACTTAGACCTGGGAAAACTTTAAAATTGAGTTCTTAATGTGTGAATTCACTTTTCACTGTTCACAATTGATTTTGTCTTTTTTTTCATCGTGGACA
The DNA here is from genome assembly GCA_031468815.1 of Morus bassanus. Lineage (NCBI taxonomy): Eukaryota > Metazoa > Chordata > Aves > Suliformes > Sulidae > Morus > Morus bassanus. Next base: position 62,339,585 of record CM062572.1, read on the forward strand.
ATGACAAAGACTAATTTTACTTTGATTGCGGACAGTTTATTGCAAACTGAGGCAACAAAAGTTGCTAAAGCTGACTACAGTTGTTCTTGGGTTTATTCCATTGGCATTCCTTAGTTATTGTTTTGTCTTGACCTTGGCTCTTGTGATACAGGAAGCTTTTTACAGTGAGATCAATTTAATCTGATTTAGTGATAACACAACACAGTGCTGAGCACAGAATTGAAGTTCATGATTAGCTCATATATTCTTTTCACTCCTTTTTCTTCCCATATTCCTCCCTCCCCCATACCATTAACACTGTCCCTTGTAGCATATCCAGTCATTTTTATCCACTGATGGGAGCAGCACCTTGCATTAAGCTCTGCCCAAGAACTCAAAGATGAAAATACCTGTGGGACACCTGGGGCTCCAGAGCAGGTTGAGAAAGGTCAATTTGGTCACCCTGTATTTAATGTTCATGCTGTGTTTTAGACGTGTTACTGTTGGGCACAGCTTGTTCAGGATTGTGTTTTCAGAGACATGTTAAAGCTTTGTAACAGGAAAGAAATAGTTAAATAACAGCTGAAGCCTTTACACTGCTGCTGCAATCAATGTCATGGTCTGGCTTTAGGTTTTGGGGGGGGCTTTTGCATGTTTTGGAAATCTGTCTTCTGTGAACTGACATTCAGAGTTAACTTCAACATTTTTTCCCCTTTTTCAATAGGGAAATGCCAGCAGTAAAATAAAACTTGACGCACAGAAGGCTAGGGACATATATCTAAACAAGTGAAAGCGTCTGACCTGAGCTTTCCTATAGTGTGATATGGAACACTTTTCACTGACCGCTGGGGATGTTAAATTGATGTTAGAGCTTTTCATCTGTGTTAGCAAGGGGGTTTCCCAGTGAGATATTTGGTATCACTCTGTGTGCTAGCGTGTAAATTAATGTCAAAATATAAGGTGAAAGGAGAAATGTTTCCCTGCCAAACCTAGCTTTGGGGATCTTGGATGACAAGGATTTAATCTAGCAATGGTTCTGTACCTTTCCATAGAAGATCAAAAGCTGTTTCTTCAAGCTTATTGCATCAGGATTAAATTCCAACTGGTTGGTTGTTCCATCTTTGTTTCTGAGGTTTAAACTATGACTTAAAAATTATAGTTTATTACTGTGATAAAAATAGATCACATAAAACTGCAGTATTAGGGGAGATCACATCTCTATTTGTTGCCTCTGCCGTTGGCTAGTTGTAGCTGTGTAGAAGTATAGACTAACTTGGGTTGTAAGAAACCTTCAGAGGTCTTTGCTATAACCTCCTGCTGAGAGCAGGTCCAACTAGATCGCATTGCTGTGACCTTGTCCAGCTGAGATTTGAACGTCTCCGGAGACAGAGGTTTCATGACTCTGGTCCCTGTTCTACTTTGACCACCCATGAGGTGAAAACTTTCTTGGCTATCTAAGAAGAGTTCCCCATGCAGCTGCATGTGTTTGTTGCCTCTTGTCCTATCACATCACACCTTGGAGAAGAGCCTAGCTCTGCCTTCTCTGCATCTTCCAAATAGGTAGTTGAAGACACCGGTAAGGTTTTCTCCATTTGCTTCCTTTTCTTCAGGCTGAACCAACCTGGTTGTCTTGGTCTCTTGTATATCATGCCCTCAAGCCCCCAGGGCATCAGGTGGAATTGCTGCTGAAGGCCGCTGTCTGTCTTGTGCTGGGGAGCCCAAAACTGAACACAAAGTACTCCAAATATGATCTGACAAATGCTGGATGAAGTGGAAGAAGAATCACTTTCCTTGGCCTGCCAGCTACACTTTTGTAAATACAGCCCAGTACCTGTTTTGGTCTCTTGCTGTAAGACAAGTGCACGTGTAAGAAACAAGAACTGCAAAGTAAACTGGAAATACTCTGGATTGCATTTGTACGTATGCAACCATCTCATCCCTCTCTTCCAAGGAAGAGTGCCAGCTTGGGTCTTAAGAGCTTTCTGAACAAGAGGCAGTGCTGAAGGATTCTGATCACTTTTAAAAATATTTGTGCTTTACCTTGTCAAATGATAGTTTCAGTCCAATGTGGAACTTGCCTTGAGTTTCTATCCTGATGCAAAATCTTTCAGGTTCTTTAGTCCTGCTGCTAATAGTTGGACTAGGGCATTAAGAATGAACCTCTAAAGGAACATGACTAATTTCATAATGTTGCCCTTGCTGCACACTGAGCTTTTCAGTTTGCAAATGCCATCCTGCAGCAAATGATCTGTCTTCCCTTGCCAGCTGGTCTCTTGGGCAGCTCCTGTTTCTGCTCCCCATCACAGTTTTTCCCTTCTATTTGTAGTTGTTTCTGTCATCTCCAGAGTCCTTTAATCCAACCTCTAATTTAATGTCATTGCTTGAAGGTCTGCATCTGGTGAGAATCTTCATGTTAGGTTGCAGTTATACAACAGATTGTTCAGTCGTGTAACTTTTTGTTTCCTTCTGGGTGAAAAATTATGCCAAAGCTGCTACTACTATAGCATACACTACTGTCATAAAGTGTAGCTTACAATGGAGCCAGCTGTGCTGCAGAAAACAGTTACACTACAAGGTCATCTGGATTGCTGGAACTAATGGGAGTGGGAAGTGGTGCTTTCTTGCATTTTCATCTGGACCTGATCAAATCATAGCTGTGACTTCGTGCTGGAGCGCCTCTCTCTGCAGCTGCCTAGCAGCTATTTGGCTGTGATTAGTTAGATCAGTATCTCTCTGTTAAGTGGGTTATATGCAGGACAGCACACGTATTTGTGCACATGGGTGTGGATATATGCATATATGATAATTAGCAGTGGAAAATACCTAGCTGTGGTGGTGGGCTTTCTCTGTTAGGTTGTCTTTCATGGGGCAGTAATACAGCAGTGAGCATTTTACTTTGGCCTGAGCAAGACGTTTTGAAAAATACTTGGTTTTCTTGGAGCACTATATTTAAATTCCAAATTTTTAATCAACTTCTAACCTTTGTATTTATATGTTCAGAAAATTCTTTTGATACCTTTTCAATTTACCAATACTGAATTAAAACCCTTCAGAATGTATGGCTGGTCCTCTCCTTACGTGTCACTTTAAGTTTCAGAGCCTGAGGGTAGTTGTGCCAAGTCTACCCCTTTGCTCTCAAGGTAAAGAAACCATTGACAATTCATGGGTGGCAGCTGAGGAAGAAACCCTTTAAATATTTTTTTCAGATAATATTAAATTAGATCTGTGTAAGCATAAAATTTATATTTATTAATGTGTGTGTGAGTGTGTGTGTGTAAATATAGATATATAAATGGTCCATGACTATTTCTTTCTCTTAAATGGTACTTTACACAGACTTTTATGCAGTATGTTGGTAAATTCCTGCGCCAGGCACTGATTCTAAAAGAACAATGTACCTATTTTTTGTAACTAATATGGACAGCCAGTAGAAGCAGCTTTACTTCAATGATTGCTTTCATTCCTCTCGCAGAGCAGAAGAGACGACTTGGTACTTGCATCTTCCTTGTGTAGGAGCCCTGCTTCTGGCTTTGTCACGCTTTCAGCAACCCCAGTCTGTGCTGCTTTTCTGGCAAGAAAATCCCCCAAATGGCACTAACGAAAGCTGGAATCCTTTCTTGCCTCAAATTATCTCTAGATGCGGTATCAGGGAGTTCTTTACAGATTCTGCTCTGTAAGTAATGGGACCTCATTTCTAACAGAGAAAATTAATGGAGAGTCCATGAGGATGCTGTAAGGTTGAGGAATTCCTGCCTGTCTGTCAGGTGGCTAAGCTAACACTGGGGCACTACGAAATAGTTTCTTTTCCTCTGCTGAGATTATTCTCCTTTTACGATGCTTCTCTCTTCATGGAGCATGAGGTGTGTATATCACCTTAAAAACAAATGCGTAAGTGTTTTTCTAATGTTCCCATTCACAGGGAGTAAATTTTACCTAACTGGCCAAATTTCAGTCATGGTTTAACTCCACAAGGATCACTAAATTCACAGAAGTGTGTGTTTTGACCCATTTGGGCCTTTTGAGAATTAATCTTAAAAGCAGGTGACACTTGGCTTCCTAATCCTAACTGCTCTTCCAGAATTAGAAATTCCTTTCTCTGAAAGAACCTGAGTGAATGCTTCGCTGCGGTTTCTGCTTACTGTCCAGTGGTCGGGCTTTGATACTTAAGAGAGGACAGGATCCGGTAGTAAGAAGAGTAACCAGAATAGGAGCAGTGAAAGGAAACAGCTTTCCTCCTCAGCAGAAAACAGCCCTTGTGAAAACCAGACTTCCTCTAATATTTGGTTACTGCTTTGTGTCTGTCACTGAGTTCAGTAATGCACCCGGTATCCCAGACCCTGGCACCTTTGCCATGATCTAGACCTGCTTCTACCCCACCTCAGTTTCACTTAAAGCAATCCGAAACAGAGCCCTCCTTAAAGCTAAGGGCAATGTTGAGGAGAAATGTCTGTTAGCTGAAGAAAAATGAGATTTAAATGGAGCAGAAAAAGTGATATTTCCCTCTGTTTCACTGCCTTGCTGCTAAAAGTCTGGTGCAGAACATCCTAATGTTCTGCTGATTTATATGCCGCTCTTCAGAGGTGGACAGGCTGCTAAGTAGGCAAGTTGGCTCTGTAGCAAATGAATTACTGTAAACCTAAACTTGCTTTATCTTTTTTTTTCTCCCCCAAATGGGCTTGAAGTAGAGGGAACCAGATTATTGTTTTTAAGATCTCTTTGCTTTAATGGAAAAGAAAATGGAGAATGTTTTTAAAAAAAAAATCATTCAAATATACCAATATGGAAAATGGAATGGCTTTAAAATACAAAAATCTTACAAGACCATATATTGTCTTGGGTTCTGGGCGTGCCATTTGTACTGCGATGAGTCTGGCCTTGTCCAGCCTGCCAGCCAACCTCCACGTAGCCAAAAAGAGCATTTAAGAGTCTGTAGCTATCCAAAGGACTGTTAAAAGCTGTTTGGGGATGAATCAGAAGATGCATGTGAGCAATGGATGGTAAAGTTGGAAATTCAGATGAAATTCTGAGTATTTGCTTTTTAAAAAAAAAATCAGAAAAATCTGCATCTCCCCTTGTTCTGCAGATACTCGTTCCCACTGAGTCCTTAGGGGAAGGCTGCAGTGCAACGAGGACCTGAAATACCTCAATGGCTTGACAGAAGTGTTTTGCTGCAGAGATCTGGGGGAGCCTTACCCCTTTCACCTAGATTTGGCACTTAATTTAAAGATGGGGATGGATGGGGGAACTAAAGCCATGCTTGCATTTCAGTTCCTGGTGTTGCCTGTACAAGACACCTCCAGCCAGATGTTTTGGGTTTTGTGGGTTTTTTTTTACAGCTGATTATCAAAAGTATTTTTTGTGACTTGTTTTTGTTATCAGTGCTTTTTAAAAAGCAGGTGTGTATCCCAGGGGGGAAGATCCATCTGGGGCAGTGGATGTGAAGTTCATCATCTTTGGCCGTGTTGCAGCTCTGCTCCTGTGAGATGCTTAACTGCACAGGCAGACTGTGGCTCCCACGAGGGGTGGGAGAGTGTCCTGGTCATGCTGAGGAGGCTGCTGCTTACCAGAGGAGACGGCAAATATGAGCATACGAGGAGCAGGACCTGCATTTCCACATCAAATGGGATACGGTGGTTTTGTTTTTTTTAATACGGAGCCATACATTTTTTTAAGGATTTGAGATCTGAATGTGATTTCTAATGTATCAAGAACGTTAATATTTTAAAGCTATAACAAAGTTTTAAATTTTTACTATTTTTTTCATTTATTTTAACTGTTCTGTTCTGTTACCTTAATTTGATGTATGTGGTTGGGGAATGTTGCTTCTCCTCTTAGCATTTGTTTCTATAACCAGAAATAAAATTATATATGAAAGAGAAAATGCCCTAAAATTGCTTTCTGCTTTTGACACGGATGTGCATCCTGCCAGTGTAGTAGCATAGGGGGGTTAAGATTCCTGCAGCAGTTTGCGTTGTACAATCTACCCCTTCTCACATTGTGAGGGGACAGTGTTTTAGTATTTTTTTCCTTTTATTATTTTCATTAAATGCTGTGGGAGGGAACTATATGTCTGGACACCCTGCACTGTTTTAGAGTTCACAGATACTTTTGATCCCTTGTCAGTTATTTGGGAAGCTGTTAACTTGCAGCAGAGTGAACATACATATCTCTGTTTCAGATCTGTAATGCTTCCCCTGGGGATTATACACTCTTCCTCCAGCTCTAGCTTTTATTTGGTCATGAAGTGAAACATTGTTATTTTGAAAGAGAAACTATTTCAGTGTATTTCCCTGTAATTTATAATAATTGTTTCATTTAAGCATCCAAGGTCAGAAAATAGCTCTTTATCCACCTACCTTTTAGAGTTAGGTTTTTTTCTTCCCTTGTCCTCCTAACAGAACTAGGACTTAAGTTCACGGTTTATTGTGACTAAACAAAGTCATTTTGAGCTCCAAAATGGGATAGAAATACCTTCTTAAGACCTCAGATGATATAAAGTAGCTGTATTTGATTTTGATTAACAAATGTTTAAAAAAGAAAAACTTGTGCACAGTGTAGCAAAGATATTCCAGCAGAGCCATCTGGGGAGGGGGGACATCTTTTAAAATTGTCATCATCTGTGGCATGTTTTGGCAGCAGCCAGAGGAGGTGGTGTGCAGGGAAAACTCAGAATGCTCATGTTTGCCCTGCCTCTGTGCCTCAGCCTGCTGCCTGCAATAGCTCTGACTGTTAATAGCTGGGATGATGGATGCTGCTGTGACTTCAGAAGGCAAAAGGGAGCTGATGCTCTGGTGGCTACTTGCCAAGGCACACTGTTAATGAACTGTAATGCCAGGGGGGCGTAAGGCAGAGAAGTACCAAAGGGCAAAGTGCCAAGCTTCCTTCCGAGGTCTCCTCTCGTCCCCGCAGGGTGATGCACAGCAAAGCAGTAAGAGCTTTGGGCTTATTAGCAGTTAGGAGGAGAGAAGTTTCTGATGGGGAAATGTTACTGCCTCTTTAACCTTTTGGAAGCTCTGAAGACCACCTGCTGAGCAGGCATTTTTTTTAACACTTCTTGCCCTTTTTGGAAAACATTGCGTTTGAACAGGTCCCAGGCTAATGGCATCCTCTACAGTCATGCTCTTAACAACCCAAACTCTGCCATGTCTCTGCCGTGCAGTGACGTTTCCCGTCGGTTTGGGTCCCGAGAGGGGCTTTCCTTTGTGCCCTGTGGGGTGGTCCTGGAGCCAGGCTTCACCTCGGACTCCTGAGCATGGTCCCGAGGTCGAGAATAATAGCAATATAATCTCAAAATAATAAATCAACAGCCACGAGAGAGGATTTTGCCATTACCCCTTCTCCTCTCTGCGGACAGGATCCGGCCCGCTTTCCCCAGGGCTGGGACCAGCCATGTCTCGACCCCGCCGGAACTTCTCCGGGAGCCGGAACCTTGGTGCAACAGCAGCCGCGTTCCCCCGGAGCCGGCCTGGCCGGACCGCCCGCCTTTGGGGGGCCGCTTTAGACGCGCACCGAGGCGGGGGGGAGCGGCGGAGCATCCGGCATGTTCACGGCGGCGGCCGAGAGTTTCCTCAGGCAGGCGAGGTACCGGGAGGGGTGCTGAGGTACCGGGGGAGGGCGGCAGGGCTCCCCCGCGGCGGGGTCCTGCCCCAGGTACCGGGCCTGGGGCTGGCGGGGTCGGGCCGGGGCTGAGGGGGCAGCCGGGCCCCGGCGCTGCCTCCCGGGGGTGGTCAGGAGCGGGCCCCGAGCGGAGGGGCCGCGGCCGGGGTCCCGACGCCCGCTCCCCCTGCCAGGGAGATCCAGGAGGAGGAGCTGCGGAGATTCGCCTCCCGCGTCGCCGCCCTGCTGCAGGGCCCGGAGCCGGGCCCCGAGGCCGTGGACGGCCTCCAGAGGCTGCACCTCGCCGTCGCCGCCACCAAGTACCCCCGCGGGTGAGTGGCCTTGTCTCTCTCCGGTGTTCGCAAGAAGCAAAGCGTTACTTTGGGGTGGGTGGGGTTAGTGCTTTAAAAAAAATTCCCTGTTTTGAAAACACTGAGGTCAGTATAAACATAAAGCCCTTTTTTGCCTTTTTTTCCCTGTTGCTAAAAAGAAGGTGCCTAGTTCCTTTTGCAGTGAGGGTAACAAACGTCTGTGCCACTGAGCACTCTTTCAAGCTGCGCTAAGGAGCAAAAAATAGCAGTGGAGATGACAAGGTGGCATTAGTCAGGGTTACTGTCAAGGGAGATCATCCCAAGACCAAGAATATGCAGGAAATAAATCTTTAAATCGTTTCTTGCCATGCAGTGATGCTTTACTGTGACTCTTGCAGGCTAGATGGCGAGTTTGTGGAACTGTTGCAGACAGTGCTGTGTTCATCCAAGTGCCCTGAGCAGATTCAGGTGTTATGTGCTGCCATCCTGAGAGAGATGTCGCCTTGCAATGATCTGATCCTCTCCTGTGATGAGATTCAAGATACAAAGCTCTTGAGCCTGGTATCCTCCATCCTTTTGGCTCAGGTAAATGACCTGTCAAGTCAGAAATCTTCCTTTGTCGATAGGGATTTGCTTTCTGATTGTTTGCTGAGCTTAAGGAAAGTGAAAATCAATTTAAAGTATCTAGGGAAAAACCAGAAGCGTTTCCGTGTTCATTTAAGGAACCTAATTATTTTACTTTGTGTAGGAAAAAATGGTAACTTTTTTGTGTTTAGTATTTGGTAACAAGGTAGCTTAAAATTGTGCTGTGTACAGACTGAGGGCCTCAAGTAGGCTTGTAACTACGTGGGAGCAGAAAGGAACATTTTAGTGTTAGCTGCTAAAATAGACTTCAAGTCAGGGCTGTGTGAACCTGTAGAGCAAAAGATTTGAGAGTGAATTTATTACTACTACTTTTTCTTTTTATGGTACTGGCTTTCACGTTCAATTTAAAAAATTATACATAGAACCTATAAAACATGTAGGGCTATGAATGTGGATGGTGCTTCAAAGATCTAGATTATCCGTGGAGAAGAAAACATGAGGACCTTCCTGGTTTGAGTGCTGCCTGCATTGACTGCCCTCTGGAGAATAAGCTGGAAACTTTTCTTTTTCCTTCCACTTCTTCTTTTACTATTACTGTGCCTATTAAAGAGAAAATATTTTTCTGAGCCCTTCTGAAACTTCTCATTCTGAGTTTTACCATATGCATAGAAATGCCTCCTATATTTCTGATTGCTTCTCTGAGACTTACTTAGAGGAAATGAAAACATAGAAACAGAAAACAGGGACATATTACTTCTGTGCTGCCTTACAAAGCACCTCTCGCCCACATCCAGCCTTGAGACTGTCTTGCAGTTCTACAATGCAAAAATATACCGTGTGTTAATTTTTGTTAGATTATAACTAAAACTATGAAGAGATTTTCATCAATTTTTGATGTTACTAAAGCTTGTTATGTTTTAACCATTTCGGTATCACTTCTCTAACATGGGATGCAATGAGCAGCAGCATCACTCATGAAAGCAGCCACACTTCAGCAGAGCCTTTAAAAATATCCTCAGCATATTTTCATTTGTCACAGTTTTGGGTGGAAATCATCCTGTTTCTCTTTGCTCCCCTGCCCCCTTGGCTCTGCAAAGCTGATGTTCTTTTTATAAAGCTTTTGGTTTTCAGAAAACACAGCGTCTGGTGTTGCATTAGAGCTGGAAACCTGCCATTAATTTGCGTTCAGTCATGTTTTCCTCTGAGCAACAGAGATGTGTCAACAACATACAGAAGCAGCCCCATCATTTGCAGTGGGCTGCAGCTATGTATCTGGAGGAGGAGCAGGGTTGTCTCGTCCATTTTCCTTCATTGCACAGATACCCATCCCCGAACCTTAAACTTCCTTGTCTCTATGTTGTTTTGGTCAATTTATTCACGCCTACTCATGAGAGAAGCACCAAAATTAGCCCCATTCATGGTTGAGGTTCCCCCATGAAATTCCTCACTGGAAGCTCACCTGCAGTTTCCTAATTCCTTCAAGTGATATGGTGCAAATCTGACTATTAGATGGGGAGTGTCAGAGGTTGGTGTTTGTTCAGTGCCTTCAGCAGTGAGCTGTCCAAGACCCTGGACAGCAGAGAAGGTTTACTTTTTGTTGGCATGCTGATGTTCACAGGGAAAGAAAACCTGTCAAAAGTCTGGGTCCACCTGTTAGCTTTAACAAAGTCATCTTGGACAGAGGGGTTTGACAGCATCCCAGAGCCACAGCCATAACAGCCTCCAAAAGAGGAAGCTGCTTTATTTTCCACATTGTGAGGATATGGACTAACCAGAGAGTCCTAGAATGCGTTACAACAGTCCATTTTCTGTTCATAAATTTCTAATTTAACAATTAAGCTAGCAAACTGACCGCATGGGGACTAGTAAATGCTAGTACTCTCTGCTCTAGAATTGATGGACCAAAGTAGTGTTTAATCTGAAGACATGCACTGCAGGTGTTAATTTCCACTTCAGGTGATGGTTGTCCACAAACCTGTTGCTGCATCAAAGTACATCCCTCCTGGGATCTGTGAATTTACATTGCGGCTGATCTCTATAAGATATGGTAAAATAGCCTGTGCTCTGAGTTCTTTTTATGTTTGTCATTGGTATTGGTGCCTGATGGAAGAGTTTGTATGGTATTGTTCTCTAGCATCAGTAGAAAATTATCTGTCTAGCTTTACCTCTGCCTTATTTTTAAGGGAAATAAGAAGACTGAAGTGTCTGCTGTGGGGCAGCGTATTGTAAAAGTCCTCGAAAGAAGACTGCCTGAGGGTCAGAGTGCTCGGTACCTTCTTCCTGTCCTGTCAAATGTTATCAGTCTTTCACCAGAATCTCTAACTGAAGGTAAATGTATAGGAAGGCCTGAGATTGCCATCTGGCTGTGATCTATATAGTGATCAGAAGGCTCTCTGAAGGCTTTGGCTAGGAGTAGGACTTGGAAACTGCTGTTAAAAGTGACATCTTTGCCACAAGGAAAGTGAACTTATTGGATGAGATATATTCCACCACTCAAAAATGGGACCGGGCCTTCTGCTGCTTCGGCCCCTTCTGGGGGCCAGAGTCTCTGTTCTGTATGGATTTGTATCACAGTAACAGGTACCCTCACTAAGGTCTCCAGATGCAGTAGGAGTGCAAAATTGTCGCTATCCTGAAGAGCATCAAGCAAAGTGAGAGATAGAAACATAGATGTGCCTGTGTATCTGTTCAAGAGCACAGCAAAAACAACTAGGGATACTTTTCATAAGAGAAGCAGGACTGTATGGGTAGTGGTGAGCGATGTGACCTGGTGAATAAACCATAGGAGAGCATTCCAGGCTTAAAATGGTGAGGAGTTGTGTTGTGAGCAAGAGTCTGTTTCTGGGAGTTTCCTGTGAGGTTTGCATATGTCATGCAGTATGCAGGAGCGGCTTTGGGGAGGACACTGGGCTGGGGTGTATGGGCTGGCTGAGCAGGCAGGATTACCTGCCTTGGCTTCTGCTTGTTCTCTGTGAGGGATTTATGCCTTTGTCTACAATGGTGAAGCCAGCCACTGCCTGAATAGAGTTGACAGTATTTTTGCACCTTCCTCCTAACAGCAGCTGTGGATGGAGGCAAAGGAACAAGTACCTCTTGACTGATCTGGTACCACAAGTCCTTGGTTCCAGCACTCACTCCCTGACTTTTTGTCTGAGGAAACAGGCAAAACAATAATGAGACTGACCCAGTGGCTAGGAGTGAGAAAAGGACACGGAGCTGTGAAATGACTGTGAGCGACCCTGGACTCTGAAGTAGTATGAGGAGGAGTATAGGGCATCCACCTTGGGGTACCAGTTTCTTTACTGATTGCTGGATCAGAAAGACAGTGATCTAGGCTGGAGAAAAGCACAGCAATTGAGAGGTAGCAGGAGTGTGTTGCAAAGGCTGCTTCTCTGCCCGATCTAACACTGACCCTGTGACTTTCCTTGTACAGAGCAGACCAATGTAGTCAGTAAAAAGATGGCTGACTGGCTGAGGTATGCGAGTATTCAACAAGGAGTCGCTCAGCCTTCTGGAGGCTTCTTCTCCAATCCCAGAACCAGACAGGTAAGTGCTGAGTTCCTGTTCATCTCACAGGGGCATTTGTTAGTCAGTTACCTGCTGTTTCAGGTTCCCAGAATCAGCTTCTTTTGGGAGATGGTAACCTGGAAGTGCTGCTGTTCTTTGTCGCTTTTTGTGGGGTAAGTAGTCAAGACACATAGGAAAGCAAATTAGGGGGATTTATAGCTCCAAGATTTATGAGTTCTGCTGTAGAGCCAGAGCTTTGATTCCTGAAGTAGTTTTGAGGGGAGAGTCTTTTAGTGACCATGTACCTCGAAGTAAAACCTGATTGCACATGAGGCCCGTGTCAGAGAGAGGGCGAAAGTTTGGAGTGTTTCAGCTGGGTGAGAGGATCCAACAGAGTTGGCTTTTCTCTCTCTGGATAACTGCCCTGCTGCAGGCCGCATGGTACATATAACAACCCCATGCAACGCTACAGGCTTGGGGAAGAGTGGCTGGAAAGCTGCCCAGTGGCGGAGAAGGACCTGGGGGTGCTGGCTGACAGCCAGCTGAACATGAGCCAGCAGTGTGCCCAGGTGGCCAAGGCAGCCAACAGCATCCTGGCTTGTATCAGCAATAGTGTGGCCAGCAGGAGCAGGGCAGGGATGGTGCCCCTGTGCTCGGCACTGGTGAGGTCACACCTCGAATCCTGTGTTCAGTTTTGGGCCCCTCGGGACAAGAAGGACATTGAGGTGCTGGAGTGTGTCCAGAGAAGGGCAGTGAAGCTGGTGAAGGGTCTGGAGAGCAGGTCTTACAAGGAGAGGTTGAGGGAACTGGGGTTGTTTAGCCTGGAGAAGAGGAGGCTGAGGGGAGATCTTATCGCTCTCTACAACTACCTGAAAGGAGGTTGTAGCGGAGGTTTAGATTGGATATTAGGAAAAATTTCTTCACTGAAAGAGCGGTCAGGCACTGGAACAGGCTCCCCAGAGAGGTGGTAGAGTCACCATCCCTGGAGGAGTTCAAAAAATGTGTAGACATGGCACTTCAGGGCATGGTTTAGGAGGCCTGGAGGTGTTGGGTTGACGGTTGGACTTGATGATCCTAGAGGTGTTTTCCAACCTTAATAATTCTATGATTCTGTAAACGAGGGCTACTTGTCTCCATGGGCTCAGTGGAGTTTTCCCTGCCTTCTCACTTAGCCTCTCCATGGGGATTTGACCTCCTGTATCTTCTCTCACAGCCTGGTCCTGTCACAGAGGTGGATGGCGCCATTGCCACAGACTTCTTCACAGTGCTCTCAGTGGGTCAGTACTACACACAGGACCAGTGGCTCAACGTGCAAGTCTTCTCCATGCTGCGAAAGTGGCTGCTGTGCTATGGGGGCAAGGGGTTGAAGACCCCTAATTCAGGTATGAACTGAAGGGCTGCAGGCCAGTGTGGGCTGCACCCCCAAGAGGGGTGTGTGCTCTGAGATGATTACGTGGCTGCAGTAGCAATCCAGCAAGTGGCAGGAATATGGACAAGAGTTCAGAGCTCTTGGACTAGGAGCAGGGAAACTTTGTGAAGGAATATCACAAAACCTCTTGCCTGATCCTTACTGACCTTTCCACAAGGAATTTTTCATTCAGTGAGTCCCCTGGTCTCAGGCAAAGCCCCATGGGTCCCTGAGAAAAAAGGCCTGGGTGGTGGGAGACAGCATGTCCTTAGTGTTCTTGTAGCACTCCCTTCTTCCCCTGCCTCCTTTTCTTCACAGTGTGCCTGGGGACAGACAGCTCCCTTGCTGTTGCTGGGCAGCTGTGTGGGTTATATTGCCCACGCCATGAGCTGATACATGATAACCTTTATTCTGTAGATGACAAATCAGGAATGGACAGGTCTGTTATGCCCATGGTCTCAACTATGTCCACATCTAGTCGTCTGCTTCCCCCAAAGGAGCGTCTGCGGGAGAAAGCCTTTGAGTACTGCCAGCGGCTTATTGAGCAGAGCAACCGGCGTGAGTCTTGCCATGAGCCTTCCTTGGAGTTCTCTTGGTAGTATTCTTGAAAATGTTTCTGGTTCACTGCCTCTTTGGGCTGGGATCTCCCTCCCTAGAGTCTGCAGTTAGGCTGGTGCAAGTCATTGACCAGCCCTGAGCTGGGATGTTGGGAGGGATTTGGAGGCAATGGCCATGTTCTGCCTCCTACCCTTGATTTGCAGGGGGGCTGCGGAACTTCTTTCTCATTAGCCTGGAATCAGGATCAGTATGTGTTCCCACCTGTCCTGAAATCTGGGTTAGTGCTCAAACTGACAGCCTAATGTTCCTGTTTGGATTCGAAGTTTAACTTGGTGTCCTTTCTTTGGCAGGACCCCTGAAGAAAGATGACGGAGACCTGCAGAAAGCTGTAAGTATGCAGAGGTGGGGCTGAAGCTCTGGGAGTTGTGGCTTCCCCCACTCTGATCTAATTTTCTGCTCTCCTGCAGTGTCTCATTGAGGCGGTGACAATCATGGACATCATCTGCAAACAGGACTCCTCCTACGTGTACCGTGCAGTCTCCTTCCTGAAAATCCTGCACGGCAGAATCTGTGGGGATGCCACTTATGCCAGGGCACTACTGCCCATTGCCCAGTTCTTCCTGAACCACAGTAAGTCATCAGCTCTCCTGCTCTCCTCCACTATCCAGTCTTGCATACTCTCAGCACAGCCTTTTGTCCTGGCAGTTTGCTGGCTGCCAGAGTTGGTAGTTCAGCCTTGACTGTACTCTGGGATGGATAATCCCACTCCAGAAGGCCCAGGAGCTGGGGTGTCCCGTGCTCTTTAGAAAAACATAATCCAGATTTAGCTTAGCCCCTGGAACCCTTGTTGGAAGGGCTGCTGGGTAGGCTGTGCTCAGCAACGTGCTGTGTCCTCCCAGGCAAAATGGCAGCTGTGGACTCTGATGCAATCTACAAACACTTATTCACTGATATCCCGGCTCAGCTCTTCCACAACCCATCACTGGCCTTTGAATTTGTCCAGTTCTGCAAAGACAACAGCCAGCTCTTCACTGAGACCTCCAGCATATTCGGACAGAGCTTCCCAAATCTCTTCAAGGTACCACTTGTTGGAGCAGCACAGGAGAGAGCGTGCTGCACATTCTTTTCAGTGCCCCAAAACTTCCTCTTTGCACCCCAGAGCCCTCCATGTGCCTCCATGGCAGTGCTAGGGAGAGCACAGGCAAGAAGGACTGTTAAAAAAGCAAGCATGAGTTTGAAGAGAGAGGGGGGATTCTGGGTGTGGTTAGCACTGCTAGTAAGGAAAGTCTGCCTTAGTATTACTGCCAGTGGGTTGGGAAGTGCAGTGAACACAATTAGGACACAGCACTTTGTTTGTGGAAAACTTTAATAAGTTGCAGCTTGCCAGCCACTGAACCAGCTGCCAGATGCCTCTGTTGAGCTTCCAGCAGCCTCTCAGGTTTTGACCAAACCCTCAGAATTCTCTGGTTTTGCTTTTCAGAAGTGACTTTCCCTCCCCGTCCCTTTTGGTCACGGTGTGAGAATCGTCTGGGTATGTGGTGGAGTAGCAGGGATAGTGCAGCAGTTTGTGCTTGTTCTTTGCAGTTCCTGGCGTGGAACAGCCCACCCCTTATCTCTGAGTTTGTGGACCTTCTCCCATTTCTGCTGGATGCAGGCACAGCCATTGAGATCTTCCATTTGTTGCTTGACCTGCCCTGTTTGACAGCAGCTCTGGACATCCAGCTGAGGTAATGCTACCTTCCCTTCCTCTCGCTTGCTAATAGGGTCTTGACGTTGCCCATAGCCTAGTACACACTTCTCTGAGCCTCAGCTGCCCTCTGGCTGCTACTGTCACAGAACGAGAGGCATCTGCTACAGTCAGGTAAACACAAAGCTGCACATGTCAGCCCGGTTTTCCTAGTAATGTGCTGTGCATGGGAAGAGAAGGTGACCAGCTTTTACACTTCAATACTGGACTGTCTTTGGGGCTCAGGGAACTGTTGTCATTCCCCTCTCCATATCCAGCTCCAAATGGTTGCCACATGCTGGAGTGTCTGCCATGAGCCATGACCTCAACATGGAGGTGTGGGCTACCTGGTCTTCACTCCCTGCTCTTACCCCTCTTTTCTGGCTTTGTTCTCCTCGAGGCATACAGAGGTTTCTCCCTGAGGTCATTAGGAACTGTGAGTGTCCAGAAATATGGGATAGGACTGGGACTGGCTTTCACTCTGTACCTCTGCTCCTCCTTGTCTTCCCTGACATTAACAGCTCTTTCTGGAGTGCTTAGAAAAAGGAAGTAATTCTAGGCGCAAGATGTTGGTGGGCTTCAATGACTGAGGGATACAGAGCACCATTTTCCCCTTTTCCAGGAGACTGCCTGAGCCTGGGGGATCTGAGCTCATAATTTTTTGGTATCCTGGTTCTCCAGCTTCCAGAGGACCTGGATTAGATCAACTTGCTGTCCCTGTTTCAGTGGGAAAGGAGTTATTCCATTGTTCAGGATTCCAGCTGTGCTCCAGCACGTTCTCATAATGCAGCACATTCTGTGTGTGCCTCCTGCTAGGTCAACTGCTCTTCCTACCTCCGAGAGGGCTACCAGCGACCCAGCTGTGAAGCCGGCCACCTGTCTGGAAGCCTTTCGCCATCCCCTCTACAAGAGCATGTTCCAGTATCTCCTCCGCACCAAGGCTGCTCCTGAGGACGCCCCAGAGAGGTAGGAGGCTGCTGTAGGAGACTTGGGAACCAAGGGTTTGGTTCAGCCATCCAGCTCTGGGAGGCAGCACTGGGATTGCTGGGAAAGGCGTAGCTGCTCTCAGCTGGGGTTAGGTGGATTTGATATTCCCTGTGTTAGCTTTGCCAAGCGCTCAAAGGCCTTGTGGGGTGATAGGGAAGGGCAGCCAGGAGAGTAGCTGGGAACAAGCCTTCAACAGTAACTCTTCTGTTGCCCACAGGCTGATTCCACTTCGGCAGCTGCTGGGATCCCTGGCCAGCAGCCCAAGGGTCGTGCAGTGTGCGGAGACTGTCCCTGTCTTACTGGAGCTCTTTTTCAGGGTGGTGGCAGAGGTAGGCCCTTTTGGGGGAGTTTGGCTCCCAGTCATGCCACGGGGTTCTCTTGGTATGTGAAGAGCAGTTGTAGAAGCAAAATTGTTAAGACACTGCAGCTTCAACAGAGGGGTGCATGAGGGGAGGGTGGGATGGTCTAATAATGGCATGAACCAGCACTGAGCTGGCTGCTTCATCTGGAAAAGCAGAAAAGCTCCATGGTACAGTGTCAGGCTTCACACTGTTCTCTCAGCCAGCTGTAAAGGAGGTGGGTGAGAGCAGAATGAGTGCCTGATACCTGCTTTGTGCACTGCTCCCCTCCTGCTAGATCAGGCTGTTTCTGTGCCAGCCATCTTACCTGGCTGATTAGTTTGGTTTTGGGCTGCTGGAAGTCACTGGTATTGCTGAAACAAGGGCTGTTTCTCAGTTTGCAGATGGGCCACTGATAAACCAGCTGGTGGTGCTGCTGCTGCAGAGGAGTGACCAGCTCTATGAGATCCCAGCATTTAAAGATGATGTGTACAGGTGAGATGGGACAGGAGGCCCAGCCAAGCTCCCAGCCCTTCCACTGGCTGCAGCCTGGCATCCCAGGGCAGCCCAGGAGCCTTTTCAGTTGTGGCTCAGTCCCTGCTGCAGCTCATCTTTGGAGGGTGCAAAATGGGATCTGCACTTCAGCCCTGCTGGAAGCATCCTGAGCATACAGCCACTGTGCCAGTGGCTGGCTGCTGCCAGCACCACCTCGGTTTGGTGATGACCGCCTTGCCTGTCATCTGAGCTCTGCCCATCTCTCTCCTCCAGGGTGCTGAGCTCGCAGCTGGTGATGCTCTGCAGGCTGCGCCCTGCGCTCGTCGTGGAACTGTCCAAGGAGATTCTGGAGTTCTCAGGAACAGTCAGCAACATCCAGAACAAGGAAGCCATCTTCTCCCATGTGGTAAGCAGGGCCTGCTTGCTTCTGCCACAGGTTGCTCCAACTGCAGTGCAGTCTGTTGGTCACCTTCCCTTTCCTCCTCTCCTCTGTCCTAGCATTGGCTAATCTGATTTGCCATTCCCTAAAAATTATTTGATCCCCTTTCCTTCTTGCTTGCCCTGAGCACATCTGCCTTTGCTTCAGGTCTGGGCTATTGGAGAGTACATGTCTGTGTCCTATGACAAGCGCTGCACTGTGGAGCAGATAAACCGGTTCTTTGAGACTCTAGAGGCCATGCTATTCGAAATCACTCAGCTCCGACCACTGGCTAGCACCCCCAGCTATGCACCCCGCGCCATCAGTGTCCTTATGGCCACCTTGACCAAACTGGCAGCTCGCAGCCAGGACTTGATCCCCAGGTGAGGAGGGGTGGCAGGGAAGGGCAAAGGGCTGAAACAGACAGGTCCGATGGGTCCAAACACAGATGTTGGCTAGTGTTAAATAATCAAGCTTGGCAACTGATGGAACCTGAAACTGAAACAGGACAGAGGAAGCAAGCTGTGGAGGAGCACAGTCTGGGGAAGTGGGATTCATCTGCTGACTAATGCTCTGTGCGTCAGGAGGAGGGAGCGGGTAGCATCTGGTGTTCACCTACAACAGAGTCTTTTGGAGTACACAGGCTTAAGCAGTGACCTTGCTGTGTGCAGAGGTCCTGCCAGCTGATGTCCATGTCCTCCTCTCTTGCAGAGTGTCCATGTTCCTGTCCAAGATGAGGACATTTGTGCAGAGCCCTGCTGTCACCTCTGTTTACTGCGAAGAGGACCTTGAGGAGATCCTTATCCGGGCAACGGAGCTCATGAACCTACTGAAAATGCCAAGCGTGGCTCAGTTTGTGTTCACGCCACCTGTAGACATGGCCAGTACACGGTTTCAGAGAGAGGTGAATGACTACCTCCCTTTTGCTCTGAGGATGGTCACGCGTCTCCTAGAGCCAGCTCCTGGTTTCATGCCAGGGTGAGGGCATGAGGTTTCTGAGAGGCTCCAGCCTCTATTGTAATTCATTGGACACTGCTGACGCCCTGCTCTGAACTGGAAATGAGGAACAAATGATTGTGAATGAAACGGAAAACAGGAATAAGTAGAGCTGAGGCAGCTCTTCTGGTCTGAGCTGTTCTGGTTTGTATTTCTGTGTCCTAGTGCCTGTTGCTTTTCTATCTCCTAAGCTTGTCTTATCTCTCCCTGGCCAGTACGGATTGAAAATCCCAGTGGATTTGTGTGAATGTGGCAGGAGGGTGAGTGCACGCATTAATACCCTGCCAGCACACCGTGCCCCTTTGGAGACATACCTCTTCTTCCCTCCCCTCCTCTGACTTGGTTCTCCCTCCCCTTTGCCCTCGCTACACCCTGGCTATGCATGTGCTTCTTTTATTGCCTCTCTGCTTGCAGCAGATCAGCCAGCCAAAGGCCTGCACAAGGTGGAGAAAGCAGAAGTGACTCCATTAATTCTGCTGCGAGCCCTCACTGCTCTTCTGTCTTACCATCAGAGTGAACATGTCAAGATCCAAGAGACAGCTACCAGATGGGAGCTTAGAGAGATTTATTGATCCAGTTTATTGTTGACACCAAGAGCATTTCTTAACATACATCAGCCCCGTGTCAAACAGGCGCCATGCTGTGTTCTGTATCTGCACGAGAAGTTTATACACATTTGAGCTGTACAGTATTAACAAAGAGGGGAAGTAAGTACATCCCACTGCTCCTCCCCGGAGAAGCAAGCCCTCGTGCATTCTAGTAAATTCCCAGGTTTATTTACAGTCTGTTTCAATACCTGACTGCACTGTGAGCGACATACAGCTCTGGGGCTGTTTCCCACCTCCAGGGGTGCCTGGAGAGTCAGGCTCAGTGCGGAGCAGAGGGTTGTGTTGGTACCGCTGGAACTTGCCAGGGTGCAGCCCCAGTACTGTCTAGCGCAAACCAAGCCTCCCCCTGAGCCCAGGCTCCCGGGCAGAGGGGAGTAAGGAGTGCATGCAGTTTGCCCAGGGGCTCTAGGCAGCCCATTTCCTGCCCTGCAAACCTGCTGAGCTCGGTGGAGGATGACAGGCCAACATACCTACTTGCTTCAAAGTCGAGTGAATCACCAGGAGCCCTGTGGGGCCCTGAGCCTTTGCTCACCTGCCTGGCACAGCTGAGTCAGTGGCAGGAGGGATGCATTGCTCCCAGTCCCTGCTGGGGCAGCACTCCAGGCCAGCTGGCATGAGCATGGCCTAGCAGAGAAGCAAGGCACTAGTGTCTCAGTGAAGGTCTGTCTTGCCCAAGAAAAGGCAGACCAGGCTGCATTAGAATGCAGTAGCGGAGTGTTTCCCCTGCATGGATTATTCTGACCTCTCTCTCCTTCTGCAAAGTGCAAGATTAAGCACCAAAACCAAAACTACAGCAGTGAAGTATCTGAGGTTTAATTAAGGCCAACTCTGTTAAGCATCCCTTTTTTAGCATCACAATCCTTGGAGAACTCTTGTGAGATGCCACGTGAATATCTGATTTGCTGCCAGAGCCTAGACCATGCTGGTTTAAGTGCAGGGTGTGATGTAGGGCTTTGCGGCAGGCTGTTTTAATAGGGTTTGGCTAAACTAGGTCTTGGTATCTGTCTATATGTGGAAATCAGGTTGGGTTTATCCTGTTAATGTTGCTAAAAGCACAGAGAGGACTTAGCAGGCAGGAGGCCGGATGTGCAGGGGACCGGCCAGCCGCACGGTGGAGCTGCCACCTCAGCTCTGCTGATATCGTTGTTGGCAGCAGACAGCAGAGCCGTTTCTGGGACATTCAAGACTGACCTTCCAAAGGGAGCCTTTGCTGCCCATCATCAGCCATCAGCATGTCAGCAGCACGCACTTCGGAGATGCTCTGAGCTGGGCAGGAAACAGGGTGGCCTTACAACGGCCTGGCAAAGCTGGAGGGAGAGGACTAGGACATGGTGCCAAGATGTCATTTGTCTGCCTGGGCTAGTGTAAGCCACACCTGGGGTATGGCACCGCACACGCCTGGGCTCGCTCAGGTTCCTGGTGGCACAACCCCACCGTTCCCAGCTCGCAGGGACCGCGGGCAGGCACAGAAGCCCAGTGGAGAGGGCAACAGCTCCCGCGTGGGGAGATTCTCTGCTGGGAATGCCCCACGCTGCTGGGTCAGTCCTGGGGGCCTTCTGCCAGGATCATGGTGCTAGAGCCAGGCAATAAATCTGCTGCATGAGCAACAGCGAGAGAGTCCTTGTCTTCAAGGGGCTCCCCCCAGGACTCACAGGGAACTGCTGGTGGTGCCAGCCCTTTGCTGTAGCTGCTTCCCATCCCAAAGCAGGGCTGGGGGTAGCGTGATTGCAGCCCAGCAGCAGAAAGGCACCTGACTTAGGGTATGGCACCGGGGAACTTAACTCCTAGCAATGCATCCTGCGTGGAATCCTGCTCCTGGGTGCTTGTGCTGCCTCTACCACCCCCAGAGCTGGGCACCCTTTTCCAGCCTGATGTGCCAGCACCTCAGGTGGCCACTGCTACAGCGAAGCCCAGGCCTGCCCACATGCTAATCTTTAAATCCCAAAGGTGTTTCAAGCCTTCTGCCTGCCAGCATGAGAGATCACGCAGAGCTGTCAGCCTAGAGGAATGGAGAAGCCTGCCTAACAGCCCCCGTGGGGGGAGCATCCCCTTCCTGTCCCCTGCCAGAGGGGATGGATGAAAGGAACAGAAAAGCTCCTAAGAAGGACAACACAGGGTATAAGATGAGGCCAGGCAATTGATCAGGAATGATGCTCCCAGCCAGTGCAGTGGGAGAAGCGTGCACCACCCTTGCATGTCCTTTCACCTGCTGCAGCACGGGCAAGGTGTCGAAAAGCAAATCGAGGGCAGTTGTGGAGTCCTGGTCCTCCCTCTGGCACTCCAGGCTCCCCGAGGGCAGCCTTAACCAGAGCTGCACTTGCAAGCTGCTGCAGAAGGACCCTTGTACCACAAGAACTAGGAGGAAGAGGAGCTGGAACTGATTTTTTTGGCTATTTCCATGTCCGACTTGGCAACCAGAAACCGCAGCTTCTTCCCTCCGGAGCGGATGAGGTCCACCGCACTGCAGAGAGTGGCAACAGGCAGAGGTAAATTCTGGCTCCCCACAGGCTGGCAGCCCCCCAGGAGCCTGCCAGGTCATGGACATTTGCAAAACACCCCCCCACTTGCAGAACACCCCCCACTCTGCTTTGTGCCTGCACAGTGTTACAAGCAGGTCTGCCTGTAGCTTTACAGGAAGCCTGGCCTCCATGCAAGTGCTGCCAGGATGAGGGCAAACAAGCCCTGAGCTGCTCTGCCCCACGGGCACCTGGGCTCTGCCTCAGACAGCCAGGCACGGTGTGAGCTGCTCTATCCCACTTTGAGAGGAAGCCTGGGGTGGGATGGGCTGGAGCAGCTCTGCATTGTTGAGACCCACCTCTGGGGCTCTCATTTATTTCCCAAACGCGCTCTCCAGCTTTTGCTTCCTGCTCCCTCTTCCAAACCCTTCCACCCAGCTGCCTTCCGCCCTTTCCAGTGTCCTGCACAAGTCACTCCTCTCTCTGCAGCTTGCCCGTACTGCAGCATCCTTTGCGTTGTTGGCCAGGACCACAGCACCAGGCACTCAGAGACCCTATGCAGCTCTTTGCTGCAAAACAGCTGAAAATCTGGACTTGAGCATTAACTCCCATGGTGCCAATACCAGACCACGCCCTCCAGTGAGGTGTGACTCACCTTTGGTAGTCTGCCCCGATGAGACTGGTGCCATTGACAGCCAGGATGCGGTCCCCGATGGAGAGCCTGCCGTCTGTCGCCGCGGGGCTGTCCTCAATCAGAGTGCGGATGTAGATCCCCGGGGAGCAGAGAGGAGTGTGCTGTTGGCAGGGAAAGGCCATGAGCGACCAGCCAGGGTGGAGGGGACACAAAAGGTTTGTGGTCCCAAGGGGCTGAGCTCCCCAGGCAGGGTGACAGCTCACAGCCAAGGTGGGACCCTGGAAGTGCTGGGGAACAAGATGGATGGTTGCTGGAGACAGTGTCTCTAACAGGAACAGGAAGGAAACGTGAGCCTTCAGTTTTATATCAATTTATACACAGAAAGGAGAGGTGGGGGCAATCTTTTCTGGTTCAGTTCAATTAACAGTAAAGCATCGTTAACCTGCAGCCATCTTGGGACGGGAGCTCTTTGCTCACGGCTGTCCCAGGGGCTCGGTGATGCCCTGTTTCCTACTGACTAATGCACGGCCGTGAAAGGCCGCTTAGTAAGTTGAGCCACCACACTAAGGCAGATTGCAATGCCACCTTGTGCAATGAGTGCTGTCGCTGGCAGAGCTGTTCTGACACT
This sequence comes from Morus bassanus, assembly GCA_031468815.1. NCBI lineage: Eukaryota > Metazoa > Chordata > Aves > Suliformes > Sulidae > Morus > Morus bassanus. The sequence continues at coordinate 62,362,815 of CM062572.1, forward strand.
CTGTGAGCCTCCCTGCTCCCTCTGCCACCCGCTGAAGGGTGGAGGAAAGACCTCGGCTGAGTCATTTTCCTTCCACAAGAGCGCTAAGCCTGTTTTCTTTCTCCAGCTGCAGGACAGTTGTGATGGACGTTGCGTGCACAGCACAGAGACCCAGAAGCAGAGATCTGCTCTTCCCAAGAGATCTCTCTGTGCCTCATTTTCCCCAGGAGAAGCAGCCTAGCTCCTGTGGGAAGCCATTAGCATCTTTGCTGTTTTTTCTTGGGTTATAAAACGTGTCCCACGTGTCACACTCCAGCTATTTGGAGGGGCATCAGCCCTCTCCTGCGATCAGTGAGAACTCACCAAGCCGTCGATCAGCCCCATCCCCAGCCCGATGGGTCCTCTCTCCAGCTCCACCACAAAGACGTAGCAGAAGTCATCGGTGGCAGAGCTGCGGCTGGAAGACTCTGGCGTGGGGTAGTCATAGGGGGTCGGTGAGCATCCTGGCAGTGGAGAGACCAGCTTACCACTCTGGCATCACCCAAACCCAGCCTCACAACCTCCCACACAAAGCTGCCCACCAAAACCTCATCAAAGCCAACCTTGGGTAGCCCCAGGGCTGATTTTCTGCGAGGGCAGGAGCTGGATGAGATGCTTCATTTGCTCTCACCTGCCTTGTCCAAGCACTGACAGGTCCCCACAGGAACCATGTGTACGGGGTGGGCTGCACAGGAGAATGGCAGCAAACACCCTCGCGCCCCAATCCTACACCCCAAAAGCAGGGCAGCGCCAGCTTTCGGTACCTTCGGGGGTGCTGCCTTTGGTGCCGTTCATCCCGTTTCTCCGGGGGTCCTGCAGCCCCTTGCCTGTGCCCTGCGGGGACTCTGGGCTCCCGGAGTCGAAGTTCAGGGGGGTGGTGGGTGGTGTCAGCAGGCAGGAAGGGTCTGTGGATGCCGTGCCGGCCTTGGGGGCTGGACCCCTGCCCAGCTGCAGCTGCTTGAGCTTCTCCTGGAGCTGTGGCTCGCCGGCGGAGTGCTCGCAGGGGCAGCCGTTGGTGGCCAGGCAGAGCAGGGGGCTCTCCTCTGGCTCGGCACAGACCCCCGGGGAGCAGTAGTCCTGGGTGACAGTGCTCCCCAGGGCAGCAGCCGGGCTCTCGATCACCTCCAGGACATCTGGCATTGTGCCTGCCTCGTTCTTAAGAAGGAGAAAAATGCTCTGTAGGACCTCCTGCATGTGCTTGTCACACCCTACGTGCACCCACCACCCTGTCTGCTTTGCAGGCAGGACAGCTGCCAGCTCTAGCCAAAGTCTTGGCAATTTGGACACTGCCAGGGCTTGTCCTAGCTTCCCAGCACAGCTCCCACACCCCAGTTTCATGGCCAGGGCTGTGCTGGGGGTGCTTACAGCCAGCCAGCAGGGGACTCCTGGTCACGTCCCTGCTGTGGCCCCAGAGCTGGGGGATGTGGCCCCAGGGTGACAGGAGGAGGTAGCAGTGCCTGTGGGTGCTGCGGTTGATGAGGACAGGGCAGGAGAGGAGAAGGGGACCTGCTGGAGGGACGTCCTCCCCAGGGAGCTGGAGACAAATGGCAGTTGACCTTAGCACCTGCAGCATGTCTCGCTCTTTCTGTGCTTTATAGGCATTAGCTAATTAGTGCTTTTGTGCAACCCTGCCTGGCTACATGGGGACAGGCAGGGTGCAGGGCAGGGAGGATGGGGGAACACACAGGAAGAAGGGGAGTGCTGCCTGCAGACGTCCCCCCTTCCTCCCTCCTCCCCACTAACAAGATTGCTGGGACGAGCCTGTCCTTCCAGCTCACCTTCCTGCACCCCTCAGGCTGGGGGATTAGCAGCACTAATCCTTCCAGCAGCTCTACGTGAGGGCATCACCGCAGCTCTGGGCTGCAGGCCAGGGCAGCAAGCCCTTGGCGCTGGGCTTGAAGGGGTCTTCAGAGGGACCCAAGACCCTCCTGCCCACCCAGGAGAGGAACGGCCCCTCCATGGGGTACAGGCTACCTTTGGGGGTGCTGAGCCTGGCCCCTCGCTGGTGTGGGGGCTCTTGCTCTGCAGGCTCCAGAGGAAGTGGCGGATGTAAAGGAGGTGCCGGTAGATGTTGTCATCCAACGTCTCCACCTCCAGGTCCACTTTGAAGCCCCCACTGGGCAGGATGATGGGTGGGTGGTTGTCGAAGGACTCCAGCATCTCATCTGAAAGGCGGAGGGAGGGAGGCTAGCACTGGTCTGGGCTGCCTCGCGGCTCACGGCCACATGTAGTCTCCGAGCCAGGACTGGGGACACGGTGAGCTGTGAAGCAGCAGCATCTCTCACTTGGGAATGCCCCAAGCCCTTCTGAGTGCACTTTGCATCCTTTGCAATATCTGAATCATGGGTAATTATTCCTGATCGCTGCAGTTACTACAGGAGCCCCAGAGAGGGGAAGGGAATTGCCTGTTTGGTTTGTACAGAACAACCTTGAAGGGAGCCTGCAGGTGACCGGAGCACGGTGGCCAGAGCAGCGCTGAGCGCGAAGCCAGGGGCTCACCGGGCTGGAAGGCAGCTGGGCTCTCCTCCTCGCCGGGCTGCCACGCTGCGATGCAGCCTACGTCCATCACCACCTGGCACTGGCTCAGCACCCGGTGGAGCTGCGCAGGGCTCAGCGCTGGGAACTTGGCTCGCAGGGATGGCCAGGTCATCTGAGCGAGGAGACAAGAGCACAGGGCGAACGGCAGAGGTGAGGCACTGCTTTCTCTGAGGAGCAGGGGCTCATGAGGGGGATGGGAGGGAGAGGCTGGGCAAGATGGAGTCAGTCTGAGAATCCCCTCCTTGATACTGCCCACCCACGGACCCACCACCCCGGGAAGGGGCAGCTGGTGACAGGTTGCAGAAGAAGGGGCACACCACTGCAGGGACCCCCAAACTCTGGGCAGGGTCTCCCCTGCCCATGCCCATCCCGATGCCGCGAGACCCCAGCCAGGCACCCCTCACCTGGACCAGCTGGGAGCCAGGCATGGCCAGCAGGTTGGCCACACTGGCGAGTTTGGCAAAGAACTGCTGGGAGAGCTGCTCAAAGCCAGCGCCGCGCAGCCACTCCAGGAGCAGCCGCACGCTGGCCCGCAGCTTCACCCCCTGCGACCAGTGGAAGCAGCCGAGAGAGGAGCCTGCGGAGGCAGAGCATCCATCAGCACACGTCAGGGACCTCCTCCCTGGTCCCCCCATCCTTTGGCTGGAACCCCGCCCCTGCCCCGGGGTAGAACTGCCCCAGGGCAGCAAAATAAATCCAGGTTAATGTCCCCAGCATCCTATAGCTGTAACTCCTGGTGGTGGCTGGACCTTACCTGGCACTAACAGCAGGCAATGGGGCTGCTGTGTTAACGAGGGCTAACGAGCACCTCAGTTACAAAGCAGGCTGCAATAGTTTATTTCTGAGCTGCTCCTCCGAACTGCTCTCAGTCTCCCCACTGTACCCCCTGAGGTGGCACTGGGATGGACTGGAATGTCTCCCAAAGGGCCAGTCCCCTACAGGTTACCCAGTCTGGGCTGGGTGTTCAAGGAGGACTGACCCTTATCCAGGAGCTGGTTGAAGAGCAGGGTGTTGGAGAAGAAGAAGAGGTAGGCAAACATCTGGGAGGTGATCTCTGGGTGCACTTCATACTGGTGGAGCAGGTCCAGTGCCGCCTGGTAGATGAGCACGACCCTGTGGAGCTCCTCGGGCAGCGGCGGGGACCCCCGCCAGCTCTCCCGGCTATCATTCTGGAAGGGGTTGCACTCCAGCAGGGCAGGGAGTGACACGTACAGACACTGCAGGGAGAGCAGCAAGCTCACAGCAGGACAGATTTGGTTTCTTTTTTTTTTTTTTTTCATGAGCCAAACCCTTCTAACCCCCTCACCACCATAAGCCAAACAAACCCCGCTGGCAGTGCTCTGGCAAGGGGCTGATCTCACTTATCCCCTGCCTTGATGCACTCCAGTGTTGTGCAAGCATTTAAAAAGAAATGAAAAAGAATGTGTCTTGTGCTTTTAGCAGTTGGAGGTGATGGCATGGGACAGCTCAGCTAAAGGGATCTGAAAACTGATCTGAACCAAGGCAGTGGCCGATCAGCTGGGCATGAGGGTGAAAGAAAAACCAGGACCGATGGGGATGACCTTTCCCTATTGCTTGAACGGGAGAGCAGCACCTAGCACGCACCTCTGCCAAGGCTAAAGGGAAGGCGAGGGTGCTGGGGAGGAGGGTGCTGCTCCGGCAGAGTGGCGCGGGAGCAGCCCCTGCATCCCCGCGTGCCGATGCCAGCGGACAGGCAGGGCTGTCCCGCACACAGCAGCCTTTCTCCTGCCTCACACTGCCTGCTCTGTTCCCTGCTCCCGATGCCGCCCGGCTCTTGTGGTCCAACGGCGACGGTCCAGGGGCCCCTTTCCATCGCGCCCTGAATCACACCATTATGCTGCGCTGGCCGGAGCCAAGCAGCTCTCTCCAAACGCCTCCCTCAAGCCGCTACACTGCAGGCAGGGAAACACGCCGCAGTAATTCAATACTTTTCCTGGGCTGCGACCAAAAATCGGGGCGTTTCAGCCCAAAGGAAAACACCTCAGCGTGACACAACTGCCAAAGAGTAAAAGCTTAAAAAAAAAAAACCCTGCATAGCCCCAATGCTGCTGGGGATGCTCGTGCTGTCCCTGTGGGATGCTGCTGCCCTCCTGAAGGAGCACGTACCTTGGAGATGTAGTAGACGCACTGCTGGAAGGTGTACATGATCACCTCCTCCAGCACCGTCATTGCCTCCTCGCTGGCTGTGATGGTTGAGGAGAACAGAGACTCCTTGGAGCCTACAGGACAGAGAGGAGGATGGGGGAGCAAACCTGCAGCAGCAAGGCAGACCAAATTCACCGCTCCCAAATTCCAGGGGTGGGGGTTGTTAGTGTTCCCGGGCTGGCATCACCACCATGGCATCCCTCAACAGGGGCAAAGAGGCTCCCCGTGCCTCAGAGGGCATCTGCCCTCCATCTCCCACAGCTCACAACTGCCGCTGGCAGCACAGCCCAGCAACGCAGCACGGTGGCCTCTGCGCCACAGGCAGCCCAGGGCTGCACCCCTCCTTCCAACATGCTGTCTGGCCTATGAACACTTTAACTTGCTGCATAGACCAGAATGTTTATGAGGCTGATTTAATCCCTTTTTCCTTTTTTTTTTTTCTCTTTTTTTTTATTTTTTTGCTGGCATTAACACAGGCTCACCAGCAAGCAATTCTGCAAATCCAGGTGCCCTCGCAGCAGCAGGGGCACAGAAAGCCGCCCCTGAGGCATTAACTGCAAGCTGCCGTGGTGGAAAGGGGAGGCTCGGCTGCGAACACAACACAACCTGGCCCCGAAGCCGAGCAGCACCACGACACAACGCAAGGCTGCTCCTCCCGCACAGATTACCCCAGCCTGCACCGCGGAGACGTCCCTGCTGATGAGGATTATGGGGGGTTAAAGGAGCATCTCGGGTGCACTGACCACCACTTGCAACTGGGGATTAGCAGATCAAAGTCGCTCCGGCTGGAGAAGCAAGCAGGGCGCTGCGTCCAGCCCTACCTCTGACGTCCAGCTCCTCCTCCATGCTCTGGATGTAGGTGGGTGATTTCTGCTGGACGAAGTAGAGGACCTCGATGGCGTTGGCCATCCAGAAGAGAATGTGCTGCAGGTCCGGGAGAAGGTCCGTGATGCTGAAGCGGGACAGGGCGGCAGGGTCCTGGCTGGGGAGACAGAGCAGGTGTTACGGCTGCTGCTCCTCAGCATCCCCACTCAAGCTTCTGGGGAGAAAACAATCAGCCTGGGGCAATGCCAGGAGAGCATTTGCACCCCCCTACCCCAAGCTCAGCACCCCCTTAGGAAGACCCTTTGCAAGAAAAATCTGGTGGTTCTTGCTGTGCAGGACAGTGAAGGGGACCCTGTGGGGATTGGGCTGGCCAAAGACCACCTGGCCTTTGTGGGGTGCCACTTTTGCAGGGGGACTCCACCTAATAACAGCTGAGCTCAGTGAATACTTGTGGCTGAAGAGCAGCTCTCCCTGAGAAGTATGTGCTATTCCTGCCAGCTCTGGACAGTTAAACCCAGCCTGCCCGTGCTGGGCTTTCCAAAAATAAAACAAAATAAATAAAAAGCATCTGGGAAGTCTCTCAGCTGCTGAACTGCTTTTTCCTGCTATAGGAAAGGCCTGGGAAGCATCCTTGGAGCTTGTCTTAAAGGAGAACTCACAGCAAGCACCAACAGTTTCTCCAGATGCTGCTCTGGAGCCTGGATTTTGGAAATGGCTGAAAAGCTAGCCTTGTGCCCTGCCGAGAGCCAGCCCCCCACACCACTGTGACGGCCCCGAAGTGGTGCTCCCCACCCTGGAACACCAGAGTACCACCATCCCTGGATGCACACATGCAACGCCAGCCCCATCCTCGCTCCACAGTGGGGTCTTCAGCATGAACGGGGTGAGGCCCCACGCCAGGGCCATCACTGCTACGTCCCTCAGGGATGCTGAAGCCACATGTGCAAAGCCTTGGCCTGGTCTTGGGACTGGAAAGGACCCCAGAGCTGCTGCAGGTCCTATTCCCTCCTGAGCTTGCCCACTTTTCCAGCCCCGCACATTCCCAAGCAGGGTCCTTGCAGGCACCGTGGTGAAAGGTCCAGAGAGGCAAATGTGTGGGATTGAGCAGGAAAACACATCAGCACTGGGAGGGTGGTGATAACCAGCCATGGGGTCCCCTTGCTTCTGGAAGAACTGGTTTGAATTCTCCCCGTTACAGGGCAAAATGAGGAGGGGTGGTGGGTTGCACTTACTGCTGGGACTGCTTCTCAGCCAGCTCCCGTGTCCGCTCCTGGGCAGGGAGAGAAGGGGAAAGCAAAATGAAAACCAGCAGGACAGGGTGGCACGAGCATCACCCCAACCAGCACTCACTGCTGCCAGGTGCCAGGCTGGGGGAAGCCCTCAGGGGGAATCCAGCAACGTCCCCACCCCACCAACACCTCCATCCCACCGCCAACTGACCCACACCGTCCTCTGGATCATTTTGGCTGCTTTGAGCAGCAGCTGCCCGAAGTCGCCTGGCTCGAAGCTGGTGGCCGAGTGCTGGATGCAGAGGCAGAGCAGGAAGGCAGGTGTCAGCTTGTGGTCATCTCCCCCTGGCTCGATCAGGGTCATGATGCGCCGCAGGAGCATGTCCTCGGCCGCTGGCTCAAACTCCAGCAGCAGCTTTCTGCGGGGTGCCCTGAGGCTGCCAACGGGTGATGGGCCCCACTTTTTGGTAGCAGGGTCCCTCTCCTTCAGCTGGCTGCCACACGCCCCGCAGACGGGGGAACCCTCGGGGACGGCGGGGTGCAGGGCTCGCAGCCTCAGCAGGGTCTGTGCCGGCAGCGGCTGTGCCTTCATGGGGTCCTTGTAGAGGAGCAGGTAGTAGAGACCGAGGGAGAGGAGGTCCCCGTGCTGCAGCACAACCGTCCGGGCCACCTCAGCGAAGTTGACGGAGATGCCGGCGCCAGTGATGGGCTCCAGCACCAGCTTCTCCTCCCAGTGATGCCGGGAAGGTCGGAGCTTCCTGATGGTGCAGTGCAGGGGCAAGATGTCGGGGGCCGACAGGCTGATGCTGGGCTTGCTCGCCTGCGTCCTCTGGCCCACCGTGTGCTGCTCACGGTTCAGTAGGTAAACCAAGCTGTCCTGCCAAGCAGGGAGATGCAGCATGAACTGGGGAGCAGGGAGAGAAGGGACCCTCCCCCCTGCAGTGCAGTGGGTGCTGCAGCCTCCCACCGTCCCCCGGCTGCCCACTTGCCTGCTGCACCTTATCATGGCAGAGCCATGTTTCTATTTTCCTTGCTGCCGAGCAGGACAGCAGCAATCCCTGCTTTGGGCATGCTAATGAATGGGCACAATAACTTTGGGCATGCAGTAAATGGGGCTGCTTTGGGCAGAAGGAGCCCTCCCTCCACCTCTCACCCCTCCTTTTTCCGCAGCTGCTTTTCCCTCCCACCTTCTCCCCCCAGAGTGCAGCGATGCCTGCATCCCCCTGCCCGGGGGAGGATGGTGGGACCCCGCTCAAATGAGTTGCTCCCTGCCCTCCCTTCTCCTCCAGCCTGCCCACACCCCCTGAGGCAGCTCCTGTAACCACCCCGTGCCTCAGTTTCCCCAGCTGTACTAACGGGATGGTTGCAGAAGGGTGAGGGCTGCAGTGCCAGTGTCACCCTGCCAGAAAGCTTGGAACGGCCAGACCCTCAACGGGGACAAAGTAGCCATTAACACAAGAGCCGTCCCAGTCCCTTCCAGTTCTCCAAGTGCCTCCAGTGCTGGGGAGCAGGGGCTCCCAGACACACTCTCTCCTTGCTGCCTCTCATTACGTTTACCACTAACGAAGCAGCCAGACAGGGGACGGGGCAGCTCAGCCATCACCCGCAAAACCGAGCCTCCCTTGTGCCAGGGCAGGGATGCTGCTCCTGGGCGCTTTCCCCATCCCCTCTAGGGCTTTGACCGGGGGTCGCAGGTCCCAGCTCCGCGCACCCCGTGCTTGGGGACAGGCTCGGGGACAAGGCTGCAAAGTCCCAAGCTGGCACCGCTCATTTTCTAAAGGATGCTCCTCCGCGCCACCACCTCCCTACCCCAGCAGCTCCGGCCATGCAAGCAGCCCCCCTTCCCCGGGGCTTGGAGGGGTGGGAGGAAAGCGGGGGGTGCCGGGGGGGTGAGCGGGGAGGCGGCGCGGTGCTTACATGCTGCTGGCTGTAGCCCTGCAGGAGCAGGAGGTGCGGGGACTGGTAGAGGGAGAACCGCATGCTGCCGCCGCTCCGCGCCGCCGCCGGGCTCCCGGGCAGGGTGGAGCAGTGCCGCTGGAGCCGCTGCCCGGCCCCGGCCCCGGCCCCGGCCCCGGGCCCGGCCCGCCGAGCCGGGTTGCCCAGGCTGGTCTCGCTGAGGCTGCGCCGCAGGGCCGGGGGGGCGCCGCGCCGCTCGGCCCCCGCCGGCCCCCGCCGGGCCCCCCGCGCCCGGTGCCGCTGCAGCTTCCGCGCTTGGGCGTTGATGCCTGCGGGGATGGGGGGAGAGCAGCGTTCAGCCCCCGCCTCCCCCGCCACCTCTCCGGGACCCCCGCAGCGGCAGCACACACGCACACCCCCCACCCCACCCCACCCCACCCCCGTCTTGTCTGGAGGGATGCTGCAGCGCGGGAGTGGGGATGGAGCAGCTGAAAGACACCCCCACCCCCCCACCCTGGACCGCGCACCCTCCCTGGGCTGATGTCTCCTGGTCCCCTGCCCTCCCCGAAGGGTGACGCCAGGACACCAACGCGAGGAGTTTTGTGCCCCAATGCCATCGTCGAAAAGGGGGTGCCCCAGTCCTCCCCAGCCCCCAAACCCCACTGACCAGGGGGCAGCCGGGCCGGGCTCAGCGTCCGCAGCATCCCCCATGCACCCCGGCCACGCTGCCAGGGCTGGTGGGGGAGAGGAAATCTGTGCTAAAAAGAAATTTAGCTCAATCTTTGCAAAAAAAAAAAAAAAGAAAAAGAGCCTGGATGCTGCTTTCAGGCCTTTGGCACTCGGTGGCTAGCAGCAAGCAGGAGCTGCGGGGAGCCCCCCGGTCCCATCAGATATCAGCCAGGCATGGGAGCTGCGAGCTGCAGTGGAGCCTGCCTGCCTGCCTGCTGCAGGAGCAAGCTGTAATTAACTTCTCCCAAGCATCAATTCAGGCAGAGCTGTTCAGAAGACGAATGGGAGCCAGAGCAAATGAATAGGCCAGGCTGAGCTGCAAAAGCAGCCCCTTGCATGGCATCCCCAGTCCCCTGGCGGAGGGGGGGGGGGGGGGGGGGTGTCCCCGTGGGCCCCTGTGTGCTGCAAGTGAGGCTTGAGCTCTGCAGGAGAAATAAGAAGTTGCAGGTCCGATGGGTGATGCTCATACCTTGGGTGGGCAGCCTCCTGGGAGCAGGTCGCTGGCATTCGGGGAGGACGAAGAGAGGGGAAAAAATCCTAACAGATTTCCTTGCGGGAGCAGCACTGCAGCAGCGTCGGTGCAGCACGGAGCCAGAGCCCCGCTCACAGCTTGGCTGACCAGCAAGCAGGCTTCGGGATTTGGGGACAGCCAGCGGGATTTGGGGATGGCGGTGAGGAGAGCCTGGTGCCCAGGGCTGCTTAAAGGGACACTCACAAGCTCAGACCCCAAAAAAAAAATGTCATCTGCCTTATTTGGTGAGGAATGTTTGTTTGTTTTAAATCGAGCACTCCTTTGCTGGGAAAATGAAAGAGATGGGGATGGGAAGGGGGGGTGGGAGAGGGAGAAAATAGCCCCTGCTGTTTACATGCCTTGGGATTAGGGCAAGGCATGGCCAAGCTGCCCTGAGCGGTCCAGTACCCCACATCCTTCTTAAAAAGGCAATCGGCCCGCTCACGTTCCCATCACAGCCAGCGGCACAGCATGGGACGCCTGCGCCCCGCAGATATGAAATCCGGGGGGGGGTGCAACAAGCCTGCCTGGGTGGGAGCACAGCCCAAGCCACGCCACTGGGGATGCCAAAGGCCACCCCAAACGTGTCTGCAGGAGGCCTTGGCTCCCTCCAGGAGCCCCGTCCCCAACCCGCAGCATGGAAATGGGCCAGCGGGATGAAGGGTGGCTGGGGTGATGCAGTCTCAGCCCAGCACATGGGGGCGGAGGAGGAGAGGGGCCAGATCCTGGGGAGCAGCTATTGCTGGAGCTCATTGCACCGGGAGGGAGTGGGGGCTGCCGGGACTGGGGTCCCACCGCCCGGATAGACACACCATCACCGGTCCCTTATCTAGGGGAAAGGAAGCTTCTGTATTTATTTTGTGTAGGAAAAAGCTGCTTTTTTTATTGCCAACAGAGCCCCCGTCACAGGCTCCCCATTAACTCTGGAGCTGCACTGGAAAGATAAACACAGCTCTTTTCCTGAGCATAACAAAGTCTCTCCATAAAACGGGTTTGTTTTTTTTTTTTTTTTTCAATCCCCTGGTACTGTTTTCTCTTCCCAAGAATGTGCAGGTTATCCACCCAAAACACTGCATGAGCATCCCTGACACAGCGCAGCCGGGGCAGAGCTGGCGGTTCCTGAAGCCATAGGGTGACGTGGATGGGAACGGGGCAGGATCGCACCCCATCACTTAGGGAGAGCTGGGCACCCCAGGCAGGAACACCGCACACCCCCTGGGCCAGCCTCCACCGAGCTGCTGCCTCTAAACCCATTCTGCATCCCAGGGGAAAACCTGCTGGTTGTGGTGCCTAGGGTCTTGGCTGGGATCTGACGCTTTTTCAGCCTAGGAAAGAGATTCCCTCTTCCTGGCTGAGAAATAAATCAAGCAATAAATAACTCCACAAGCCCCAGGAAAGAAGAAATGCTTTGAATTTACCCAGGAGGGGCTAAGGCCGTGCTAGTCTTTCCTAATGTAATTGCTACACAGACCCTACAAGGAGTCCTCCCCAGATGCAGTCGTGCTAAGGTATATCAAAACCAGATCCTCAGAGGTACCTGGCAGAGCATCTTTTAATGTAATAGCCTTAACTCCTAAGTTTCTCGAAGTGTGCACACGATTCAGCCTCCAGCCTCCCTGGAAAGCCCTGGCAAGCTTTGGACATGGTGCAAAATGGGGCTGGTTTAGATGGATGGCATAAAGGTGCCAAGTGCTGAATCTCCCGCCCAGCACCCTCCAGTTTGCAGATGTTTCCCCCACGCGCTCCCTAACCACTGCCTCGTTGCTTCCCAAAGAGAGCAGGGCCGGGGGTAGCAACTAAAAATGCCCAAAAAAAGGGCAACAGCCTCGTTTACTGCAGAGATACTCTACCTGCACTGCTAATTAGTAGCGTGAGGAGTGAGTGCCTTCCTCTCCAATGGGAAGCAGCTAATAAACTAATTAGGATAATGGATAACTGAGCAGATAAAACTCTTAAGCCATTTGCAAGCAGGTCATGGATGGGTGTGGAGCCTTTCCCTCAGCCACCAGCAGGATGGGCAGCAATGCACCAGCTTGTGTGACACCAGTGGTCCCAGCACTGCCGCTCCAGCAATGCCCTGCTTGGGGAAGGGCCCTGCAGGTATTTCCCTGGGGATCCTGCTTTGCAGCATCCCTGTGGTTTGTTTGGGTTTTTTTTCCCCCCAGGGGGCCACAAGCCCAAAGTCCCTTTATTTTTGCACAGATGCTGCATTTTCCACACCAGTGCCCCACTACCCTGGGCAGGCAGCTGATGCTCAGCAAGGAGACCTCTGCCAGCTTGAGGCTGGGGACAAGGGTGACTCTGGTAGAGGGCACCCACAGTCAGTCCCCATCACATCAGGAGTTTCATGTCTTTGGAGCTCTGGATGAGGGAGAAGCAGATGCCTCGCCCAGACACACTGCATCAGTCCCATCCATCCCTGGCAGCTTGCGGATGGGGAGGGAAAGCATGGTTCCAGCCCCACAGCATCCCTTTGGGCAGTGCCACCAGCACAGGGTGAGACTGGTGACAGAGCCCCTGGTGCCACCAAAAGAAAGGGCTGCAGGAATGAGATTTTAATGAGTAAGACAAATAAGGGCTGTGTAGTCTGCAGAGCAGACAGCCTAAACAAATGTGGGTGTAGGTTTTCTGTCTCGGAAGAGCTTGGTCAGCTATGGAAAATGCCCGAAGGTTAAAAAAAATGGAGAATTTCCACCACCCCACCCAGGAGTGTTGAAACAAATGAAGTGATATCTACATTGAAAGCATAATGGGCTTATTTCCAGATCCAGGGCACGCGATCCAGTCAGGAACTGCTCCTCTATTGGAAATCACCAAAGGGTGCCGAGCCCAGGAGAGCTCATCGCTGCCTGCTCCGGCACTGGGCAGCCTGGAGCCCGCCTCTCCCCTGGCCTGCATGGGAGCCTTACCCTCCCCACGGCTGCCAGCCCACCCAGGATCCAGGGCACGGGTGGGAACGCTGCTGCTTGCATCTGAGGGGGAGAATTTGAGGCCAAGAATTGATGTGACCTTGGGCTCAGGCAGGAAGCTGCCACGTGGCCTTCCCCGCCGTGTGCTATAACCGTTGCACTTGGCTCTTGCCCTTTCCTCTGTTCAAAAGAAGCTGTTTTTAGTCACCGCTCTCCCAAAATGTTTAACAGCTCTCTGATCCCGGCTGGAGAAAGAGCCGAGGAGAAGAGCAGATCATCTACCTTTGCAAATCCTTTCCTGGCCTAAGCCTCTTTCTCTCCAGTTGCATCGCATGTGCAGCGAGCTGGGACCAATCCTCTGGTGTCCCCTCCCTGAGCAGACACAAGGACTGGACACAGCAAGGGATGGAGGGAGCCCTGTCTCGCCACCAAGTGCCAATGGACCACCCTGCGCCGCGTTAATATGAGGGCTGGGGGCTGTTTTCCACTGCTCCTCCATCCTCCCCATTTCAAGACGAGACGAGCCCGTCCTCGGCTCCCTGCGATGGTGGGGACCTGCTCACAACACAAGCAACCCCAAAGCTGCAAACTCCACCCGGGCAAAATTGCAATTGCAGACTGCAGCTGGTGGGGCCCCAGCAGCACCTCTTCTCCCCCAAAACACCCACGGCTGGTTTCCTTCGTGCCATGTCCCTGGGCTCCTTCCAGCCCTCGTTAAAGCGGATGGGAAAGGAGCCCTGTCCCTGCTGGTGTGGGACAGGTTGGGCCATTTGTTCCACTGCTGGTGGGGGAACCTTGGCTCTCATTTGCCTGGGGTAACTCTCGCCTGGGGTAACTCTGCACCATTGTTAGGTTATTTTTGACAATCACAACTCTTTCCTACAAGCATGAGGAACCACTTTGTGCCCATCTCAGCAAAACCACCTGGCTGACGCCACCTGAGCCTGACCCAGACCCCCTCCATCAGCCAGTCAGACCCATCAAGGGCATCATGCAATTAAAAACCTGATCTTAAACCTTTCCACCCTCATCCTCACAGGGCTTTTAGCTGAGGGCAGAAGGAGGGAAACTTCATTACTCTGTGCTGGGGTCACTTATTAACCTGCCGGTTTGTAATGATGCACTTATCTCTTCCTGCCAGCCCTGACCTCGATCAGGCACCCCCGGGGAGGGGCTCTCCTGCCCTATGTTGCTCTCTCTTCATTAGCTTTGCATTTTGCTTAATTGCTCCTTCAGATTTGCCTGGGGTGTCTGGCCTGGGGGATGCAGGTGGGGAGATGGGGCAGGGGGTGGCGGGGGAGTGGGACAGCGCTCTGCTAGGCACGAAGCTGTGCCAAAATGTGGGACGCCACGATGCTGGTTCACAGCAATGGGAAGAGTGGGCAACACCAATGGTCTTGCCTGCTGCTGCCCAGCTGCTCGTGGGGATTGGGTATGGACCCCTAGACTGACTGGGGTAAATATTTGAGGTCGCAGGTACCGAATTTATGCAGGAGCGTGCCGAGTGCCAACTCCACCCAAGAGCTTTGCAGCTAAAACGCAGCTCTCCTCCCCCCCAAAATTTGCGCCATCCCCCTGTGCCCAAAACATGGGCAAAAGCTACTGGTGTGGGGTGCATCTCCCGCAGGCAGCTTTGTGGGGGGTTGCAGCCTCCTGGACCCTCTCCCTGCCCCGCGCCCGGCTCTGACCTGCGGTGGTGGTGTCCACATCCCTGGCTGCCAGCTCCTCCACCTCCGCCCTCTTGCGCAGCTCCAGCCGCCGCGAGAAGCCCTCCCTGGGCTTCCAAAGGTCCTGGATGAGCAGCGGCTTCTCGTGGTCGCCCAGGACCCTCAGCCCCTCCGTCTGCCACTGTTTCTCGGGACCCTCGAACCTCCCGATGACATCGCACAGGGCGTACTGCCCAGCACTGAGCTGGCTCAGCCCGTAGCGCTCCAGGGCTTCCTTCACCAGCTCCCGCGCACCGGAGCTGCCCGTCGCCAACACGCTCTTGTAGTTGGTGCCCGCACAGATGTTGCCCCCAAAGATCTTCAGGACACCGGGGGCCGAGAGCTGGGTGGAGAGCTCGGCCGGGTCATCTTCACCAGCTGCCAGAGAGGCAGAGGCTGAGCTCCGGTCCTTGTAGCTCAGTGTCCGGTACAAGACTTGGGAGAAAATCCGGCTCTGGCGCTTCAGACGGTTCTTGGATGGTGGAGCCATGGTGGAGGAGGACCCATAAAACATTGCGCGTGAGGTTGTCATGGGGCACAGCTGGGCAGGGAAGAGGAAAAAGGGAAAAAATCAGTGGTTTGGAGGCCAGATGTGCAGCAGGGAAGAGCAAGCAGGAACTGGCTGGTGGCCATGGAGAAGCCACTGTCACCTCCAAGGTGGAAAGGGACAGCAGCAAGGGAAGGCCATTTCCCTTGTGCAACCCAAATCACCAGCGGCCAAGCTCAGCTGGGGTCCTTGGCATCAGCACGGTTTCCCCAGGATGGATTTGTCCCTGAAAATATAACCTAGAGTGATCCCAAATTTCTCCATCATGTGTATTAAGAGGTCCCTCTTGCCTGAGCAAAATTCAGCGGGAGGAGAGCAGAGCCCGGTGGGATTGGCGAGCCCCCATCCTGGTCAGGAGCCAAGGCATCAGGAGTTACTTTCACTAACGAGTTTACAGAGCAATCCCATTTTTTAGAGGTGAAACAGAAAGCTCAAGTGCAAATTCAATCACTCTGAGGTCACTGCTAAATGCTTTTGCTCACTGAGAGGCACAGGGTGAAAATGGGCTTTAATTAGCCTTTCTAAAAATGTCCTGACTCTGGCAAATCTCTTGGCTGTTGCCAGTGTGCAGAGGACGTTAAAGCACACAGTGGCATCGCTGACAACACCGCCCTTGTCACATTAGCCAGGGCAGGGTTGCTCGGGGCAGCCTTGGACGGGCAGCGACCGGAGGAGAGGTGGCCATGACTGTGCGACAGCTCCCGGTGCACCTCGGTCCCCAGGAACAGGCTGGAAACCATGGTGCTCTTCTGGCTTTAGGCAGACAGCGGTCCTGCCCCATGTCAGTGCCAACATCTGGGGCCAGCTTTGAAATTGCATCCTGGATGCACAAACACTGGGCACTTGCACAGCACTGATAATGCCACTAGCTGCACCACAAACCGCTGGCGGTGAAGGTCTGGAAACAGAATCTGAGCATTTCTGATTTGAACAGGACAGGGATTTCCCTCACCTCCAGATCTATAATGTGCAGCCTGCATGCAGGGAGCAGGCATGGCAGGGACTTGGTGCATATGCAGGGGACCCCCCAAAATGTCCCATCTGCAGCTGTTGGAGCACTTTGATGCAACAGTTGGCATGATCCAGCCGTGCACGGCCAGGGAGATGTGGGGTGCCGGCAGCTTTCTGCATCTACAGCTCCATCTCGCTCAGGCAGGATCTCACTGCCAGAGCAAACCCAGCACTATCAGGCAGAATGATGTCGGCCCTGGAAAGCCTCCAAACCACCATCTAATTCAGGAAGAAAAAGCATTCCTGCTGCTAATGGAAGAGGTCACCTTCTAACCCAGAAACCACCTCCCTGCATGGAGGATTTCTGCAGGGTGTACATCTCCCCATCCCAGGACTAGAGGCCCATTGAATGCTGCAGGTGGGGAAACTGAGGCACCAGCAAGCACTAAGGCTGCAGGATGTGCCTGGGAGCTTTGTGATCCTGCTGCACCCCAAGTCACCCCTTTCCCCCAGTTCCAGCAAGACTGTGAAAATGCTGGGGTTCATCCTTCTTCCCAACCCACTGGCTCGGAAAGTGGGGACACAGCGGCCGTGCAGGTGCTGCGGGGCAGGGAGGGGAGCTGGCAGCCACCCCGGCCCTGGCACATCGCTGCTGCCTGGCTCACTGAAACTGGGCTTAGCAATCAGCCTGGAAAGCAGAGCTTAGCATCTTGTGTTTTGTACCTCACCAGCTGAGCATTGGCCCCCAACATCTTCACCACAACTCAATGGGTTTGGGGAAGGCTGTTCCTGCTGCCTCCTTGCAATTGGGGAAACTGAGGCAGGGATGGGGTTAAAGCTACAGCTCACCCCCCATGCTGCTGCTCCTCCTTCAGCTGAGCCTGGAGCTGCTGCTCCTGCTGGGGACGTCCCTTTTTGTCTTCTGTGTGGCATCTCCCAGGAGTGCTGGGGCAGACCGGACCTGGGGAGCAGGTCAGGGCACTGGCAGACAGTCAGGTTCAAGAACGGCTTCCCCAGGCTGTTAGCACGGCACCGTCAGCCCTCATTAACATCGGGCAAAAGAAAAACTACCTCAGTGTCCCTACCAGACCTTGCCATCAAGGATGCAAAAGACAAAACTTTGTCATCAAATCACTGTTTTCAGTTCACAGATTTAATTTCCTCTACCTTGAACTACCTCCAGCACGAAGGGAAACCTTTTAACATCTGCTGCTGGTAAAATTGTTCCTCCAAGCCCACATCACAGGCAGAGACACCATCCTCGCTTCTCACAGGTCCCTGCCTGGTTATGAATATGTTATTTATAGCTCAGCTATTTTCCTGCTCTTTCCATCAAATGCAGCTTCTACAGAGTGCAGGGGCAAAGGCATTTCATTTTGGGAAAATATACAAAGCCTGGATTGAGAGAAGCTTCTAGCCTGGTCACTCTGTTATTCAACATCTGGAGCAACACTGGTGCAATTTCACCAGGCACCAGCCCAGGCCACTTGAGAAATTGCAGCCTTATCCCGAAGACAGCATAATGCACGGTCTTAATCCCCTTGAGGACTCGAACGGATGCAATAAGATAATAATGAGATGGGCTCTTCCCACGTCCATACGCTTAGACACACCAGTCACGGGCATCTCCGAGGAGGCTAAAGAGAAAACCGCAGTACATGCGATGCCATCAGGTCCTGCTGCAAGAGCAGGGATACTCCAGCTGGGCTCAGCTACCTGTTCGGGCACATCTTCCCACAGATCGGTGGGGCATGAGCTCCTGGACCTCCCCAGCCCAGGCGAGCCCCCTCCTCGCTGCAGGCTGCCCAGTTCCCCACCTGTGCCATTGGAAGACACGCCTGCAGCTATGGAGGCATGACCCAGACTTTCCAAAGAGTCCCATTTCTTCAGCATTCAGTCTCTGCTAATGCCTATACAGGAATTAGCCAAAAGTCTGTGATTGCCTCCTGATGGGATCTCTATCAGCTCTCCTCCACCTCCTCTCACACTGTGCCTGGCCACACCAAAACCAAATTTTCCCCGGCCAGCACTGTCTGTATTTATTCTGCAGAGCTATGACAAATGCTTTTGCTATTCACATGGCCACCACATGTCCTTCCATCACCACAACCAATTCTGCAACCACTGGGGACTTTCCTGCAGGCTCCGAGGTTCCTGCTCCCACCATGAGGGAGCAGCTCCTTCCCGCTGCCCCCACCCAGCACCCAGGCAAAGCCTCCCCTTACCTTATCATCCTCACATGCCTTTTCTCCTTCCATTCATCTTCTTCCTCAAAACAGGCCTTCCCCTCGTCACACATTATCCCAGGCAGGCGTCCATCATGCCTCTGCAAGAGGAAGAGGAGGAGCGGTCCCGGGCTGCTCACAGACATTGGTTCCTCACAGTGTTGTGGCTTTGGAGGGCTCAGAGATGCTGCGACTCCACTGTCAACATGCATCACATTTGCATGCAGGCCACTGAATTGCATATGCGCCCTACAGCTCAGCATCTCACTATATTCCCCCCACCTCAAACTAAGCCCAATTGCTCGCTGCAGTTGAGGGCTGCTGAACCCTGCAGACCCATGGAGGATATATGGCTGGTGACAAGCATGTTTGCACATGTTCATCCAGCCACAGCCTGTAGATGGGAAAGACCAGAACAGCCCTAAGCTCAGGCTCCATCGCAGCAAGAACACGGCAGCCTTGGGAGCGAGATGGAGCAAACCCAGCCATGGTGATGCCCGCCAACAGCATCTACCCCACCACAGAGAGACAGGGAGAGAACAGCTATAGGAAAGGAAACACTGTCAGAAAGGAAAGGTGAAGGGGAGGAGATAGGACCAGCAACGACCTCGTGACCTTTATCTCCTTCTCCCAAGCACACATGTCCCTGGGGATGCCAGGCTGGGGACCCTCTCGCCTATGGGTGGATAAGGAGTCCTGGACTAGCTCCTTCCCTCAGCGGCCACAGCACGCTGGGGTGCTCAGCCAGATTTATTTTTTCCTGAATTTCAGTCTATTTTGCTGGACTTTGAGGACAGCCACCGAGCACTGTCCCCTCACTCACCCAGCACAGATCTGCAGGACACAATGAGCAGTAACCAAAAAAGAAAGAAAAAAGCAGAACCTGCAAAGTGCCTGTGGTGATTTCACAGATTTTTCTCAGAAACAGCCAGCAGGGCACAAGAAATACTCTTTTCTGTGGCTCTGCCATAACTAAAGACAAAAGCGCCATCTAATTAAATCACCTAATCAGGGCCTCGGTGTGGCTTCGATCCAGCCTCTCTTGCTGGCCCAGTGCTGGGGTGATGGGAGAAACTTTCCGCAAGGCGACAGGTCATGATGCAAAAGGCAAAGAGATGCTGAACCCACCTCTGCTGCTCGCCATTTCTTCCAATGATTAATCACTCCCGCCAGTTAAATATTTATGCCTTATTTCCAATGTGTCTGGCTTCAGCTGCCAGACATTGATTCTTGTCTTGCTTTTCTCTGCTCAATTAACGAGCTTTTAGCTACCATGTATTTTCTCCTCTGCAGGAGTATTTAGACGCTTGAATCAAGCGTCCCCTCCCATTCTCCTTTTATTTGATTTATCAGTAGACTAACCCAATGGTGGTCTCATCTCTTGCTGTAAGACATTTTCTGCAGCCCCTTGGTCCCTTCCCCTTGGTTCCCACATCTCCTCCACTGAGATGGAGAGACTGGGTTTGGCTGTCGTAAGTCCAAATTCGGTTCTGATTGCGCTCTGCCCAAAAACGCAAATAACTGCTATTTTTTCCAGAGCAAAAATTTCCCATTACCCTGAAAATTTTCAATTTTCCCACACAGAAACTGGGACAGACTCACAGCCACCCCCCCAGGCAGTGCCCGCTGGAGGAGGGAGCTGGTGAGCCCCCGCGCTGCCTCTCCCACCATCTGCGAACATCTCCTGCTAAAGCAGCGTGTGGTCAATTTATCATCCAGATTAGGGACAGGAAAACACATACAACTCCAGTTATTATTTCTGGGTGCAAGAAGATTTCCATTTTCCATTCTGCTCCAGCTAGGATGCCTTTCACTTGCCCAGTTTACCACCCAGATTTGTACAAACTATTAAACCTGAGACAGCCCCAGGTTCTTCCAGAAATCACTTCCATCTCCTTCCAGATTAGTGAAAAAACCATTGAAACGCCGAGGACATGCTACCAGCCAGCAGTGCCCAACAGTGATAATCTCCTCTGATAACTGCCTTTGAAATGGATCAGGTTTATTTAATACTGGCTTTCTTGACACTGTATAATGTCAGCTCTAAATACTGGACTGGACTGACTTTTTTAATACTGGAAAGTGCAGATTTTTACAAGAATATCACCTCGCATAACTCAAATGCTTCACAAAAGTGTATGACAGCCAGAGAGTCACCTCTTGCATCAGAGACTGAAATAATTTCTACTTGCCAGGAGTTATTTTCCATATAGCCACGTTGGATGGCAGGAATTTATTCCTAGTGCTGAAGTCTTTAATCAATTAAAGCCCAAGCCAGGTTTCTCCCTCTTCTCCCCAGGGGAATGCTATCAAGCCAATCTACCTGTAGCTACCAGGTCATCTTACTCCCTTTTGGGAAGAGCAGCAACATTATTAAAACACTTTTTAATCTTCTGGAATTTCCCCAGGGCTCGTCCCAGCACAGATGCAGTTCTGTGCAGATCTGTGGCAAGATTTCAGCTATGACCGTCCCAGAACAGCAACCAGAAAAGCTATTTCCCCAGTTCTCTATTTGAAAAATTTCCCTTTTTTTTTTTTATTTCCTTTCTCTTTTTTTTTTTTTTTTTTTTTTGGACAGAAACCACTCAAGTCGCAGCCTCGGTCTAATGGCAACGACCGCGGCCTGGATGCTGCGAGTGGAGGGAGAGGCCGCCCCGGCACTGCAATGTGGAACAAATTATAACTCAGAGAGCAAAGGAAATGAGAACACCCTGGACGCGGCGGCTTTGACGTGCACTCCTCGGTTCCAAATCCTGCCCCTCTGGATCCCATCCCTACAGCCAAGGCTGCCAGGGTAGAGCCCAAACCCCTCTGTCCTGGCTCAGAGCCCCACTCCCCTCCATTCTGGATCAAGTCTCTACTTCAGAGCCCGCCTTTTCTTGTGTGAGTTTTATCTGTCTAATCTAGGGACAGATCGGAGGCTGATAATGTTGATGCCAGCCTCGGTGCGGTCTTTAGCCGGATCAGAGCGGGTAAACTCCTTACCGCGTTATTATTAGCAGCAGGCACGCTGCAGTAGCCCCCTGGACCCCACGGCCCAGGGACTGTTCAAGCGATATAAAGGCAGTCCTGGTCCTGCAAAGATGAACTAACAGTTTGTCCTAAAGGCAGCTATAGCTCCACAAACAGATTATAATGATTTGGGAGCCGATTCTGCAAGGACAACAGGAGTCCTTTTAGTAGGTTTTCTTTTCTTGCACTTTTTTTTTTTCTCCATTATTTTGCAGGGTCTTTTGAGCCGCCAACGTGCATCAGCTCTCCAGTAATGCGCAAGTACAAATGCCAGCCCTCTGCCCAGGCAGCTCTATTCACACACACACGCAAGAAACATTTCACAAAGAGCGTTTGCTTTCTGCTGCCTTCCGAGCAGCAGAGTCTCAGTAGGCTGCCTAATTATAAGATCTTAGCAATAATTTTTTTCCAGCGATAATTAACTGATCCTGGAGAGCGCTGAAAATAAGCGCTTCCCAAGCAAGTAGCAAAATCCCCTGAGTTTTCTCTGCTAAAGTTACAACTCAGCATGAAACTGCTCCAGCCTCACAGAGACACAGACCACCCTGCCACCTCCCTGCCAAGGCCTGAGATGCCACGACAGTCACAAGCAGCTGAATGCAGGTGAAATAGCATGTGTGGAATAGCAGTGGGATCCCAAGGGGCGTGCAATGGGGAAAAGGACCCCAAGGGGTATGCAAAGGGACAAGGATCCCAAGGGGCGTGCAATGGGGACAAGGATCCTGAGGTGCCTGGCAATGGAACAAGGATCCCAAGGGGCATGCAAGGGGACAAGGATCCCCAGGTGTCTGGCAATGGAACAAGGATCCCCAGGTGTCTGGCAATGGAACAAGGATCCCAAGGGGCATGCAAGGGGACAAGGATCCCAAGGTGCCTGGCAATGGAACAAGGATCCCCAGGTGTCTGGCAATGGAACAAGGATCCCAAGGTGTCTGGCAATGGAACAAGGATCCCAAGGGGCGTGCAATGGGGAGAAGGATCCGCAGGTATCTGGCAATGGAACAAGGATCCCAAGGGGCATGCAAGGGGACAAGGATCCCAAGGTGTCTGGCAATGGAACAAGGATCCCCAGGTGTCTGGCAATGGAACAAGGATCCCAAGGGGCATGCAAGGGGACAAGGATCCCCAGGTGTCTGGCAATGGAACAAGGATCCCAAGGGGCGTGCAAGGGGACAAGGATCCGCAGGTATCTGGCAATGGAACAAGGATCCCAAGGGGCATGCAAGGGGACAAGGATCCCGAGGTGCCTGGCAATGGAACAAGGATCCCCAGGTGTCTGGCAATGGAACAAGGATCCCAAGGGGCATGCAAGGGGACAAGGATCCCAAGGTGTCTGGCAATGGAACAAGGATCCCAAGGGGCATGCAAGGGGACAAGGATGCCAAGGTGTCTGGCAATGGAACAAGGATCCCAAGGGGCATGCAAGGGGACAAGGATCCCCAGGTGCCTGGCAATGGAACAAGGATCCCCAGGTGCCTGGCAATGGAACAAGGATCCCAAGGGGCATGCAAGGGGACAAGGATCCCCAGGTGCCTGGCAATGGAACAAGGATCCCAAGGGGCATGCAAGGGGACAAGGATCCCGAGGTGTCTGGCAATGGAACAAGGATCCCCAGGTGCCTGGCAATGGAACAAGGATCCCAAGGGGCATGCAAGGGGACAAGGGTCCCGAGGTGTCTGGCAATGGAACAAGGATCCCGAGGTGCCTGGCAATGGAACAAGGATCCCAAGGGGCATGCAAGGGGACAAGGATCCCGAGGTGTCTGGCAATGGAACAAGGATCCCAAGGGGCATGCAAGGGGACAAGGGTCCCGAGGTGTCTGGCAACGGAACAAGGATCCCAAGGTGCTGCGTCTCCCCAGCACAGCCCTCCCCGCCTGCCCGCTGCCCGGTGCTGTTCGGCAGGCAGCAGGGCGGGTTGGGTCTCCAACGGCAACCGGACAATCCTCAACCCTCGCCGCCGCTTTCCTCCCGCCTCCACTTTCCAAGGGGACGAGAAACAAACGTTCCCGTCCGAGCAGGCGGGGTGGGGACACACACACACAACGTGCTGGCCCCATCCCGGGGAGAGGCTCAGTGCGGAGGGGGGTGGCGGGGGCGTCCCGGGGATGCTCCAGGGGGGATCGGCCCCCCCGACGAGAGAAGGGGGGGTACCTCGGGTAGGGTCTGCCCGCGCCAGCCCCCCGCGGTGCGCGCCCCCCGCCCCCGGTACTCACCGTACGGGGCTCGGTGGGGCGGCCTCGGCGCGGCCCCCGGCGGCTGCAGCGCCCGGAGCCGCCGGGGCTGCGCGGCCCGGCCCGGCCCGGCCCGCCGGCGGGGCGGAGCGGAGCGGAGCGGAGCGCGGAGCCGCGCTGCGGCGCCCCCTGGCGGCCGCCCCGCCGGCGCTGCCCGCCGCGGCCGCGCAGCGCCGAGCACCGCGGGCGGGCCGGCCGCGGGTGGGAGCGGAGGGCCGCGCCGCGGCCGGGCGATGCCCGGTTCTCCCCGCCGGTGCCCGGGCACGGTGCAGGGGTGCCAGGGAGCGAGGCGGGCAGGGCTGCGCGGGCAGCGGCGCCTTTGCCTGCGCGGGGGCAGCTGCCGTCTTTGGCTAAACAGGTTTTACCAAACAAGCTCCAAAGTCGACCTTGAGACTGCCGTGGCTGCGCACACGCTGGGGGTTGAAATCGCGAAGGGATGGATGGCGACTGCACCGGGTTGTCCGAGGTGAGGTGGTCGCTGATGCTCTGCCTCCCTCGGTTAAAAATTCTCCTTTTGGTTAAATGTGTGTTTCTCTGCCCAGTGGTGCAGGGATTACGCTTTGGGTGGGAAAGTGGTTCTGCCGCCCAGACACCCTCTGGGAATGACAGCGTAAAAGCAAAGCGAAGCCAGGAGGCCTCCCAGTCCAGTCCGATCGCCAGCAGCAAAGAAACTAGGGGCGAGGTGGAAGTTGTGGATCAGGTTTTGGGGTGAGTTCAGCTGCCCCTGGAAGCAGGGAACCCTCCCCAGCTCTCTGGGAAAACTGCCGAGCATCGCAGCCTGTGGGGGATCCAGCCCTGGCGTAATTACAACGGAGAGGTGCAAGAGGACAGCCAGCAGATGCGCAGAGCCTGGGGCAGGCAGCACCAGATGACCCCTGGATGGGGACAAATTATCCCTCTCCAAGAGGAGCCAGTGCCCGTGGGAGAGGCTGGTGGGAGCAGGTGGCTGATGGGGGGGTTCCCTTCTGGGGTCCACAGCAAGCAGTGCTTACCCTCTGCCCAGTCTGCAATAGATTTTCCTCCTCTCCAGATCTGGCATCCTTCCTCCCCTGCAGTGGCAGCCCCAGCGCTCGACACATGTCAGCCGCAGACTCGGCCACTGCAGGAGGGGAAACAACAGGGCCAGATCCGGCATGCAGAGTGGTTACGCTGAAATCACTTTGGTGAGGTGCTGGCAAGCCCTTCAGCCGGTGCCGCCGAGCACAGAGCTGCCATCAGCAAACTCACCAATTTAATTTTTTTTAAGGAAACTCTGCAGCTTGGAGCTTAACCTGTCCCCAACCTCCCAAATTTCCCAATGCAGCTAGTGTTAAGGGCAAAGGGACGCTGGCCCCCCCGGCAAGCCGAGCCAGCAGATGGCAATGCCATCCATGCACCGAGGTGAGTTGATGCCCAGTGTTCCCATCGCCGTGAGCAGGGCCTTGCTGCAGCTGGTTGACTGGCTCTTCTCACCAGGAGCGATGCCATGTGGGGCAAGTCAGATAGAAAATCGGTTTATTTCCAAATGCTGCAGGAAAACTCATTTTGATTTAACAAGCAGGCAATAGTGAGGTATCTTGAGGTTTTATTTCAATCCTACTCCACAGGAAACAATATTCACTAGCGTTATCTTCCTTACATTTGTTTTAAATTTGACCCAATACTGTGTTAAATATAAAATACTGATTCAACAAGAATGGATGGTGAAAAACATGAGGTGCTAAAAAGATCCCTCGAACCCCCCCCCCGACATCCTGAATGTTACGAGTCATTTAAAATTAGTATAAAATAGGAGGACAATCCGATAACCTGCTCTGCGCCTCCCACTCTGCTTTGCAAGGGAAGGACTTAGGAAGCAAGGGAAGAGGGGGGACTTCTCAATTACAGAGAAGCCCACTCGGCAAATCCGGGCTCAAGGCAGGGTGGTGATGTCCCGACAGAGCCCAGCCACCCATTCCTGCCCAGGCGACTGCCCTGCCCTGGGTTTTCAGCAAGAGGCTGACAGCAAGTGGCCTCGGAAAGGTCCTTCTGGCCCCTCGGTGTGCCTCAGGAGCCCCCAGGACAGATGTAGGGCCAAAAGCCCCCAGTGGTGCAATGACTTCCAAGATAAATCCCTTGGGATGAAGCCTACGGACAAAACATGATGATGGTCCCTAGGCATCCTCAGCCCCTGCCAGGGGATGTTTGCCTGGAGGCTGGGACTACTGTGTGCATGGTCTGTCCCCAGGGTGGTTCCCAGTCCATGGGATTTAGTGACGGAGGGGGAGGAGATCCGGGCACACTGAGCCGCAGTTGTCACCGTACCCAGCAGTGGCTCTGGGAATCTGGTCTCCCAGACTCGGTGAAAATTGAAGCGCGTGTTTGTAAAGCACTGGTTGTCCTCCAAGTGCTTCATGGGGTCCTCACATGAGCCCTGTGAGGTAGGTCGGTGTTTTCACCCCCATTTTACAGATGGCAAAACTGAGGCACAGAGAAGGATAATGACTCGCCGGACAGAAAAAATGGCAGCTCCCACTCTGGGACCCCATATCCCACTATTCCAACCCCAGACATGCTCCACCAACTGCTGGTTACTCACAGCTCGTCCCTCTCCACCCCCCCATCTGCAGTAGGTGACAGAACAAGGGCTGCGTCCTGGCAGCCTGGGACAGGCAGCAGCAGAGACTGGGCTCACATTGGGTCATTCACCCCCTGTCCCTAAGACCACCTGTCACCCCAAGAGGTGTCCCAGTCCAAAGGCTGCTTTGGGGTGCCCTGTGCAGAGACCCCCCAGCAGCCCCATGCCAGCCGGGGGTACCGGGCACAGCACCTGGGGCTCCTTATAGGAACCTTCTGCCTATGGAATTGAAAACCCATTGGATTTTTTGCTGACCTGGTGACCACAGCCACCACATCAGAAGGGGAAGAGTATCTGCATGCTTTCTCTTTGGTAATTTGCTGGAAAATGGCACGGCCCTGGAGAGCTGGTCCTGGGGTGCCGCAGGCTGGAGGAACCCCAAGCTCTGCGAGAGGTGGGACAGAGGCAGGAGCTCAGCTCCTCAGCACACTGCCAGAGAAACAGGGGATGTAGGACAGTGGCCATAAATCTCCTCTACTTGCCACAACACACTGAGACTGCTGCAGTTGTGATTAATCAAGAGGCCAAAGAGAGATGATGGGAAATCAATGCCTTCAGGGGCTCCCAGAGAAGGTGCAGTCTGGGCTGAGAGCAGTGCTGCTCTGCCGGCCAGCTCCCGGCACTGACCCCGGCACATACCAGAGCCCAGCACACACCAGACCTTCCCAGCTCCAGCAGCTCTGCCAGCACGTTTGGGGAGCAGGACCAGCTGTGGTTTTCCCATTCCATCAGCATTGGGGCTGCTCCTGATGGCAGGATGGGCACTCCATGTCCCATTATGCTGCCTTGGAGAGTACCGTGTAGCCATGGTTAGGGGTTTAAAAACCAAGCGTCACAAGGACCTCCCCACCACAGCTCAACTCCAAGCATTATGCAGGTGCATCCCGTACCTGTGGCATTCCCAGGAATCATAGAATCATTAAGGTTGGAAAAGACCTCTAAGATCATCAAGTCCAACCTTTCCCGTGGGAGGGACCCCATGCTGGAGCAGGGGAAGAGTGCGAGGAGTCCTCCCCCTGAGGAGGAAGGAGCGGCAGAGACAACGCATGATGAACTGACCGCAACCCCCATTCCCCGTCCCCCTGTGCCAAAACGTGGATTTAAATCTGATACTGAGCAAGAGGCTTATCATCAAAATGGGAGCAGAGAAGGCAGGCAGCCCTGTGATCCCAATCCAAGGAGGTTTGCTTCCCTCCCTTAAGGAGAAAGAAAATCCCCTGATGCAGATGGGCTGACCCCAACCAGCTGGATGCCGGGAGCCAGATCCCCCCCTCTTCTCCCCACTGAAGGCACATGCACGGCAGATCCTGGGAGTAGGGCCGTGCTTCGGGGCTGCCACTGGCACCAGGACCAGAGAGGAAAACAAAGCACCTCAGGGAGAAAATATCTGTGGGGCCTCCGAGGGCCTGTCTAGAGCGGTTGAGTTGTGCACTTAATACTGGCTTAGAGAAAGGGTTTTCCAGACTCTGGGGAGCCCTGGAAGAGATTCAAGTTTCAATCCCATGTAAGGCTTTGTTGACTCTGGACCTTCCTGTCAAGAACTTGGGAGGGGGCAGTTAATGACTTAGGACCATTTAGGAGCCGAGCCTGGGTGGTGCAGGGGTGCCGACATGCCCCCCTCCCCGGCTGGGGCAGCTGTATGCTCAGGCATCCTGGGGAAAAGGAACCAGGTCTCTCCCCCCATCCCGACTCCTCCAGTCCCCTGGGTGGCCCACACTAAGGGCTGCAGTAGCCAAACCCAGGGTGTCACTAGCCAGGGGCATGTGGGGCCAAGGTCCCCACTCCCGTGGGATGCTCGGGGCCAGGTGGGTGAGTGAGGCCCCCCCAGAGACCTCGGCGAGCGGTCACTCCCCTATCTCCCGCAGCCCGTCAGTTGGTCACCATGTTATGAAACCTTTGCCTAAAAAATTAAACAGTTCCCGAGGTTAAAAAAGAAAAATCTGTTTAAAATGAACCTCCAGGCTCTCCTGTCCCTGTGGAAAGGGCACTGGCGGCTGCTGCCCACGGGGTGAGCGGGTGGTTCGGGGCGAGCCCACGGCTCAGGCTGCCTTCCCACTCCCCTCCATGCCTCCATGTGCCAGTTGGTACAAGTGATGTCTTTAAGGCGTCTACCGGGATGTTTTAGTCTCCAACGTGCTGGGCCGGTAAAGGTACCTCCAAATGGCATAGTAGTGGATGCCAGCTCCAATGGCCACAAAGAGGTGCCAGATGGCATGGGCGAAGGGGATGCGGCCATCACTTTTGAAGAAGACCATGCCCAGGCAGTAGGAGAGTCCACCAGCCACCAGCTCCAGGAGGCCGTCCCTGTTGGGCTGGGAGCAAGCAGGGAGGCAGGGCTCAGCGGCGGACGCAGCACGCCTGCCTTTTCCCCACGACTCCATCAAACCCAGAAGCATGGCCCCAGCTGCAGGGTGCAGGCGGGACCCTTGCTCTGCTTTCTGCTACGCCCTCCCCTCCAGCAAGGCAGCGGAGACCCAGCAGCCTGGCTTTGCTGGGAGGATTTCAACGCAACAGAGCCTGGGCAGGAGGTCTGCTGGAGATGCACGCGGTAGTTGCTGGGCACCCAAATCTTTTGCAAAACCAAGCCGGGCCACATCATATTTGGGGATGGCTTTATCCATCATGCAGACTGGACCACGCTAACCCACTGGACTTATCCCTCACGCTGAGCACACATGCTTCCCCACAGTGGCTTACCATGGAGAGAATGACCAAGGCAGGGAAGAATCCCATGATAACGTAGCACACCAGCTCCACCAACTTGTACCTGCGACCAACAGAGAAGCTGTTTGGAGGCAGGTGCAGAGGAAGCATGGAGTTTTATGCTTGCAATGTCCACTGCCGTGCTACAGGATAAGGGGTGGCAGTGCCACCATGGCACGTCCCACATCCTTATGCATGAGCCACACCACCATGGCAGAGCTGGCACCCTGCACCAGGGGTGATGGACCCCCACCTTGGCTTGCGAGCCACCAACTCAGGGCCAGGCACCTGGGGCTTCGGGGTGGCAGGGGAGACATCTGGGGCCTTTTGCTTTCTATTTGGTGCCACCATGTGGAAGAAGCAACTCATGGCAGCACATCCCTGCTCCCGTGTCCCTGCTCCCACATCCCTGCCACCAAAGCTTCTAAAAACAAGATACGGATGGGGAAGGATGTGGTCCAAGGACACCCTCCATTGCCAGTTGGCCAGGAGGCTGCCCAGGGTCCCTGCACCTATCTGTCTGTCTGTCTATCTCCATCCTTCTTGCTCTCCCCTGCAGCTCAGCTACCGTCAGGGCATTAAGAAGGGCTGGCAGAGCTGAGCTGGGCTCTGTGATACCAACCAACATGGGGCCAGATAAAGGTACTCACCGCTCATGGAAAAAGAAAACATAGACAGTCCCAACAGACGCCATGATCCAGATGATCCACCGCATGTGGGAGGCCCAGGGACCCAACTCCCTCAGGTTCAGCCTGCAAGAGCCAGGTCTGTGGTGAGGGGGGTCCAAGGCAGCACCCTGGTCCAGGTTGCGGGCAGCGAGGTACCAGGAGAAATGCTGCCCTCACCCCCATGGCTGTCCCACCAAAGGGTCCTCCCAACTTGTAACTTCAACTTAAAGGGGTTGAAATCCATAGGATAGGAAGGTTTTTGTGAAAAGAGGCAGGGTACAGCCTCGAGCAGAGCCAAAGCTGGAGAGGGAAACCCTACTTGTTGGAGCTGGGCTGATTTTCTCCCCTCCAGTGAGGCCAAGCAATGGCCCCAATCCACCAGCAACTCACCAGGGAGCGTACGATGCCGCAATGAAGAAGTAGATCACCATCCTGTCAAACATATGCAAGCAGTGCTCCACGGTCCTGCAGGACAGACAGACAGATGGGTCAGAACCTGCAGCACCAGGGGCCTCCGGACCCTCTCCCGCTTCCGGAGCCTCAAGCGATCAGAGCTGGTACCTGAGATGCCTCTTCTTCCAGGAGATGGTGTGGAAGATGGTGGAGACGATGAAGAGGCTGGACAAGCCAAAGCCATAGATCCAGGCTGAGATGGTTTCCCACTGGTCGTCAGAGAGGATGTACAGGATGGAGCTGCCGAGGATGCTGGGCAGGATCCAGAACTGGAAGGGAGAAGCAAACCTGTTGTTGACTCTTTGTGTTTCCACTGAGCAGCTACAATACAGTCTCTGCTTTTCCTTCTAGGTGTTTCTTTTGCTTCCTGTCAAAGCTACCATTCAAAAGGGGCAGGCTGTCCACCCACACCGGCTGGGCAGGGTCTTTCCCTGTGTGGCACAGCTCCAAAATAGCTTCTCCAGGTGGAGGTAGGGAGGAAGAAGAAGGCACAAGGAGGATGGCTACCTCTGAGTCATCTCCCAGGGCTCGGAATGGGAGCTGCCAGCACCCGAGGGAAACCCTGACGTGGGGAGCACTTGCTCCTGCCGCTGCATATGCAGCCCCGTGGGGCGCCTGTCACCGTTCCTGCTGTGAAAAACACTCAATTTTCAGAGAGCTTTCCAAAATACTCCCATTCCACTAAGCCCATGGCTGGCTTCCCCAGGGACACGGGGCCACGGTGGGTGAGAGCAAGGGAGGTGCACACCAGTTTCCCAAGGCAGAAGGAGGGAGAGCATCCCCGCTCCCCAGAAACGCCTGGGGCACATCTGCCTCATCACAGCCTCAAGACCTTCAGCAGCTGCTCCAGGACTGAACACAGACATTTTTAGGTGTTCCTTGAGGTTCCTTAGGGGATCCCTGGAGACCTGAGCACCGTCCTCCCTTGCCCTGGGACGGGGACAGGGACTCACTGCATGGGTGGCACAGTTCGCCGCGTGCTCGTACTCTGTCGGCTGGTACCTGCGGTTGGACGGGACGCGGTCATTCATGAACCTGCAGCAAGAAACAGGGAGAGAAGAACGCTTACGGGATGGGGTTTGGGGGAAAACCCTTTTAGAGGGGTCTGCACAGGGATACCCACCAGCCCTCCAGCCTGGAGCCCCACCTCAGCTCAGCTTTGCTCCAGCTGCCCTGCAGAAGTGACCCCAGCACTGGGCACAGCTTGTCCATCTGGCTGGCCCCAAATGCCAGGACCCTAGGTCTTGCTCAGCTACAGCTCAGGCTGAAGCATTTCCCAGCAACTGCCATCACTTGGACAGCAGAAGTTAGGAGCCAGCTCTACCTGCTGCTGCTGGGAGGAGAGGGCAGACAGGGCAGTGGTGGGAAGGATACAGGGGAAGCTGCTGCAAAGATGGATCAATAAGGTCTGGAGCATCTCCCAACCTCTCCTGGGATAGGGCACAGTTGACAGTCAGTGGCGTGTCCAGCTGCCAGCTTCTGTGACACTGGCACCTCTCACCATCTTCATTTCACAGGTGGAAAAACTGAGACACCATCTAATGACACGATCTGGTTACAGCCCATCTGCCCCAGAGAAAACGGACCAGCACAGCCCTGGCAGCAGAGAAGAGGGCATGTGGCTACGGGTCAACGACCCATCCAGCAGTGACACCCTCATGTCACAGCAGTGTGCCCAGCTCCAGTGAGGTGGGCATCCCTGTGATGCCTTCGGTTTCTGGGTACCGCCTGCATCTCCTACCCACGGAGGCCACATGTCCCAGCACAGATTGCCGCAGGGGGAGACCCTGCCATGCTCCCTTGGAACTCTGTATCTTTATTTCTGTTTCTCTTAGTCTGAGGTATCAGCTTGCTCTTGGCATTTGGAGGAACGTATTGATTTCCTCTGTCAGATCAACACCCAGCGATAAAAAATAGTGTCGGGCTTGACTAGTCCATTGCTAGGTACATAATGCTGTATTAAGAGGCAAATTAAATGTGCATCCGTGATAACAAGTTGGAGCAAAGCGCTGTCTTACTCAGTATCCTCTTCTAGCAGGGGCCAGCAATGGAAGCTTAGAGAAAGGGAATAAGAAACAGGCAAATAGAGAGTGATCCTTCCCTGGCTGCTCCTGGTAATTAGGGGTTTAAAGACCTTTTCTGCTGCAGCTCAGGTCAGGCCAAGCTGAGCTGGCGCCAGCGGGGCTGCCCTGCAGGACCTGGGCTAATTGCTTTCTGACCCCGCTTGCTCTCAGCTCCAGCACCATCTGCGGCGCGTTTCACAGCTGAGCTGTGCCCATCGAGGGGGCTTGGGGGCTGGCAGGACCTTGCTGCTGGCCATAGGGTGAACCCTCAGTCCGGGTCACTGGGAAAGGCAGTAAAAGTCCCTTCTCCCCGTCCCCACGCCACCCATGCCCGTGTGGACTCCTCTGCCATCTCCTGCTTGCTCAGACCCACCGCCCGAGCTGCTCACTGCTATCTATTAAAAGTGAGCCAGGATGGATTATATAGCTCAAATAACAAGGGTTTGAGTGTGGGGGTAGTGTGGCCACAGCAGGCTCGGGTGTGCGAGGCGCTCCCCGGCAGGCGGCAGTGACAGCCCACATGGGGACCGTGTCCCCAGCCCCTGCCCTGCCTGCAGCCGGGTCCTGGCACTGGGGAAAGAAGCGTGCTCATTGTCACCAAAAAATGCCTTAAATTAAGAGGGGGAAACGGAGGGAATTAAGCTCACACCACTCTGCAAATCGAGGACCCGTGCTAGGTAAATCAGGACTTGGCAAGGCTGTCATGGCTGGGAAGCAGTCAGGCATCCCTGGGGACATGGCCATGCCTGGCGTGCCATCACCTCCATCCCGGGGGAGACCTCTCCATCCCACCGCTCTGGCCACAAGGGCTGGCCAGGCTCCCCGCGCTGGAGCCCTGTCCCCCGGCAGGAGGATATTGCTGTCCGCAGCGTTGCCAGGAGACTGTCCCCAGCTCCCCTTCACTTTCTGCTTCCCTTTCTTTTCCCTTTTAATAATAAGAAGAGGAGGGGGAAGCCCAGACATCCCACATGACGTCGTGGTTGCTGAGGAAACATGTACAAGGCCTTTTCCTTGAATTTATTTGTTTTAACAAAGCTCCATGCCATCTCCCCTCCGTTCTGGCATTTGCTCTTCAGAGCAGTAATGGGGAACAGCGGCAGGGCTGGTTCCCACAGGCCCACCCGAGGGCTGAGGGGCACCTGGACCCTTTGGGAAGGGATCCCTGGGGTGCAAATATCCTCCCTAGCTCTGGTACAGGGATGGAGAGGCCAAGAAGGGCCACCCCTGCCATCACCATGCGATGAGGTCAAATAGCGTGTGTGTCCCTGAAGCCCAAAGCCACGCGAGTGCGGCACACTGCAAACACCTGCTTTTCCCAGAGGGAGAAATAGCCTTAAGGAGGATCTTTTTTTTTGACCTGGGAAGAGATCATTCTCATTTTCCTGTCCCACTTTCTAATAAGCATCATCCTGTGAAGGATGGAAAACGGAGCATAGCAGATGTGGGACCTGGCTGCAAAGTGCTGGGCCAGCCTGGGTATAGCCAGGCCATCCTGGAGCAGCCAACATGGCATTTTGGGGCTAGCTGGGTACATTTTCATTTGCCCTCTGTGCTCAGGAGCAGAGCTGTGCAAACAAGCATGGGAGCAGCCAGTGTTTGCACATCTCCTGGCAGGGCAGGATGAGTCCCCGGCTGCCCTGCAGCACCTTGCTCCCCAGGGGTGCAGAGGCCAATTCCTCACCTTCTTTTCTCTCCTGGGACTTTATCTACCTCCCAGACCATGCCAGGATGCCAAGCACCCATCCAGCTCATGTCATCCCTGTACACACTGGCATGGGTGCGGGGCAGGGTGCAGGGAACCCTGCCTCACTCCTCACTCCCAGCCTCAAGAAAGTTGCTGTACCGGTGTGCAAAACCAGCCTCAAACCTGAGCTCCATCCCAGACAGACACACTCAAGGAGGGCACCCGTGACTCTCATTAGAGCTGATGAAAGCCAAGAGCCCAAGGGGTGGCTGTTCCGTGTTTCCCAGCTCTGGCTCTGTGCTATTGGGGTCAGGAGAAGGGGAATTGCTGGCAGCCAGGCAGAGCTCCAGGGTTTTTCAATGCAAGAAAATAAGGAGAAGAAGGGAAACACCACCCCAAACTTAGATCTGATTCCTGCAGCAAGTCTCCTGCCCAGCTGGCTGAATCCATGATCATCACCAGCTCCATGTCATTGCACCCATATGCTTGGGGACAGGCTGGCAGTGTCCCTGGGGTGGGAAGAGATGACAGCGGCTTGTCCCCAGCAGCCTCCAGCCTATGCTCCCACCCACCCGGGGACCCAGCAAAGCCATAGTGATGTGGCTCGCTCGACATGGCCAGCCCAGGAAGCCGCGGGCAGGTGATTACACACTGGCTGGGTGCTTCAATGCGTTTTAGTGGGTGCTTTAGGATTGCAAAGTCCAAGAGACACAGAAAACTTTAAAACCTCCTGTACAGCAGGAGCATGAGCATGTTCATTTTCAGGGATGGTGCATGGGAAGCAGAGACCCGAGGGGTTCCCGGGCACCTTTTTCTCCTGGTACCATTTCTGGCAGATGCTATATGGACCAGCTGTATGAAGATGAGGGCCTGGTGGGGCAGGGGTTATTCACTGCAGCCCCAGGGTTTTTGCCCGCCCTGCTTGTGCCTGCTTCCCCCTGGCCCCTTTCCCAGGGAGGGAGACTGAAAAGGGCCAGTGCAGCAGGCTCCGGCCAGAGAAACAAAGAGCCCCTTGTCCCAGGCAGACGGGGCAAAGTGCAGAGCCAGCTTCCCAGGCTTGTTCCTTTCTCCTTCTCTTTCTCCCACTCTGTTTTTTTGTGGCTTTGGGGTGGGGGTTTTTTTGGGCTTTTTGAAGACTTTTATTCAAGAACAAAGTTCTGACCTCAAAAATCACGCAGATCTGCCCGGCTCTTGCTTTGCCAGGGTAGGGGAGAAGAAGGTAAAAAGGGGATTAAATTAAATTATTCCTCAGGATGGCTCATGTGTGAGTATTTGAGCATCTGAGCTCTTCTGGGGGCACCAAGAAAACCTGCATCAGCCACTCCATGGGCACCACACACTCACATGGGCAGAGCCACAGGACGCTTTGCAGGAAAGCTGTCTCCTACACACACAGAGAGCAAGAACAGCCCTAACAAAGACCCAGGCCAGGCTGCAATTTGGGAGAGATGCTTTTGACACTGACTCTCTGGACAGCCTCTGCCACATCACTTCATCTCCTTCTGGCTCCCCCCACCCTTTCCTCCTCTCCAGGTGAAGGTAATAATTTTGACATCCTTTAGGTGACCTGGTAGAAGGATAATGTGAGGAGGGTGTAAAATCACCATTAAGATATGGATGGGGAGGTGTGTGCTCCCACTGAGCAGCTCATCCCTGCTCTTGCAAGAAGCCAGTCCAACACCTGACACCCCCAACCCTGCTATAAATCAGGCTATATACACGACATGTGTCTGTGTATCTATGCACTGAGGAGCTAGGCTCCCCCTGCACATTGCTGAGGCTGTGGCCATGGCCGTGACACTTGAAGAGCCACCACATCCCCTTCACAACGCATGAAGCACTAAACAACAGAGCCGTGTGTTGCACTGTGGGCTGGGGGGACAAAGGAGCAGCTGGCTTGTCCAAGGTTGCTCCCAGGTGATGTGAATCTCCCCAGACCAGCTAATCTCTACAGGTTTCACCTGAAAATGGCTTATAAAAGGGCTGGGCTTGCTCAGGCTGTGGTCTAGTGTTTTTAGTGGTGGGGGGCTGGTTTGTTGTGCATTTGCTCTCCTGCCCAGAGAGCTGGGGCATTTCCCTGCTGGGCAGCTCCCAGAGATGACTGCAAACCAAGGGGTTTTCTCTTTCTCCTTGTGACTGTGTGTCACAATTGGTTTTTAAGTAATGGAGGAGCTGTTGAAGGATTGTATCCTGAGAGTGGCATCTTGTCAGAGAGGAAGGATGAAGAAAGCCTTTGCTGGATGCTGACCAGCAGTGGTGGTAAGTCCTACTGGGGCTCTTTGGATTGTCCCTTTGTAGAGCAAGTGTTGTGATGCCTGAAGTGACAGTGATAGAGCAGGTGTGTCCCTGCAGGGCAGACTGGCCCTAGACCCCCTCTTCAGTGCATAGTCTGGATTTGCCCTAATGAGCCCAGAGGCTGCACACCCAGTGCAGATGCCAAGGCTTGGTCCTCAGTGCTTGTGTTCATGTGTGACCTGCTGTGGTGGCATCCCTGTAAACTGGGTGTTGGTGTGTGCTCTGTTTCTGACCTGTAATCTGGTAATGCTCCAGCTGCAGTCCCTGCTAAGAGGCTTCATCCCATTGAGCTCCTCTGTGGCTTGTAATTAGTTCAGTCCTGGGGAGTTGTGTGTGATGGTATGGTGCAGGGCCCTGAGTGCTGCTCACTTATGAGGCATGATCCTAGATGCAGGAGACAGCAGGATCATAGGGATCTGCTCAGGGCCCCCCCTCAAGTCCAGAACATAAATTCTGCAACTTGGTAACATAGAAAATGGTCAGTAGCCCTCCTCTCTCTCCCTGTGGTTGCACCTCCTGATGTGGAGCCCCCAAACTCTGCAGTAACACAAAGCTGCTTTATCCAGCCCAGGAGCACTTGAGAAATCCTGCTTTTCCTTCCTACCCATTGACACAGGAGCATTTGCCACTGGGAAGCAGAAATGTGAAGGCTCAGGCTGATGCTGCCCAGCATTGCCACCTGCAGAGCCACCCACGTGGGCATGTGCATGGCTGCGTGGTACCCTGTTAAGAGCTGAAAGCTCTATTTCCATGCCCGCTCCTCAGTACTTGCGTGATCCTACGCAAACATATGGTGCTCCTGGTTTGGAAAGCTGAGCATGCTGTAAGCTTGTGGGTTTGCTCCCTGGGCCAGGGGAGATGGGGCAGCTGGGGCAAGCCTGCTCTGTGGGCTATTCCTTTGACTCCAGCCCATCCCACATGAGAAGGGGCAGGAGCGCTGACAGAGCAAGACAGCACAGCATTTTCTTTTGTACTGCTTCCTGGCATCATGCAAAGAGCTAGCAGCTTGGGTAGGGAGCAGAAAATGAAAGGCTTTTCATCTAAACCAGCGTTTCTCAACATTTCTTACAGGTAAATTAGTGGATCACCAGATTTCTGGAGTAACCTGCCCAGAAGCCCCTGGTGCAAGACTTGCTTTCACAAAGCAAGTCAAAACAGGTTGCAGATTGAATCGTCATTCATCACCTCTGATTGACCTTATCCCATTTTGCTCATTCCCAGCACTCTGACATGTGGTAACATCCTGGACTGGCTGTAGACCATCTCCTGGCACTATATAGCCTGCATGCCGTAAGAAATGCTGAACAAGTCTGCTTGCTGACTTAGAGATGCTCCCAGACAGGGACAATGTGCTCAGCCATGTCCATGCTGTACCTGGCTCTGAACTGCAGGCACAGATGTCCCCCACAAAGGGGCAGGGAAGACACCCCACTGGCGCATCCTGCTGCCACAGCAGTGGGTACATAAGGGGCTGAGGCTGGTGGGAGGAAATATGCTGCTTTTTCCCTGAACACACCATGGACTGCGCCAAGGGAATACCTGATTCCAGTTCTTTGCTCCTCACCCTAGCAGAGACAAGCACAGAAGGCTCCAAGCCAGGCTGGATGCAGGCATAGACCATTTCTGCACCCTTGAGAGCCCATATATAAGTAGCAGGGCTTGGATGGTAGGTGGAAACTCAGCAGGTAAATCTCAGCAGGGTCATAACTGTCCATATTCCCATCTTCTGTGCAGGGATATTTATTTTTCTCTCCAGCAGGCTTTCTGCTCTTTATGTAGATTGTATCTCTAACTCTTCCAAGGCAATTCATGACCCTGCAACAACAGCAGAGCTGTTTGTTTATTCACAACAGATGGGATTGGTGAGTGTTTCCCAAATTACTTTCTGAGCTGGGACTTCTTGTTTCAGTTGGTACTTGTGAGACCTCCAACAACAGCTGATTAGTCACAAAATGACTCTGATGTCCCAGGTGTTTTGTGAATGTTAGGAGGACTGTTTCCAGAACTGAAAATTTTCTATTTGCTTGTTTGGGAAGTCATTGTGCATGTTTCTTGCTGCTTTGCCTGCAATGCCCTGAGCACAGAAGTTAGTGGGACAAATCCTGAGCTGGCTCTGCCTTCTTAAACTCTGCAACAGCCCAAGGTGGGCAGGAATAGGTGTGACCACTGGCCCCTCTGCCTGCTGGCAGAGGATTTGGACAGTTTTGGGGGCTGGAGCCTTCTCAGCCTCTAACCCTGGCTGCCCCTGTGACTGTGAAATTACATGGGCAGGTCATGGTTTCTCAGGTCCATAAGGTCTCCCCATAGCATCTTCTGAGAGACAGGGCAGGCTCTCATTTGGGATTCCTGGATGTACTCAAGTACAAATTATATCTGTAAATTATTCAGCAAATGCCTCTGGACAATGAAGGCACAGAAGAAGAATCATGCATTTCACCAGGCAAGCAGATACTAGGATTTCCATTAGTATTATTTGCAACAGAGAGCAGGGCTGTGTCTAATGCTACGGTACCAGCCAGTGCTGCTGAGCGCAGCAGAGGAGGGATCTCCTTGCCCCTGACCTGCTGATCTCTCTGCATAAAATCCTTTCCTCAGCAGTAGTAAGCCGGGACTATAAACTTGAACAGGAGCACAGACTTGGATCCAAATTCTCCTGAAGGCCAGCATTGCTCAACTAATTGACATCTGAAGCAAACATCAGGAATATGATGCCTGTGGTATTGTGTTATGAGAGGTTGCAGTATATCACAGAGCCCATCAGACTCTGGATTTTCACTGCATGAAAATGTTGAGGTTCAATTACACCTGGAGAACCCCAAAGGGAGACCTGAGCTCTGTGTGTTTTGTCATGTCTCCTCTGCCTTGCTCAGACCCTGCTCTGAGCATCCATCCCCTTGCAGCATCTCTCTGGGTACTCAACCAATCTTCTTTTGCAGCTGCAGCCAAGCACCCCCAAACACAATGAACTTAAATAACTGTTGTGCTCTTTTCCTTTCCTTTCTGTAGGAGTTGTAGTTGGCTTGCATTGCTTTGTCTTGCTGTGGAGCTGGGGGTGTGGGAAGGGAGGAGAAGGTGAAGGCGAGCCTGGGAGCAGTCCTGGCAGGCGCTGTTTCTTGCATTCACTGACCTGCTGTGTTGGGCAGTGGCTTGAATTTCCCATGCATCGTGTTGGCTGCTACCTTGTGGAGCTGGCCATAGTGAGCTGTGCCAAAGAATCACATCAGGCTGATATCCAACACCGGCTGAAGGAAGGAAAAGACCATTGCACATCCATTCCCCAGGCAGCCAAGAGACAGTTCTTCCCGCAAAAGCACAAGGCACAGGGCTTGGCTTGCTCACTGCTGTACATATCCAGTGTGGTGATGCCCACCTGAGCCCATCCTGCCAAGTTCCCTGACCCTCCCAAAGGAGGGAAAGGGGCAGTTTGAGGGAATACCCCATTGCAAATGATGCTCTGAGTACTTGTTGCCTCTGAAATACCTGGCTCCAATGATAACTGCACCCTGGGCATCTAAACCTACATGAGATGAGTCCTACCAGTGTTATCTTAAGAGGGTATCTGAGTCAACCTGGCCCCACAGAGCAACCAGTATGGAATTTGTCAGTGACATCAGGTGATCCTGGTTTTCCCTAGGTATTTGGGGGACCTCCCCATCTCTTGGAGCAGTGCCTTTTGCAGCAAGATGATCTGCTCAGCTGGGGGCAGCCTGGCAGGTCTTGCTGGGGATGGTGGGATGGGGCTGGTGCTTGCATGGTGACGAGCCCCTGCCTCTCAAGCAGCTCCAAGCTGCAATATCAACGCTGAAAGCATTTCCCTTCTCACTGCTTTATCCCATGTGGGCTGTGGGGGAAGCAGAGCTCTTGGAAAGCATCTTGGTGTGTGTGGGAGCAGGCAAGGGCTGCTTGTGCTTTCATCACAAAGCAAACAGGGACCAGATCTTCCCAATGCGGTAGCTCTGCTCAAGCTGTCAGCCTGGTATTCCTTTTCTCATGTTTGGGGTCTGAGCACCCCAATGTTTTCTCTCACTCCTATTCTTGCTGGTTGTCCTCTCCCTTTCTTGGCTGGAGATGCTGGAGGAAGGGTTGATGAATATCTCCTTGCTCAGTAATTACAGGTGCAGGGAGCAACAGAGAAGGTCTTCCCAGCTGCCTTTCCCCAAACTCAGAGGATTTGCTTTTGAGCAAGTACAGAGTTCATATCTTTATCCTCTTGTGCCAGTGAGTAGGTGGCAGTGTCTACATTGCAGACACCAGGCAGGTAAGGACAAGCCTGGACCGTACACCTACAGAGGTCCCTGCTCTCCCTAACCTCCTGCTGCTTCTGGGCTGAGAAATTAATGTAGATTTTCCTGGCTGCTCCTCTTTGTTACTCTGCACAGGGCAAGACAAGCAAATGCAATAAGATTTAGAGCTTTTTACATGAACAAATCAAATCGTGAACTGCTATCAGTTAATTAGGATGATTCAGTGCCCTGAACAGCCTGCAGCTCCCAGCAAACCCCTCTCCACCGGCTGCTCTGGAGCTGCTGAAGCCAGCCAGATACAGCAGCTCCCTGCTTAATCATGTTTCCTTTCAATTATGGCTCTGGATGGCCAAAGTCTGGGAAGCATTTTGTGTCCCTGCAGGGAGATTGGGGCTGAGCTGTAGCCCCCCAGCAGCTATGTGGGCAGGAGGCACCGGACCATGTCTGAATAAAAAGTGGGTCAAAGCCAGCAGTGAGGTGGAGGGAAGGGATCGGTTACTGCCTTGGTGTAACCTGGGCAATGAGACTCAATGAAGATGTGACTTGCACTGATCTGTTGCTCTGTTGGGAAATGAGCACTGTTTCAGTGAGCTGGGAGGAGGAGGAGAGGAAAGGCTGGGGGGAGAATGGGGGAATAACTATCTGGTGGTTGGATAAACCAGGAGGAATTGCATCTGCTTGCACCCTGTAACTGCATGCTGCTGCCAGTGTCATGGCTAAATGTGGCCTCAGACAGGAGGTGGATATCACTTGCCACGGTGCAGGCTGTGAGTGACTGATCACTGTGGGAAAGCCTTATAGCAACAGTACACTTTAACTCACTTTCCCCATGGTGGCAGACGATGGAAGAGCTGTCCTGGACCCCACAGCAAAGCAGAAACCACTGACAGCCTCATTTATAACCACAACCTGCTCAAAAAGCATTGCCATGCATTCCTATTCCCACTATGGTGACAGCCCCCTCTGCTTGCTTGCTTCCCCTCCACCCCAGCCATGATGCTCCATCTCTGAAGCCCAGCCAGGAGGGATTCAGGGATGCCTCAGTGCCCCTCCAGCCCTGAGTTTTCTCCTGGCAGTTCACAAAATGCTCCCGCATTGATTGCTGCCTTTCATCTTTGTTCAAAGCCTGGTGCCTTTGCTGCAGCTTTCACACAACAGGTCTTCCATCACCACGCTGTTTTTTATTTATTCCTTTTGGTGGGTGTTATTGATGGTCAAGTTCCTCCTTTCTTGGTCCTCACTCAAAATTAGATAAAACAACATTAAAAATGAAGCTGTTCCAGGCTTTTCCACCACAAGGAAAACTTTTTTTCAAGGAAGGCCACAAGCAAGAGTTTCTCATCTTCTGAAAAGATGTCACAAGATGCTTCTGATGCCTTGAAGGGCATGTGCTGCTGTGAGCCCTGTGGCTCCTGCTCACACCAGTCCCCCCTGCAAAGACTGGTCCTGTTATGTGTAGCTCAGGGAATCTGACACAGCATCCCCAGCACAAAAGAAGGAGCAGCTTTTAGGATCTGCCATGGCATAGCATTTCTGTGGAGAAGAGAGCTGGTGTGTTGGAACATGGAGGGGATAGGGATTAGCCAACTGTTATTTTTAAGCACTAGCCTAAGAGGATCTCTGTGGTGATGTAGGAAGCTCTGGGTTAGCATCTCATGCTGGCAATCGCCTTGGCATGTCTCAGGGTGAAAGCCAAGGGAGCACCTGTCTCCTCCTGCTCCCTATCTAGCCCTGGCACCCAGCAAGAGGTGGAGGATGCCCTGTGGACCTGATCCTTCCCATGCCCTGCAGCCCCTGCCCTGCATGTGGGCTCTGTCCCTGCAAGCCACTGTGTAATACCTCATCCCCATTTAGCAAATTGTCTCTAGAAAGGGCCACAACAAAGTTTGAGCATGCTAATTTTGGATAAATCAAGCAACTGGGTGGCAGATGGGTTCTGCTGGGATGGGACTGAGGTGGGGGCAGCCCTTGCTCTACTGCCTGGCTCCCAAAGAGCCTCTACACCACTGCCATAGGGCAAAAATACAGTTTTCCCCCTCCTCTGGGGGGACACAGCTTTGCTTGGTTCCATCTCCCCCGGTCCTGTCCTCTGTACACCAGCTGGGAAAAGCAGTTTTGAATTCCCTGTTTTCACAAGGAGTTTTGGACCAGATGCATCATGCAGACCTGCTGGGTACCTCCTGCATCTTCACCAGGTAAAGGTTATCAGCATCAAAATGGTCTTTGAGCAGGTGCCCACACGTTTTAGGCAGGTTTTGGAGGTGCAAGTATGGATTTTTGCCATGGGGCACCTGGAAGGAGAAGAGCTGGTGGTTTGGGGGGTAGGAGGGAGGTCTCCTGCCCTACCCAGCCCAGGCAAACATCCCTCGGGGATGCTCCTGCCTGGAGCAGGCAAGAAACACCATCACCACTCCTCCCCGGACAAGTTTTTCTCTGGTACCTGACTCTAACAGGACCACTGGGAGTCTGATAGTGGCGGCAGCAGAGCTGAATGACCCCAGGAACTGTGCCAGCCTGTGGGACCCTCCGCAGCCATGAAAACATCCCCACCACAGTCATAGAGAGCTGGGGAAAAAGCCTGTCCTTGATGCAAAACTGAGCACCCCCAGCACGCCCCTAAGCCCCATCTGGCCATGCATTGCCCAGTGCTGTGTGATCTGACTCATCCTCGGCCACCTGGTGTGCTGGAGGGCTGCGGGTGGCTGCTGTCCCTGTGTCACCCACCAGCTCCCTGTTAAAGGCCATATCTTATCCCGCAGCAGCGTGCATGGCCAAGTGCCCTCTGCCCTGTGCCTAGCAGTCCTCGGGTTTCCCCCTACGCAGGTAATGCCGTAAGGTTTCCTAACACACCTGAGCTGCTGAAACAAGTCCCTGCTGCTGCTGGAAAACCTCCCTGGGTATTTCATGGAGGAGGGAAAGGATCCACCACCTTTGCATCCCATGTGAGCCCTGCAGAGTCCCCGGGTCTGGGCTGGGGGAGCCACCCCGAGGGGGCTTCACCTGGGCACAGTGGGACCCTGGACGACATTGGTCCCTCCACGGAGGGTTTGCAGCCAGCGTTGGAGTCCGTCCCCCAGCAG
Source organism: Morus bassanus (assembly GCA_031468815.1). NCBI lineage: Eukaryota > Metazoa > Chordata > Aves > Suliformes > Sulidae > Morus > Morus bassanus. The sequence goes on from CM062572.1 coordinate 62,406,096, forward strand.
TGGGAGGACAACAGTGAAGTTAGACCCAGCGGAAGGCAGCGAGTGCTCCCAAGGATGCTCAGAATCCCTTAGGGATGCAGAAAAGCAGGTAACCTTCTCCCAAAAGCCCAGCCCGCACCTGCCCTGGGCTTTGGGGCACTCAGCAGCTTTTGAAGGTCCCTTCGGGCTCCATTTCCGCCGGAGCCGAGCCCGGGCAGGGGCTGGGGCTGTCCTGGGGCTCCGCAAGCACCCGGGGGTCGGGGACCGCCGCGCCGACGGCTTTACCTGGCGTAGCGCGTCTTCTGGAAATCCAGGACCCGGGACACGAACATCGCGGCGGTGCCATGGGGGTCCCGGGGGGCGGCGGCGGCTCAGCCCCGGGGCGGGGGAGAAAGTGCCGCCCGGGGGAACCGCACCAACTCCGCGGGCTCCGGCGGGGCGAGGAGGGGAAGGGGCGGCCGGTCCAGCCCGGCCCCGGCCCCTTCCCGCTCCCCCGGGCTGCTCGGGAGAGCGACACGGGGAAAACAAAGGCGACCTCCGGGAGGGGGGAGCCAGCCCCGCTGCCGCCCTCAGATGTGCAAAGAGGAGGAGGACGACGAGGAGGAGGAGGAAGAAAAAAGGGAAGGGAATGGGGGGGGGGGGATCCCGTCCAACTCCGCCCGGCCACAGCAACCTGCCCGATCTCCCTCAGCCGCCCCGGCAGCGTTAAGCACAGCTAAAAATATTCCCCCCCGCCGCCACCCCCGGAGGATCAAATAGCAGCAGATTTGAATTGAAAATGTGATTAAAGCATCGGGGGGAGGTGGGGAGCGGCGAGTGCAGGCAGCCAGCCCGCTCCCCCAGCCACGCTGCCCACGGCCGGGTCCCCCGGGAGGGGCACTGAGATGTCCCTGCCTGCATGCAGCCTGCCCCAGGGCAGGGCCAGCCCGCCCCGCCGTCCCCGGGGAGTTGCTTTGTTTGGCTTTGCTTTTATTTATTTGATTTTAATGTTTTTTTTCCATTATTTTCCAGGGGCCCCGGCAGGGGTGGGCGGCTCTGCTGCAGCCCCATCACTGCGGGGTGCCCGTGGGTGGGGACACGACACCCACCAGCATCCCACCATCCCTCCCTGCTCAGGAGAAAGGGGGAGGAAGCAGCACAACAGCAAGGCAAGGACTGGAGACCCCAGGGTCCTCACCCCATTGCCATTCTAAGCCTTCACCCCTCCATCCTCTACATCACCGCGGGGAGGCTCTCGCAGGAGGTGAGGTCCCAACGTACATCTGAGGTTGGGCAGCTCAGAGAGGGGCTGTAAAGGGCAATGGGGGCTTGTCTGCAGGCAGATGGCCATCCTGCCCGCCCTGTGCCAGAGACTGCAGGCACCTTCAGGCCAGCAGCTAAGGGACAACAAAGGTGACGTAAGGCCAGCAGCAACCGGAGGAGAGCCCTGGTCTCCCAAGTGCAACCTTTCCTTGCTGACGCTGTAATAACGTTGATGGGAGGAAGGTGGAACAGCTGAGGACATCTTGACACAAAGGCTTATGCTCATATGGCCATTTCCATGGGAAATCACACACACACATATCTTCCAAAAGTCAAAACGGACAAAAATTAAGGGTGTCCCTTAATTCTAGGCATGAATTAATCCTGGCACCCTTTGCAACCCCTTCCAAAAGCAGCTCATCCCCCTGGGGGATGCAAAAGGGGTGATGCTCCGGTTGCATGCTCCATTGTGGGGTGTCTTCAACACACACAAGAAGCACCCCAGTTCCCCGATGCCGGGAGCTGGCAGCGGGGTCAGCCTCCCTTCACTTTTCCCATCATGGATGGCAGATGCCATTGGGGACCAAGCTGGTGACAGTGGGATCCAGGAGGTGCAGGGGGAACAAAATAAGCCCCATCTTTGGTAGGACCTTCCCAGTGTATCTGGGACAGCCAAGCTCTGGTTGAGAGAGGCAGGTCCAAGCTGAGATGCAGAGTGAGATCATCTCTGAAAACCTCTCCCACGCTCTGCCGCTTAGCCGGGAATATTTTTTTCAAGTTCCTTCCCCAGCCTTCTGGATGATAAGGCTTTGGCAAAGGCTATTTCATGGTGCCTGTGCCCTGCTTTACCTTTCTCTGGGCCTGAATAGGGGAGGGAGAGAAAACAGCGATAAACCGCATTTAACAAAATAACCCCCATCCCCAAAGCCCCCAGCTCACAGCTAGGGGTGCTGGCAAGGGACACCTGAAGTGAACCATCAGTCCTGAAATAGATGTGTCTCAGAGGGCAAAAGGCAAATTGAATAAAAAATAAGTTACTATTTTTGAAGCCTGAATCCAGTTGTTATGGCAACCAAAGCCTCGCACATCGTGCTGGGGAATGGCTCCAGCACCAGCGCTGCCTCCAAACCCCACGGCTGGAGAACTGCAGGCAGATGGGAGCTGCTCGATGGTGGGGTGCAGAGATGTCTGTGCTCACACCACCTGTACCCCGCTGAGACGTGTTCCTCTCCCCATGTGGCAGTTCCCCTTGAGTCCTTGCTTTTCTTTCCTCCTCCATCCTTGGTGCTCTGCCCGCCTTCTTGCAAAGATCTGAGTAATTGTAATGACGTTAAGGCGAACTTGCAAGCTTCAGGGGTACCCTGAATGCAGTGACATTTTTGTAATATCACCAAAACAGGGGGGGCTTGTAGAGTTTTCCTTTAGAGGAGGAATGGGTCATGAAGCCCAGGAATGCTTCCTCCCCAAAATATGCAAAGTCCCAAACCCTGCAGGAGTCCCATAGCTGGAGAAACTTCTGTGCATTGTCCCCCACTCCTGATGACAGGTCCCAGCGGGATCCTGGCTGTGACTGGTGTGAACATCCGCGCCTTTGGGGGCTACAACGGTGGCGTTGGGCTCTATGTGGCAGCACGTGCTGTAATCCTGTTTCCCCAGGGACGGAAGTTTTCCTGCACATCAAGCTGCTGGAGCCAGCAGGTAAAAAAAGAGAAAATTTGAGATTAAAATCTGCCACCTCTTAGCAGGAAAATCCTCCCCACGAGAGAGGAAACTTTGCATGGGTAGAAGGAGTTACGGGACACATGGATGGGTTGGCAGCAGCTGCAGTGGAGGCAGAGGCGAGCATGGGGGGCAGGACCAGCTGGGGGGTGGCCGTGGGCCGTGGCGGGGGGGACGCAGGGCAGCAAGGTGCTGGGGCAGGGCTGCTTGGGTTTAAGCCATTTGGAGGAGGCTCCTCACCAGCAGCTGGAGGGTGATTAAATGTGGGGGAGCCCAGAGGGTCCCTTTACATTGAGGAGCCACCAGGCTGGTGAAGGAGGTGGCTCCATCACTCCTTGCCGCTGCACATACATCACTCAGGAACCCTTCCACACAAGCTGGCTCCAGAGGCACGAACCCCAACACCCTGCGCTCCCCAGCACGGCTCACTTCCCCGAGATTAATTCTTTGCAGGACCGAGCCCTGTATTTTGATCTAGTTTCTAGACATTCCTAGTTCAGTTGCCCTTTTCTGCCTGCAATTTATATCACCTCCTGACAAGCCGCTCCCTGGACCCAGCAGCCTGTGACTCCTTGTGCTCTGCAGTCGTCTCCTGCCCACACCTGGCTGTCCTGCCAGTTGAGGACGCCCAAAGGCCGATGCACCCCCCGGCCACAAGGCCATTACACTCAGGCGTGAGCTCCCTGGAACAGCCTGCGCCCAGGGGCAGAGCCTGGTGTCCCCCGCTGTCCCATCCGCTGAGCCTTGGGGACCTCCCGTGGTACGAAGCAGAACTGCAGAGGCGCCGGCGGGCGGGGCCCGTGACCCTGTAGGGTCTGTGGGGACAGCGACAGTAACGTGGCCATCACGGTCACGGCTTTGGGGACAGCGGGGACGCGTCTGGGTTGGGGACCGCCGCTGGGCTTTCGGTCTCCCATCCAGCCCCCGACCCCTGAGGGCCCTGCTTAGCTTTAGAACGCCGCTACCCGTCGTCCCCCCCCGCGCCCCGCCCTTTTCCCAACCGAGTTCGGCGCCACTCCCGGAGCGCATGCGCGGCCCCTCCCGCCGCGCGGGGCGGGCGCGTGCGCGGCGGCGGCGGTACGGTGGCCGGGAGGAGGGCGGGGCGGCGCAGGCGCGGGGCCGCTCCGCTCCGCCGCCCGCAGCGTAAACAAGGGGCCGGCGGGGATGAGGAGGCCGCGGGTGCGCGGCGGGGGCCGCGGCCGCCGGGGCTGAGGCGTGCTGTCTGCTGGAGGCGTGTCGCCGTCCCCTGTGTCCCCCGTCCCGTCCCCCCCGCCGGACGGGGGTGGCGAGGCCCGTCCCGCCATGAACTTGGCCAGTCAGAGCGGCGACGCCGGCAGCGGCCATCTGCTCTTCGCCAACTTCAACCAGGACAACACGTAAGGGGGCGGCGCCCGGCTCGAGGAGGGGGAGAGCCCGGCCTGAGGAGGGGTCCGGCCTAAGTCGGGGGGGAGCCCGTCCTGAGTGGGCGTCCGGCCAAAGGCGGGGGGGAGCCTGGCCTGAAGGGGGGGCCCGGCCTGAGAGGTGGTCCGGCCTAAGTGGGGTGGGGAGCCCGGCCTGAAGTGGGGGGTCCCGCCTGAGCGGGGGGAGCCGGGCCTGAGGCGGGGGGGGGGCGGGCACTGGGGTGGGGCCCCTGGGAGGGCTGCGGCCGGGGGACACCCGCCGGGGGACGCTGAGGAGGCCCGGCCTTTGGGGGGGGGGGGCGTGGCGGGGTCCCCCCTTCCCTCCACCCTGCTGCCACCTGTTCCCGTGGCAGGGAGCCCCGCTGCAGCCTCTGCCCTCGCTGCCGCAGAGTGGGGCCGGGGTCCCCCTCAGCCCTGCAGCGAGGAGGGTTTGGAACAGCCTCCTTCTCCCCTCCGGCTCGTGTGTGGGGCTGCAGGCTGCGAGGTCGCCCTCACAGGGACACGCAGCAGGGGGCTAATGGGCTGCTTGAGCTGTGGTTCCAGCATGTTGCCTTCTCCCTCCACCAGGTTGTTGCCCTGGAGAGCTTTTCCTTCTTGTACTTGCAAGGCATTGCTCACTGTTGCTTTGGGAAAGAGAGAGAAGGCTGTTTCTGCTTCTTGATGATGTGCAGCCTTAGGAGAAACTGAGATAACGTGAAGACTCAAGTCTTCCCAGTGCTGCAAAGACTTCATCCAAAAGCTCGTTATAGCTATCTTTTCATACAGCCTTTTTATTTTTCACCTGCTATCTGTGTTGAAGCAATGTGTCTTAGGCTTAAAGGTATTTTTATGAGCCCATGCTTATTTTAATTTTGGAAAAGAGGCCTTTCCCACATAGTCCTTGAAATTGCACTTACTTGTGTTTCAGTTCTAGAAATGGTCAGATAATTAATGCTGCGCATCTTGTGAATTATTTAACCGTTGCAGCGTACTTAGATTAATGAATGCATAATCATTTTTATATGGGGTATTAAAAAGCAATATTTTTCAATTTAAGAAATCCCTAATAGTTGGAATTGGAGCACTAAAGATCCTTTAAAGAAGGATTTGACTGTCCTAAATGCCTAAGAGATGAAACTGGGGGCAATAACCGAAAGAACTTATACTTGAGAAAGGAGGAGTTCTGTTTCAGGAAGTGAGTAAGAGGAAATGATCTCAGGTTGGCATCACAGAGCATAACCCACGAGTGTTGTGGTGGTTTTTTCTCTTAACAACTTATTTGTTCGTTTTGCAAGCAACAATGTCTTGCCCTCACAAGAGATCTTTGACTGTCTTCATGTACTGTAGCACATGGAAATTGTGAAGGTGAGAAGATTATGGTGACTGCCAAGATTGAGGAGAAAGGTCACATAGCAGAAGGAGATACTCTGTTTGCTTTTGTAGGTTTTTTGGGGGGTGAAGAGATGAACAAGTGGAGCTGGATAGGCTTGAGACAAAAGACTTTAAATAACTTTCTAAATGTTGGGGGGGGGGAGCAGTAGTCTTCTATGTATTTGTAAGTAAATCATTATCCGTATGTTGATTTTAGCCAAAGACTTTTGCAACTACTTTTCATGTTTTTCCATCGAGTACCGTATAGAGCTCACTCTCTCATTGTGCATATAAAACATGCCCATGTTTTGCTCAGATACCATCCATTTTTTACCTGTTACTAGATAAAACAAGTTATAATAACTAGGAAATCTATCACCTCTTTCTTTTGCAGTTTATAAAGGTTATAAACTTCATAACTAAGGTTATAAAGTAACTTAAAAACTTATATACATACATAAGTTTTTAAGTTAAACTGTGCTGTCCAACATGGTGATCTAAAAGCTTTACTATTTCTCCTTCCTTAAAGCAACTGCCTATTTTCTGTCGCACCTTAGCTCTGTGGAGAGCTGTATATATTTAAAAGATCACCAAGCTGTGACAAAAGAATTTATTCTGAACAAGAGAGCTGCAGGCTTGACTTGAGGAAAGACCCAAGACAGGAGTAAAAAGAAAACAAACATAATATAAGCTTATCTAGATGGTCTTTGGCTTGTACACCTTGAAATCTTTCTTGAAGGAAGAGTAAAGTGGGATTCCTTTTTAACTTTGAGTTTATGGGGGGGAGGAAAAAGGGACAAGTGGCTAATGATTTCTTTCTTGCTAATCCTCAACCGTGTATGCTACTCTGCTACTTTTCCCATTTCATTTTCATAAATATCTAAAAGTGTTCTTCAATTTCTGTGCTATAGCTGATTCTTTTGGTCTCTAGCACTCTAATGCCCATTGTGCAGGTAGATTAAAAAAATACATATTTTTTTATCTAGACTTTAGATTAGCTGACAGGAGAATTTGGTGATAAAAAGATAAATCTTAGATCATGTGAGCCAGACCTGACCCCTATATCTTTGTAATTCAGAGTCTTGGGGTATGAAGTCTTTCTTGTCATCTTGGCATATTTTTGCATTTTCAGATATCCATTATAGAAATGACATAAATAGAAAAAGGCTCCTGTTGGTATTTTTTTGTCTCAAAATTATGAGAATAATATAAAAGACACTTACTTTGAGACAAATGAGGTGGTTGGATGATATGGAGTAAGTATCCCTTCTTTCTAATAGTGTCTCAACAGAAATCTGTCTAAGAAAAGTAAAGTAAAGAACAATAAGTCTTGCAGATGTCTTTGCAAGCAGCTTCTTACTAAAACACTTGTCTGATGTGGTAAGTGACCCAAATAACCAGGTTGTATTCTGGTTCTTAAACTGAGTAGAATTTAGTGGTTGTGTAAGTCACTTATCAAATAAACTTTGCTATTTTTTTTTCCACCTGTGATCTTTTAGTTTCTTATCTGAATAGAGAAACAAGTCAGCTCTCTGGGTTTATTAGTATACCATTCTAGATATCTAGATCATCACCACTTACCGGGTAAGAAGAACTGAAAAGAACTTATTAGGAATGAATTACTTTCCCATGCTGGGCCTCAGAAAGCTTGCTTATTTTCAACTTATATTACCGGTAACTGGAGTCATTTTCCAGACAGACAAGGTAAACAAATGCATGTCCTTTCAGCCAGTATATGAAAGACAAGCTTTGTTTACATCTTCCCAGTCAGTAGAGCTCACATCATGTTTTAAGGTGTGCTTCAGTAATTAGAAAAATTGCTGACAGACAAAACTGGAAAATGAATGACATGGGCGCATTGTGGTTATTACATTTAAAGCTCTTTACCTTGAACTTAACAAGGTGCCTGTTTCACTCATGCTCAAATGTGTCCTGCTTACCTCGGCAGCAGAGCCAATTGCCTTGTATTAGGAAAAGATGGTACTTGTTGCTGGTAAAAATAGGTATCGAGTTAACTTTTCCTAGGCTTTATGAAGGATTGGTAATTAATTATCGTCTGCTGTAGGAAGGAGATGAGCTTTGTGGTGGCTTTTAGTCTTGGGAAATTGGATTGCTGGTAGTTAGAAGAATGTTATCAACATAAAAGTTGCTGTTGCTTTTCCCAGTTGTTGCAATCCCTGGAGACTGAAGCAGATATCCTCTATCTTGCTTTTAGTTGGGTTTTTTTTTTCCCAGACTTAACTTTTTTTTAATGTTCATTCATGGATGTTGTACGTAGTGACAGTGTCTCTTGGAGTAGTATCTACGTTATTACAAGTGTAGTCTTGCATCTTTATTCCATATTGCCCTAAGATTTATTTACATGAGAGTTTTGAATTATTGGCTGGGCCTGGAACTCTGCCTGAAAGCACTCCACCTACAATGCAGCAGAAGTGGTTGGTTTGTGGATTCTCTTTGATATATGTTTTTATTAAGTAAAAACGTGGAGAAGGTCATTTTCAGAAGATGTTAGTGTGCTTGTTTTGGACCTAGCCCTTTTCCCTAGTGAATCAATCATTGCACAGCTCGGCATGACTGGCATTCTCTGATTGGGAGGCAGAAGCTCCAGCTTGCAGATAAAATTGAAGTAACCGATCAGAATTCAGGTATAACAGCAAACCCGTGTGGTGGAAGCTTATAGGTGACCTTAGTGCTAGGTATGTTTTAGTAATTAGAAACCTTTGACAATATGTATTTGGTAAGAGGTAGCACTTAAACCTGAGTGCTGTTTGTCTTACTTCTGGGAAAACTACTAAAACTGAGCAGGGATACATTTATGAAAAATTAAACTTGTCTCACAAACTCATAAAAGCTTTAAAACCCTTAAGGGAAATGCATAATAATAGAAGGATGTAACTTTTTACCCAAAGCATAACTTCAAGATCTCAAAGTTTACATGTATCTATAAAATAGGTAAAACTTTGTCTTTAAATTGTTACACAAATATTCCCAGAGAAATGCCTTTGGAAGAATTTAAAAATTAACTTCTATGGTCTTCAGATTCAATTTACAAAAAAAAAAACAACCCACACAAAAACAACCACCCAAAGAACCTACTTGTGAAAGTCGACAGACTGTAGAGAAGTCTTAGTCACCTTTTTAAAAATAAGTAATCAAGTGACAGGACTTGAAAACAAAATAGTTGCTGTAGTTTTGAAAACAGACTCCTGATGAAAGGACAAAACAAAGCCTTGCATCTGGATTTCTAATGAAAACACTGCTGTATGCCTTATTTGCAAGGTCGTCTTTAGTCTCAGCTTTCATTTATGTGTGGAGTTGTGTGACAGGTGTCTGTCCATATGTCTGTTCTTCCTGGTTTAATTCTGTCCTTTTTTCCCCCAAATAAATCAGCTTGCTTCTATGTTCTGAGCAAATGCTTATAGTTCTAAAGTTGTATAGCATGCTTCATGTTGCAGAAGCTGTATTATAATTCCTTTACCTAAACCAAAAAAAAGGAATGAAAGAGCGATCGCATAGCTCTCATGCTCAGGGTGGATAGCTGAGAGAAGCAATCGTATGTCGTGTTACTTGCTGTTTGTGCAGTGGAGATAGCAGCTGATGTGGGCCTGCCTGACGAATCTGGACCAGAGGATCTGTTCCTCAGTGTGACAATTTGGACGGGAATTTGGCCTGAGTAGTGATGATTACTTGGATTCTGAAGTTTCTCTTGTCCCAGCCTATTGCTGTATGTTAGATAATGAGCAAGTGTGGTCTCCTTTTGCTGTAGCAGATTTAAGTTTGTGTTGGTTTTATTTTAATATAAGAACAATGGGAAAATGTCCTGTGGGTTGTCAATGTGTTGCTGATAGATCTGTTGAACGTGTGAATTTCTGTATTTAGCTCTTGTTGCAATAATGACATTTTTGACCTTTCTTTTAAGACATGTCTGTAAGATGTTATGACTTTGGTTTCAGCAGACATCTGGGAGGGGGAAATAAAGCAAAAATAAGTTTCCTTTGTAAGTCTCTTAAATAATTTCATTGATTTTTCTCTTATTTTCCCCCCTCTTCATCATAAGCCTTTGTTCACAAAACATTTTGTCTTTAGAAATTTACATTGGTTTTGAAATGAGGTCGAGCATTAGTATAATGCTATAATGAAAGTAGGTTTAATTAACCAGTTAGTTAAAATAGTAATGACTTCTGGAGTCCTGTTTATACTGCAGCTGCAATTGATTTTAATCCGAGAGAGCTGCCCTTAGGAGGATCTTTCTGATTAATGTAGAGTATTTCTGATTAAGGTTAAGGTCCCCTATGATATGAAAAGGGAAAAACTGGTTTTCTTCCTTCGGTATGTATATTAAAGAAGCAAAAGAAAACCCATACGATTCTAATCCATCTGAAAAAACTTGTTTCTAAAGAGCCAGAGAGATTGAACCAGCTGATTTCCCACTCTAGGTGAGTGCACTTACAGTGAATGTCAGCATCTTAAAATGAGTGTGTGAAACATCTTGTAACACTGCTCGCTTGATGAGGTTAGTTTTAATTATTTATGACAGCTGCTCTTGAAAATACTCTTAAGATTTTATGTAGTCTTGGGTCAGAGTACAGTATTATCTTTGAAAAAAGTGGGTAAACACAGTTTCATAAATCACAGCTATATTGGTAATTTTGTACTGAGTAGTCAACCTTGATGAAGAAATAGCTCAAAGTGTACAGTCTAAGGTGTGTAATAGAGGCTACACATAATACAGCTAAAAAACCACCTGTGTGTAGCATAATGTTAGAAGAAAAAAGGCAATTTTTTTGGATATTGATTTTATTTTCAATTTCAGTCTCTCATCAGCTTCTGAAAATTGGTGATAATAAAGCATAACAACCTTGTTGTAAAAGGAGCTTCTGATAAACTACAGTAGCTTCTTGTTGGCCGCTGTCTATTTGAGCAATAGCTGAATGGCTTATTGATCATATTTCGTCTCCATATGGTTGCACATTTTTTCGGAGGTGAGGTAATTTTGGCTAGATACTTGTTTTGTGGGATTTGGTCATTTAGATAGCTATCGGGTGTCTTAAGGGCTTAAGTGTAATATTGGTGCGGGGGAAGATGGGGGATTTAAATCATTATGATTATGCTGGTATAACTCAGCCTAGTGAGTTCTCTTATTACATATAAAAAGCCTTTTTCCAATAGTTTTGTAAGAAGTAATTTGAGAGTACACTATAAAGACCCCAAAAAAAACCAGACCCTCCAAAACCAAGAATGCTGCTCTAGAAGAAAAATGGGTTGGTTTGCAGTTATGCTTGTGTATTGAAATGGGCTTAATTATACTGACCTGAGCTGCTCTGTGTAAACAAATGACTTGTGACTTCATCACCTTGATTCTGAAAGAAATAACAAAAAGCAGTTGCTATGGATGGAAAGGTCTGTTCTGTGCTTTGTTTTGGCTTCTGTTTGGTGTAATGACTTTCACCACGTATGCAACTCGCTTTCACCATTGTCTAAAGCTTATTTAAAGGAAATACAGGTGGTCAGTAGGACAAGTGAAATGGTCTTGCTTACTGGTTTCAGTGATAGTAAAACAGTGATACAGCAATATTCTGTATTTAAAGCTGTAAGTACAATACAGGAATCAATTCGACCTAGTAGTACACTCACAAATAGCTGTGATGTGGAATTCTCCATGAAGAAATCATTCTGTCTTTCGTAGATCGTTTATATTGCAAGGAGTCTTGTGACCATTTATTTTTAACTCAGTTGAGTGCTTGTTTATCTTTGTGAAGTGACAGTTTTAACGTCATTCTTTGTTAAACTTTCTTTTGAGGGAAGCAGTAGATGATCTAAGAAAAGCTAACTCATTACTCTTTTTTTCCAAATTACAATTTCATATTTTTTCACAGAATTTGAATTTTCATTGAGTTGTACAAAAGTAATTGAGGAAAAACACTGAAGCATCTTTGGTCACTAATCAGATATAGTCTGCTGAACATACCGATTTTGTCTGAAGTAAAATTAAATTCAGTATTTCTAAGGTGACTTAGAGGAGCAGCAACAAAATTTTGTTTTATAGTTGCTTCTCTGTCTCTAAGCCTAATATGCTTTTTTAATATCTTGGTTATTGAATCTGGAGAGGCTTATGTCTCTTGCCTGGATGGTGCATATTTTAATTTGAAGGTTTAAACTTTCTCAAATACAATTTCTTAACCAGACTGTGCCAGTTGTATTTTTTTTTCTAGAAGAAAAGGTCATGTCATCATCATACAGAAGTTGATTTTATAGCTTGGGATCTTATTTTCAGAGGGTAAGCCATTTGAGGAGCAATTTTTAATCTTCTGGGTACCTTGGAAGTTTAGAAAGGGCTCACTTTGGAGCCATGAGAGGAAAATACAGAAAGAGCAAGCTATCTAGGAATCTGTATTGTATTCTAAATGCAGAACTAATTGTTAGTGCATCTGAATTATAGAGAAACATCTTGCTGAGTTCAGAAGGGCATTTTGGCAGGCTGACGGGCAGGGTTGGGTTTGAGCCTTGTATTGAATGACTTGCCACAGTTTGGCATATCGAAATACACTTTATTGGAATTTAATTAGTTTTTCTCCATGTGTCCTGGCAGTAAGAAATATATGAACTATAAGCATACTAATACACTTCTACACAATTGTATTGACTGTAAATTTTCTTTTTCTGTGGCATAAAATCATCCTCTGCACAGGGAGGGGAAAATAAGAATGTGCCGTTGTCTGCTGCCTTGATGTGTAAAGACCTGCAAGACAAGCCTAAAGGTTTTTCTAGCTTAAAATTTAAGACCTGTCTTTGACTCTGACTGGAAAAGCAATTAAATGGACTGTGAGCTAAGTGTGAAAATTGAGTAATGGAGGAAAGAAGGGTTTGTAGTCAGTTTTTTAATGTTCTGCTATTGTTAAAATCTGTTTAACATCAGTGACTAGCATTTTTAAGAGGGCGTCTCTGATCAAAGATTCGGCATGAGTATTTGTAAGATTGAGACCTAACAATATTCTTTGGAGGTGCTAGAATGTCATCAATTAAAACCAGAGAAAATTAGAGCTGGCAGTCTTTTTAATTCCTTTTTATTTTTTTAGTATGAAAGCTTTTTTGGGGTGATTGGGGAAGGTTACAGTATAAAGAGCAAAAAAATCCCTAGACAGCCCAGTTTAAAAGGTCTTGGAGGTCACCTCTAATAATGAGGCAATGATGTAATTGGTTTGCATTACATTATTCAAGTCATCATCTTTCCTCCACACTAAAAAGCTTTTAGTTTGTGTGGAGAAATCACCAGTATGAGTTGGGCAGTAGGCTTACATTAAGCTGTGAACTCTCATCTCATAAAATGTGAAGCAGGATTCCACACCTTGTGTAATTCTGAAGCTATTTGGCCTTTTCAGTGTTGACTAAGCTATCTGTGTCTGTTATGGCTTTTTTGGTCAAGCTCTGTATTGCTTTTCTTACTGAGCTAACCCAACTGGAGTTCTAGAATAGGGTAAGAATCTGTCCAAGGGTAATCACAGCTGATTTCATTTATGTTCCTGACTGGCTTGTTTCTTTTTCAGATCCCTTGCAGTTGGCAGTAAATCAGGCTACAAATTCTTCTCTCTTTCTTCTGTGGACAAATTAGAGCAGATCTATGAATGCAGTGAGTATCTTTTTCCTGTTTCTTATCCCTTCAGTTGGCTTAATTTGGGAAGAATAAGACGTGTTTCATTTCTTTACAGGTTGTTTGAAATTGACATAAGAGGAACCTTAAGTGTATGATGAAATATCACACAAATACAGAAAAATTGATTGCTGGCAGGGTAAAACTATTTATCAGTGTTCTGTATTTAAATTTAGCTGATATGTTGTGAAATTTGGTAATAGCTATGAGGGGAACTCTTTGCTTTTCTAATTTTATGTCCAATAGCCAGGTTATGTAGTAGCTGGGCGTAAAAAGTGTTTACTGGTGTGATGAGAGTGTTTTTTGGGTCTTTATGCTGGCTGTTGGGGTAGGCAACCACTAATATGTTTATCAAATAAGAAAACAAAGCCTTGATTATCTTTTCCTTTAATCCTAATATTTGCTCTTAGAAAAATACTTTTTAATGTGACAGCTTCAGGTTTACTAATCCAAAAGGGTGAATAATCCAAATTCCCGTAACTTCTCAATACTGGTCACAGTTGTGTGGAATGAAGGGAGGCCTGGGGGAGAAGTGGTATTCCCTGTTTTGCCAGCGATTCATGGACTTCCCTTTTTTGAGGTGCTAATAAGTAAACTATGAATGCTATGCATGAGTATCCTTGCTTTCTTGTAAACTCCATGTGAGCAGATGGTACTAACAGCTATGATGTCAGCAGTTACAGTAGGATCCCGGTGTACCATGCTACACAACAGAGTTGTCTTCAGACTCCATTCCCTAAGTGACCTGACCCTGTGGCATCATAAGTTTGAAAATGGTGTGTGATTCAGATCACCTATTGTCTGTGGTGGCAGCCTGATTCTGTATACAGTCAAGGGAGAGAATTGTGAGGTTGAAATTAGGCACCTGTGGTCAGGTTAAATTGTGTTGCAGCTACATCTGCCTGTTTGAGTCATGGTCTGGTTGTACTGGTTAATCGGTGGCTTGAATTCCATTTTATGCCGTTGAGTTTAGGTACCTGACCTCTGTAGTATGTTAGGCACTTCCAGTATCTGGCCTGATATCACCCCAGGAGACTCAGTGAAGATGACTCCTGTTACATGAGACACTGAATAAACATACTGAGAGAGACTGAACCAAACTTTGCAGGACTGCTTCTAGGTAGTCCTTGAAAGAAAAAGTACAGATTGGATAAAGTGCCTTGCTCAAAAATCTTGCAATAAACTGATAAAGCAGCTGGGATTAGAATTTAGATCTGCTGATTCTAGTCTTGTCTTCAAACTGTTCTGGGATGCCTATATTGCCTCAACCTCTTTGATACTCTAAGTTTTCTTCCGTAAGTGTTAAGTCTATAAATACAGAGCACAGAATGTGAGGTGGTATTTAGTAGAAAATTTGATGGTTTGACCTGTGTAAACCAGCCTGTCTTGACCTCTGCTCAGTGGGCATGCAATGTCTGCAGCAGACCTAAATATTTGAGATCTTTTGTACGCAGTTAAATAATTTTCAGTCTTGGGCTTGCAAACCATGCCTGTTTAAAATTTGATATGGGGGTTGGAGGGCTTCCTATCTATGGGCTACCTCCTTTCCGCAAGGAAAAGTATCTTGAGGCCTCCCAGACACGTGCCTCCTGCCTCCCAGTTTAGTTTTAAGTGGGTCTAAAGACTTCCTGTTGTTTTGAGTGAGCACTTTTAAGGACCCCTCCCTCTCTTCTGTAGGATTGATCTGCCAGTTCTTCTGTAGGTGTCTAAAGCAAACTACAGAAAATGCTCCAGCTGTCTTGTGTTTGAGAGAACGACTGAAAAGAATGGGAGGTTACTTCATCTGCTCCCACCACTGACTTCTACTGTGACCCTGTACAAATCGCTGAACTCCCTGCTCGGCTGATCCCCCCTGTAAAAAAAGAGGAATAGATTGAAGGGTGCTTTAAGGCTTAATGAATGCTTATAACGTACATGCTTCATGTTCTTAGATTAAAAATGGAATAAAACCATGGCTGATCATAATCTAGCTGGTTCTAACCAGCTCTTGTCTGTGATGCTACATGCTTGTTTATGAAACTGTAATCTCGTTATGTATTTGCTTGTTCTTCTCTCACTGCTGATACTTGAATCATTTTGCCGTTCTTTTTGTTCTTACTGTATTTTGAATCTGAGTTTCTGGTAATGCTCGCTTGCGTAAAGGAGAAAATGCAAACAGAAAAAAAACCCAAAACATTATTAACAGCATTGCTATAGGACTTAACTAGTGCTTCTAAACATATGATTAATTCAGGTCAGCTGGATGTAGGGTGTGCAGTATAGCCTGGTACTCTACTTGAGTGGTTGCTTGTTAGGAAGCATACATGACTTGGCTGCTGCAAAGAGATTTTATCACTTTTTCCTGTTAGGGGAGGACAAAGGAACAGAGATGCATCCTCTATTTTTCAACTGAATTTAATTAAAAGCCCATCACAAAGCCTTTCTCTAAAGGTAACTGTATTATAGTAAGTCTTTTTACAGTGAGACTGAAGGATTGTCTATACCTTTTAAGCGTTTTTTTTCTGTCTGTAACTGTTCAGTTTTTGATAGTGCTCTTCCCTGTGTGCCTTCCCTGCTGCCTACACTTCCCATCAGTGCAGCATAGGACGGCACTTTTTTCATCTGAATCTCTGCCGCTGTTCCTCCTCTGATATGCCAGTTCTCCTGCCTGCCTGGGAGAGTAACAAATCCCAGAAGCTGCGTCTTTACACCGTTTCCCCTGAACGGGGAAAGAAGCTGTGCTTTTTGGGTCTCTGTGTGCTGGTCTTCTGATCCTGGCAAAAGGATACCATTACTGTGAAGGACTCCAGGTGTAGGTGGAAAGCTGATAACCAGTGCTGTAAAATATCTGAGAATCTTTTATGTTACTAGTGTGGTTCAAGGAACATGGACCTCTGCATTTGAAAGTCTATGCATAGATTTATCGAAGTGGATTTTTGTATTCCTTTTTCATGTGTTGTGTGTGGCATTGGGAAAATAGAGAACAATTTCTTGAAAACGAAGCCATTGCTAAAATGCATTAGCCCTGTTGCAGAAGTGAGGAAATTGACTTTTCAAAGCCTCTGTGAGCTGTTTTGTCTTCTCTGGAAAAGTACGATATTAAATATAAGACTTAGATAGAAGTCGATTACGTTGCATAGAATAGTGAAAATATTTAGTATAAACTTGCTCCTTTTCTGTAAGGAGCCTATTTCTCAAACACGAATGTAGAGCATTAAGTATTTTCTGTTCTTTTTCTTGAAATAACTGCCCAGAAAAAGCACTTCTGAAGGAGACATCTCACACAGTGGTGATGTTGTCATATGCCGAGAACGTTGGACAGAACTTTTTTCAGGGAATTTCTGTCATTGGTGATGAGAACACTGCCAATTATTTAATGTGTCACTTGGCCTAAACAGAAGCCTTCAGAAATAAGCTTTTTTTTAACTCGTAGTTTTATGGTTTGGAATGTGTTAAGCATTGAGCTAATCCAGGTACTGACTTCTAAAAAGTTTGGTTATTTCAATGGATCAAGGCCAAAGGCTCAAGTTGCTTGACTTGATTCAGTTCTGTAACGGAAGGGCAGATGTAGCCGATAGCTGTGGGAGAGCTGCAGAGAGTGGTAAAACTCTCTCCGTCTTTCTCCTGCTGTGAAAACTATGTCCACTCTGTCTCTGGGGCTTTTGGAGGGGAGCTTCTCAGGGAGTGGGAGGGGGGAAGCACACATGCCAGCGTAACTGGTGGTGGTACTTGGACTCTGACCAGCTTGGTCCAATACTGTAATATAATCCAATACTCTGAAAGGGCTTCTCTGCCAGAGATCCTGGACTCTCCTCCTTCCTGCTGTCTTCCACACATTTTGAATGGTGACTTGTGTTCCTCCTTTACCTCCAGTGCTTCCATAGTAGAGCGGCTGACAAAAGTAGTGTTGTTTTATGGCTATGCTGGGCTTCAGTGACTCCTGTACAAATTGTTTTTAGGGACTGTCAGGTAAAAGATGGTATGTGTGTAAAAAAAAAAAAAAAAAAAAAAAAAAAAAATCTGTGGCTGAAGCAATCTTACAACAAATGAGTTTACCGGCTTCTTTGAGTACAATAACCTTTCTTTCTTCATGGAGAGGTGTGCAGAAATTCACATCATCAAAAACCCTTCCATGCATAGTATAGCTTTAAAAACTAAACAAAAACCCCACACAAAATAAAACCAAAACCCCAAAAAATACCCTTTGCTTTCCTAGATTTCTGCAGAGTTGAGAAGATTGTAAAATTCCAGAATCTTACAATTTGCTATTTTTTGTATCTTTGGGATTACTTTCTGTTGGATCTTGGGCAGGGGGGAATGGATGCTCTGTTCTGAAGCGCAAACTTGCATGACACCTGGAGGGGGGGAAATCTTTGTAAACCGGCATTCACTGTGTAGATTTTCTGCTTTAAGAACCTGTCCTGCATCCCACCTTGACTCTGAGCTGCTGTGGCAGAATGTTTGTGGTGTTAGACTGTATTTTTTTAGACGGTATTTCTTGTTGATGTGCATAATTCGTCTTCCCTGAAATCTCCCTCTGTATTTTTCCCTTGTTGTTGTGATTTCTCAGCTGACACAGAAGATGTGTGCATTGTGGAGAGGCTGTTCTCCAGTAGTCTGGTGGCCATAGTTAGCCTTAAAGCTCCACGCAAGCTGAAAGTTTGTCACTTTAAGAAGGGGACAGAGATATGCAACTACAGTTACTCCAACACCATCTTGGCTGTCAAACTCAATAGACAGGTGAGTAGTAATTTTGACTAGGTGAAAACAAGGGAAGGGATTGTGGATCTTACTCTGGCACTTTCTCTGCTGATTGATGTCTTCCTTTGGTGACAGAATTGCTCTTTGAAATTAACTTGTACTTTTTCCAATTGTAGCTTCTATATGGCATCTCAGTAGTCATATTTGGTTAGGTATTTTTTGTTCTGTGTTAATATATTTACTTAGGAAAGTGCCCTAAGTAAGCTGGGCATGCTTTGAGTAGCAGGTTGGACTAGAGACCTGCTGAGGTCCCTCCCAATGTGAATGATCCTGTGATCCTAAATGTGAAAGTATGCGAAACCAACAATTTCTGTTCAGGCCTAAATGTAAAGTTATCTGTTCACTTTTTATGTTTTTAAATACAGTTTGCTGATTTTTAAAAAAAAAAAATCACTGAACTAGTGAAATTTTTGAGTTAAGTACATGAAACCATAGTTTGCTGTATTACTAAA
Organism: Morus bassanus; assembly: GCA_031468815.1. Taxonomy (NCBI): domain Eukaryota; kingdom Metazoa; phylum Chordata; class Aves; order Suliformes; family Sulidae; genus Morus; species Morus bassanus. The sequence continues at coordinate 62,424,626 of CM062572.1, forward strand.
TCATTAGTAGGCTGTTCTGCAAATACAGACTTCTCTGCCTTCAGCCAGTTCATTCAAAGTAGAGAGAATGGCATCTGAAGGAGAAAATCTTCTTGGTGTCCCTCCCCACCCCCAAAAATCAGGTGTGGGAGGATGGGATTCCTGCTTAAAAGTGTAAGGGAAACAGTGGCTGATTTGATTTCTGGCACAGTGAGGTAGCATTAAATGAGTAACATCTTGTTAGCCATCCAGAGGTAGTCTTCAAAAGTGTAAATGAGATGTTGAACTTAGTTTAAAAAAAAGCCCCTCGCAAATGATTACGAGTAAGTATTAGGCTCTATAAGTGGTTTGAAAAGTCTTGTATGTGTTTTCTGTTTAGCCAAAGCAGAAAGTTATTTCCACATGTGAATTGGCCTCTTGAGGGGGGGAAATACGTAAGGGCAGGTACAGAATAAGAATTAAATATCTTTAAATGAAGGTTTCTGGCTTGCTGACTTAAACTAGTAATGTAAATCATTTTCATTTAAATCAATTTGCACTAGCATGGTTGAGAGAAGTCAAGTGCACCGGTCAGTTCAAGTGACCGAGTGTAGTATTGCGCTGTTGAAGCCTTGTCAAGAGGTGTATCTTGTGTATCTTCTATCAGACTCTTATTTCCCATCAGGTGGGTACAACCTTTTCTCTTTTGGAAGGTACCTACTGCATTTTTTGATACAATTTTTTTAGGATTGATAAATTAATATAAACTGCAGTTTGATATCAGCATTTTGTCCTCTTTCCCATGTCTAGAGGCTGATAGTATGTCTCGAAGAGTCTCTTTATATACACAACATACGAGACATGAAGGTATTACATACAATCAGGGAGACACCTCCCAATCCTGCAGGTATGTTGTTAGAAGCTAGCACAACTCAAAAATGCATTCTGTGTCAATGTATGACACTTCCTACGGGGAACTGTAACATTGTTAATTCTACTTTCAAATAAAAGTAATGATTAAGTACGTGGATGTTGTCGTAAAGCCTACCCGTTTAATCCAGGTGATGTTTTTGAGAACAAATAGCAGACTGCCTTAAACTGCATCTTGCCAGTATTTTAGTCTCATAGAGTGAATGTGTTGAAATGTTAGAAAGAAGTGGTAGAGGTACAAACTGGGTTGTGCCAGCACTTGGTATAGTTAAAGGCTTTGTCAGGCTAATGCTTTAGGAGTCATGGCAGACATGGGAAATTACACTGCTTAATCAGTTATTGTAGCTCTATTGGTATTCTTCCTTTTCTACTTTTATATAAAACTTTTATGTTAAATAGTTGAATATGTTGCAGGTTGACTCTGAGATTACTCATCCTTGTTGTGTTTCTGTTGATACCTTGTGAGATAACTCGAGTTATCTTTGTAATACTCAAACACAGAACCAGAAAGTTTTGCTGCGAATCTTGGAATTTGCCTCTTCCTAATTCTGTTTCTGCATCCCTTCTAGGGTTGTGTGCTTTATCAATAAACAATGATAACTGCTACCTGGCCTATCCAGGAAGTGCAACTATTGGAGAAGTACAGGTCTTCGACACCATCAATCTGGTAAGCATCTTTGTGAATTCTGTTTCTACTTCTAAAGACGCAGTTTTTTGGAAGTGACTTAACTTGCTCAGAGAGGAATTACTAGACACTCAGGTTCCTCTGCGTCAGTTTGCAGTGTCTTATAGCTAGGCTTCACAGAACATCGGCAAAGAACATACAGATGCTAATATTAGGTTTGAGTAGAGTTGGGCAAATCAGTGGAGCAAAGTAAAGTAATTTCTATTTGAATTGTCTTTTAAGTATCCTTCTACTGCTTGTACTCTCTATGCACATGCCTCAGTGACAATTTTATGTACTTTTACTTAGCAGTTACTGAAACAAATATTGAAGCTGTTGTCCAGAAAGTAAGACCCATATTTGCCTTGAATGCTCTAAAATATGCAGCCTTCAGCTGCAAACATGTAGCTTTTAACCTGTACTGTACTAAAGTTATATTTTATTGATTCACTCCTGCAGAGAGCTGCTAATATGATCCCAGCTCATGATAGTCCCTTGGCTGCTTTGGCATTTGACGCAAGTGGTACTAAACTTGCCACTGCATCAGAAAAGGTAAGGTGGCTTTTTATTGACTTGCCGACAGTGATAAAAATGAAATTTGTTTCTAAGCATTTTAAGTAGGTTTAAGCGTGCACAATTCCACGTGCAAGTGCCAAAAAAGAAGGCTTACAGTTATAATGGCAAATCTAAGTTAAGAACTGTTAATGATATTGGACACAATTTCCATGCTGTACAATGTTGTATAATAAGGTTATTTAAATAAACACATTTTAATCTGGCTGTGATCAGGGCAATCCTCTAAGTGTTTCTCCCTTTAGTGCCAGATACTTATTAGAAATTAGTTGTCTTGCTTTGATGTTGTCTTCCTAATGAAAACAAGACAGTTAAAGTCAGAATAGAGAGAAGCCTCTTGCCGGTCTCTGGCACACGATGACAAATGGTTCATCTGAATTGTATAAATTAGAAAGTCTGAAGCCTCTGCTCTTTGAGTAATAAGCTTAGAATATAAAGGTGTAACTGATTGCATCTGATAAAGGCACAAAGACATCCAAGTGACTGTACTTGAGGTACTTGTCTAGTGTGGTCACTTTCATGATCAAATATAAGAAGGGCTGTTCTTCATGCATAGCTTGTTCTCTACATTAGTAGCTCCCACCTCTTGTTGTTTCTCTACTCTTCAAACACATCCTACGAACAAGCTCCATAAATATTTCATGCTAGTATGTGGTGTGTGTTAACAGCAAAATAGTTTGCTGCTTGTAGTTTTACTCTGCTCACCGGAGCTAATATATAATGAACAAATTTGAAATGAAAAATTATTTTTTTTTCTTTACAGGGGACAGTAATAAGAGTGTTTTCCATTCCAGAGGGACAGAAACTCTTTGAATTCCGAAGGGGAGTGAAGAGGTAAAGCTCAACTGGGCTAGTTATCCGAAGCTCATTCCTTACGGTAGATCTCCAGTATGTTTTGCAATTGAGCTGGCATTCTGATTTTTGCCTGTTTTCATCTTCATTCATCCCTGCCTGTACCCTTATAACAGTTTCAGCTTGAATGTCTTCCAGTTTCACTCCTTTGGACTTGACTATTCTACAGATCAATCCTGTCAGAATTGTACTCCCTCTTGCCTTTTAAAAATTTATTGGCAAGGGAACCTTTTGTAAGATATATTGTATTATGACAATTGGAGGCAGTACATCTAATATTCTGCTGTCTTCTAAATCCTCCTAGAGCTGTGATCGTTGATAGCCATTGTGAAATGGTACTATGATTTGTGGTAGTAGTAATGCTGTAGTTCTACTGTACTTTATACAGAGGCAAGGCTGAATTCAGATTGTTACTAATTGACCCCCCATATCTGGTATACATCAGAGTTGAACATCATTAATAGGGATCTTGCTCTTGGAGTACTTTAAGAAGGTACCAGAGAATTCAGAATGATTATTATAAAAGTGTTTGCAAAGCAGTGGTGACTAAGAAATTTGCTTAATTATTAATAAAGCCAAATACTTTGGCTTAATTGCAAGTCACCTGCAATCACTGACAGGAGAAGAGCAGGTGAGTCTACCATGCAGCCACTGTTCTTCCCAGCTCTCACAGTACAGTTTGTGTGAACATTATGGAGCTCCTCAGTGGTGAATGTGCAGAAAGACTCGTACCTACCAAAATGGTGAAGTAATATTATCATTTAAGTCACTTCCCATGAGCTAGTTAACGCTAGCTTTCTTCTTACACCAATCAGTACAGTAGTAGAATGTCAAAAAAAATGCTTCTTTCTTTTTTCTTTTTTCCCCCCCTAGGTGTGTGAGCATCTGTTCATTGGCTTTCAGCATGGATGGCATGTTTCTGTCTGCATCCAGTAACACAGAGACGGTGCATATCTTCAAACTTGAGACTGTGAAAGAAAAGTAGGTTTCAGAGGTGCCTTCGATTTTTTTCAAGGAAAAGGCTTTAAAATTGATTATACTCAACAGGATGAGTTCTCCAAAGTGTGGACAGACTTCTTTTGAACACTTCTGTAAAGTAAAGGGCATAAGAAGTCACTTATGAATCAGCAACTGTAGCTGAGCTGCGTACTGTTCTCCCAGTGAATAGAAAAGGTACTTCTGCCGAAGATAAATTGGCCATACTTGGCAGAGGAGTGTGGAGCAGTTTTAACATTTTCAGTTACATCTGTGTTTCCCCTCTGCTGACATCCATACGGGAAGAGCTGCCTCAGCAATGCCTTCCAGCTGCCCACAGGGCTTTAAAAGGCACTAAGTTGTAAAATGTTCCTATTTATGATTTGAGAGGATGGTCTTACTTATATTTCTGTGGGAGTTGTTGGAAACAATGATTTGCTTAGTGATAAACAGGTGTATAAAATCTTGAAGTGTAACACTTACCAGTAGATATTGCTCTTGTATAATGAACCTTATGAAATGCAGTTTTATAAGCAGAAGTATCAGTTTACAATCAAACATGCTTAAATAACAGGCTGAGGGTATTGTAGGACACACTGTGCCCTGTAGCATAAATGGAGTGCATTAGAGTTCTCAAGGGTGTGTGTTATTTCTGAAGAGAAACAAATAGCTGCTTAATATCTTTAAAAATAAAAAGATGCTTCAAAGTGTTTACACACCTTTCTCTCTAATGTGAAGGCGAAGTCGATCACTTTTTTCTTTTTGACTTGTAGACCTCAGGAAGAGCCTACAACCTGGACAGGTTACTTTGGAAAAGTGCTGATGGCCTCAACAAGCTATCTGCCCTCTCAAGTAACAGAAATGTTCAACCAGGGTAGAGCCTTTGCTACAGTCCGCCTGCCATTCTGTGGGCACAAAAACATCTGTGCGCTTGCCACGTGAGTAAAGAAATTGAGCTTGCATTCACCACCCTGCTGGGCTGCCGTGTTGGGCTATGGAGAGGCTGACACAGAGCAGTGGATCACCTGTAATCATTTCAAAGCCTCTTCCAGTTTAAGAGCAATGTGTTTGTTAGAGCTAACGCCTCACAGTCCTGTGAAGAGAGGAGGGAAAGGCATAATGTTTGGATGAGAATAGGCTACTTCTAAGTGGTGTTTAAAGATGTCTTTTAATTTTGAAAGAAGAATGTTGAGAACAGACCCATGGGCTTATGGCATTTGTTTCCATTAGTGCCAGGGGGAGTGATACTCTGCTGTGTTAGTGAATTGCAAAATTGGGCAATCCAGACTAACCATTAAAGAAGTCTTTGAAATCAAGTTAATATTATTCTTGTCTATAAAACAGCATAGCATTCATTAAAGTTAATTTTGAGGACTAAATCTAATCTTTATTCTGGCCTCACCAAAGGCAGGTCCCATTGGCACAGCTACCAAAGCAATAAGCTGAGTGGTACTAAACTTATTTTGTGGGGGTTTTGTAGTTTTTATGCTAAATTGACTTCGTGTCTGTACTCACTTCTCTGATCTCAAAGCACCCTTTAAGCAATAATTAAGCCTTGTAATGTTTCTGAAATAAATAAATGCTTCCCGTTAGAATATTTGTCTCTGGAGTTGCACAAAGCTTGGTAACAGGATGGTAACTTCCGAATCTGTTTTACTGGCTTATATGTAAATTGCTCGATTCCTGTGGCATCCCATTAGCCCCAAAATGTGGTTATGCTTTACCTTTTTTACACACAGTTCTTTCCTAGGTGGTCTGTCTAACTGTTAACAATGTTGCCTGTCTAGAAGCCGGAGTGTGGAAAATAATGGCTTAAAATCATGTGCGGGGAGGAGAGTGTGCTGATACGAAACTTAAGTTCTTATTAATCTGTTGCTGTCCCCTAAACCTTTCCAGAATCCAGAAGATCCCTCGTTTATTGGTGGGAGCTGCTGATGGATATCTCTACATGTACAACCTAGACCCCCAAGAAGGAGGAGAGTGCACACTAATGAAGCAGCACAAGTAAGTCTGCATTAGCTGAGGACTGTTGTGTATTATTTTTTCACAAAACCCAGTTTGTTCTTAGACTTAGTTCTGTTCTGCAAAAGTTTAACTTGGAACAGCTCATTTCCTTAAACTAACCTCTTCCCAGACCTCTGACACGAATGAGTAACTTTAGAATCCCCCTGCACCTTCCTTCCTAGTATCTAATACACTAAGCACCGCTTTACCAGCAGAAACTTAACACTGTCCGAATGCAGTGAAGGATCAATCACCGCTAGCTGTGTGATCCTGTTTCCTCTTACTTGGCAGTTTGAGTTGAGATACTTAAACAAGAACTTGAAACGTCTGACACCATCCTCCTCGTCAATAAATGAAGAGGTTACAGAGATGAGAAAGAGATGTTACTCTGACTTCTCAGAGGGGAATCTGGCCTACGAAATTTTCTGTATTTTCTCTCTACTGGTGTCCTTATTAAACTTTTTTGCATATAGGCCAGCCAACTAATGTTCTGTAGCAGTACTGTAGAATGCTTCAGGAAAATATGACAAGGCATTGTTATTTTTTAATAAGGTTTGGCAGTAGGGTAATATAACCGGATTACTTACATGATCAATCATAAACTTAAAGCCAATAACTCACAATGATAATTCAGGTTTGCAGCTTTGGTCAAGCCATAATACTGGTCAAAAATCACACCTTTATCTGAACATTTTAAGATATGACCTCTGGTTTCACTTGTAGATGAAGTGAAGGCTCAGAGGGAACTTTTTATCAAGTTCTTTATCTCTGAAATGCTCTAATACCTACCTTCACTAGAGGGTTTTCTAGTATATGTGTATGAAGCAACTGCTTGTGTTGCGGACAGAGCTCAAGACACAATCTGAAATATTGCCGATGGGAATGGCTATTGGTTTTTTTAATCATGCACTCTTGTTTTGAGTCTTTTCTTTATAGCATCAGCTACTAGGATTTAGATTCTGATGCCATGTCAGAGGCAAGTGTGTCGCTGATATGTCTCCAGTGTTAAATATGATGTGTTGTCACATGCCTTCCTGACAGTCCTCTGGAACGGAGGGACCAAGTTCCTCCTGTTGCATGTGTATATGTATTATTCTTGTGTGTCTAATGAGATATTCTTCTGTAGCTGTCAGCTAAAGCTGTATTATGCCCAAGTAGATCACCTCTCCCGCTAACCCCTCTCTGCTTGGTAGGCTTGACGGCAGTATGGAGCCAGCCAACGAAATTCTAGAGTCTGCATCCCATGACCGGCCGTTGGTAGCGCAGACATACAGTGCCGCTGTGACTAAAGGTACATACGTGCCTTCCTCACCCACAAGGCATGGTAAGGAGAAGGCTGGAAATGGGGCAGAGAGCACCTCTGCCTGTTGCTTCATTCTAGATGGCTGCGTGAGCTCATCTACTTCAATAGTGAGCTTTTCATAAGTGCAGGTGTGATGTGGAGCATTGGTGAGCAGTAGGAAAAGAGCACTTGTGATGTACAGTAGCCTCCCATAGACGGATCACTCACCTTCGCTACTTTCTGAGTAGAACTTTGTCTTGAATTGTGGTTGATTACTGTAGTGATAGTTGCAGTACTTGCCCTGTAGTTCCTGAGATGCCCTACCACAGTTATTTCATGGAGGAGTTCTGCATCTAGACCTCATGCAAAGCATCTCAGTTATAGCATGCCCCCCATTTTTTTTAACAAGGTTGATAAGTGCTCCTATCATTCCTTTATGGGAACAGAGACCTTTTAGCCTGATTTGCTGCTCTGTTAAATTCAGAGGATGAGAATTTGGTTAATGCTGTGGCTCTCTGAGTGGGGCTTCTACCATCTCTGTATGGCACTCACAGGTCAGTGCTTCAGCTGCAGAGGAAGAACAGTCTGCATGCATAGCATCAGTGCTGCAGCTGTAACGCGTGGGTGGAGATTAAGAAAAACATCTGCCTGCCCAAAGCACAAGTATGCATTGTGCACATGTGTAGTAGTTTAATTTTGATCAAAAATTGCTCTTGGCTTGGAGAAACATGGTCATGATAAAAGCAAACATAGGGTGGCAGTGAAACTGTCGCAGATAGTGTCTGGTACTTCAGCTCTAATCATTCACTTTGGATCCAAGCCTTAGTTTGTGCTGCTGATCCCCCAACTATTTGTTCCTTTCTCTTCAGCCTATACGGATGACCTGGGTGCCGTGGGTGGAGTTTGCCTGGAAGATGAAACCAACTCACTTAGACTGGATGAAGACAGTGAGCATCCTCCCATGATCCTTCGGACAGACTAAACTTTGACCTGTGAACTCACTCCTGAAGCAGAGAACACTGGCTTGATGTTTCTTGAGGAATCTCGTGTTATGCTGCTATGAACTTTGACATGAGTTGGGAGAGAGGATGACAGACTCTTACAGTTTTAAGTCGTAGCTGTAGTTCTAATTCTATACAATTGGAAAAATATATGGTTTTCAATTCAGTGGCTTTTAATCTTGCTTATCTATTCTAGCTGTGTTTATTTTTTTGTTGCCAAAACCTGCTGTTTGTGCAGCCCTCAGAGCCTACTAGCTTTGCATGCGTTCATGTGCCAAGCAAGCATAGGAGGGGGAGAGAGAGAAGCCACTTTATAACAAACCCAAGTTTGTATTTTTTTTATATATGTATATAATATTTAGCTTATATAAGGAAGGAGTAGAGAAGTGGTTCTGGAAGCTGAGACTAGTTCTGCACTGACAAAGGTCCAAATGGTTTCCTGTGCATGGGCTTGCAGGCATACCTAGTGACTGACATGCAACCTTTCAAATGCAATGGCCTGTTTTTTTTGGTTCTCCCTCCCCTTTCCTGGACCATTTTGTTAATTAAAATTCCTTCTGAATGTTGTGTATTTGTGGGACTGTTCTGTTTGTTGGGATGGAAAACTGGAAGTGTTTCCCTGCATAAGGATATAGAATATAGAAAGTGCCTTTACAGGGAAGAAAAGGAATTGCTGCAGGAGGAAGGCTAGAATGAAGGAGGAATTGTTAGAGACTCTTGTTTGTACACCTGTAGTACTTGGGTGTCTATAGCCCATAGTGGCTGATTAAACTTGTGGGTTTGTTTTTTTTAGAGAAGACTTGGAATGCACTTTCTTTCTCTCCTGTAGATTGTTTTATTTCCTTGGCAGGGTAGCAATAACCTTTTTTTATACTTTTTTTTTTAAATTATCCAAAGCAAGGATTCTGTCTGTCAGGCTGGAAGGCATAGCTCTCAGTTCTTGCTTTTCTCTTCAGCCTGGGGCTGAATGTACTGCTCTAATAGTGAAGGTTCATGATTTTTTTTTCCAGATACTGATGTAAATATAAATGATTTTGAAAGATTAATATTCTTCTGGGTTCTCTTCTGCTGGAGAACAGTGCTTTGCTTTTTTCTACTTTTTTTTTATTTCCCGTTTCATCAGAGTACCTCTTGTGATACACTTTAAGGACTGGTTGTCTCTTTGGCAGTTTTGGAATAAATCCCTAACTGCCTTGACCCTGACTAGGGCTTTCCAAGGCTGAGCAGTGCTGCAGACTATTTTTAGGGTTGTAATGTGCCTTCTCTTAAGTCTTGGATAACAGTTAGTGAGCAAGTGATTAGCAAAGTACTTGGTGAGTATTACTTTCCTTTGCCAAAATGAGCCTGCTTTGCCTTTTGTGTAGCAATGTGGGTTGCTTCCTTTCCCTCTGCTGACTGCTTGCAAAGGAATAAAAATAAAAATGGACAAGGAAATTGCAGATCTTGAGAGGAGGACAGAAGCCAAGTACTCCAGCTACGTGTGAACTCCCTACCACAACTAGACAGTGATGTGCTTTTAGGATTTGGTACTGTTAACAAGTCTTCTCTCAAGCAATAGCAGGCAGTGGTCTTTGTCCCCAAAGCCCTCTGAGGGCAGGTGGGCTTCCCCTTCCTCTAAAAGTGCAGAAGATGGTGGTAGCCCTGCCGAGAGAGCTCCCTGTATCAGTGAGGCTACTGTTAGTCCGTGTATGTGGAAGATGTTTTTACGCAAGCACGTGTTGAAGAGAAGGGATCAGGCTTGTTTATTCACTGAAAACCCTTGACTGTACTAAGTAGTTGGCTGGAGTGGCTTGTGGTGTCCTCTCCAGAACCCAGCACATTCAAAACAGACCACTGAGCTGTGCTGAAATCTGACTTAGTCTCTTGACTTTAAGCTCTGGCTGACAATTCCATGGTCTGGAATTATTTTTTTTTTCACTGCAAATGCTCTCAGCTTTGTGGAGCTCATAACTGCAGAGTAAAATACAAGTCTTGAAGTAAATACAAGCTCAGTGAGCTTTGGCAAACTGAACTGTGCAGGAGCTGTCAGATGTCTGCTCGTTCCAGACTAAAGCTGGTAACATTCCTGATAACGTACTTGGAGGCTTGGCGTAGGCTCCACAAGTAGAATTAGCAGTAAACGCACATAAGCAACACAGGTCTGCTAAGCACGCAAGTTTTACAACTCTTGAGTGTAACAAAGGCCATGTTCTATAGTAAGATATACCCTTTAATGTAATTACTAACTTTCTGCTAAAACTTGAGGGCATTTATTCTAATAATTTTACCCCCTTAACTTTTACACCTTATCTTCCATAGGTGAGCTGGAGATCCTATATTCACTGTATTTGTGTCTTCCATATGCTGTAGTATGCTTCTACTCCTGAGCCACAGACTGACTGCTGAATCTCTTAAGTAGAAGCTGGAAGCCAGTTAAAGTATCTATCTTCTGTTGTTTTAACCAGAAAAATCTTTTTAGAGAGCAAGAGTATTAATATTGTGGGGTTAGTGACCAGCATGGAGCTAGTAGGCTGGAGCAGGTGGCTTCTGGTCCCCACTGATAGTGTATTTAAGAGTAACAACAGTAGTTTGTCTTAAGCTTATTGTATGAGGATATTAACTTTCTCAGATAAAATATGACTAAAATAATTTCCCTCTGATGGCCTCAGGCCCTCAGTAACCACCCTGTTGTGGTGTGCTACCAAAGTTAGAAGCCTTTTCAGGTTGGGGCTTCATCCCAATGACACAAAGACTTTTTTTTTCCCTAAACATACCAGAAATGCTGTTTGCAGCTGCATCCTCACCTGAGTGTGAAGCGCATGATTGCACTGTTATGCTGTGTGGATCAGCTGGTGTCTGAACATTTCTATTCTGATGGTCTAACAGCCCTGGCTTCCCCAGGGTAAGCCAAGGAGGCTCTAGCCCTGAGCTGTGGCCATGGGCTTCTAGTCAGATGATATGGGAACACCTATGCAGCCCCTCTTGTTTTAGACTGACCTTCCTTGGAAGGACAGTGTTTGTTCTGGGACAGTGCATGTCTCTCTAGGTACAGACTGCACTTGATAGCTTTTGTAACTCCGTAGAGGGTTGGGGGCAGAGATAGACAACTGAAACAACCAAAGCTGGGGAAGGGGGAACATTTACAAAATTGGAATCCTAAACTCAGGTCTTAGATTGCAGTGGGATCTGTTCCCAGTGAGTACCGTAGGGAAGGAGCTATTTCTCTTGATGTGCAAATAGGCAGCGAGTGTACATACTCCGCTGCTGTCTCGACATCTGTCTGTTTACCCTACTTTGTATTTCCAGTTCTGAGGCAGAAAGCTTTTATCTGCTCTGGACTCTTCTTATGTCACTGTTTTCAAAACACAAGTGAGAGATAGAAATCTAGCAGTTAAAAGGCTGGGCCTGGCAGAGGAGGAGGAAGTAAAAAGCATAAAGAGGTTAGTAAAAGCTGGGTTTTTTGAGGCCCTGTTCAGCAAGACATTTGTGCGAGTGCTCCCTCTGCGATCAGATGTGTGCATGTACCTTGCTGTTTCAGGTCCTGCGTGAGTAAGTTTCTTGAGCCTGTTTTCTACAGGGGGTGGAGGTAGAGGTGGTGGCTTTTCAAGTCCTCCTGAATGCAAATAAATATCCGAGAAGGCTCTTAATGCAGTGACAGTTGTCTCCACAGAGGAAATGTGCGTCTGACCTGTGCGTAATAGTAAAAAGGGAGGAATGAGCTGAAGAGCCACCAGCTTGGTGAGTAGGTTAGCTTAGAGCCCTGAGAAGCTGATCAGCAGAGCACTTTGTTACATCCTGTACCGTGCTTTCTTGGCTCCAATAATGGCATTAGCACCAAAGCAACATGCAGTAAGATGGTAGAATTTCTTTCCTTGTAAGTCACTGAGCTATTCAGTATACCACTTGTGTGTGCAGATGCTCCGTTGCTTTTTGTGGAGCAACAGGAGTCTGTCCAAAGCATTGGTGGGGTTTAATCACTGCAGAGATTTGGAAATCTTTATTCTGTGCTCCAGCTGTCCTGGCTAACAGTCACCTTGATTTAACCTGTTAACATCTGAGAGCAAGGCAGAGTGCTTCTCCACATGTGCAGAGCAGGCCTTTGTTTTTCTGGAATCTGTGCCGTGAAAGGCTTGCAATGAAGAAAGCATGGCTCTGACTGTAAATAAATCCTCTCAGATTCCAGTTGCACAACCAAAGGAATTCAGCAAATTCCTATTTTTTTCTAACCATAACATGCCTTCATTTTAACACACTTCAAATTGGCAAATCTCATCTTACACTGCCTTGAAAATAACAGACGAGAAGTTTTTATTCTGGTTTGCAAATAGCTACAGTTGTGCTCGTTACCGATGTTTCAGTGCTGTGGCTTTCACCATGCAGCTGCAGCGATCTGTACGCTGACTCCCCCTGCGCTGCCTTTGCATGCGTCCAACTCGTTTCTCAGGAGTGGGGAGTTGTTCCTGAACTTGTAGCTCTGGGTTTCTATGGGGTGTTGACTCAACCCTTTACCTACCTGGATCTATTTGCTCTTGCATTTTGCTTCCTCACCTGGAAAAAACCCTGCATCCTGCAGTGCTCACTTACTCTGTTTGATATCTGTGTCGATAAGTGGAAAAATCTGTCTTAACATTCCACCTCACCAAGTGTCTGGCTCTTACTGCTAGCCCATCGCTCTTTGTAATTTTATAACTGCCTAAGAAATTAAATCTGTGTTGTGATAAGTATTCTGTGTCTTCTTCCTTTTGTTTGCTGCTTGGAGATAGGGCCAGATAAGATCAGGGTGACGCTATGTGTGTTCTGTACTCTGTGGCCCAAACCAAAACGCCAGCAGTAGTAAGCCCTTCAGTCCTAGCTGTGCTTTGGAGCTGCTCTCGAAAGACATCTTCAGCTTGGGTTTTGCAGGGACTGGGAAAGAACAAGCTGAGTTTCTGCTGGCAAATTTTGCTTGCAAATGTCATTTTCCCCTCTTGTTCCTCCTTAAAGTTGTTCTTGGAACTTGCACTCCTGCATGTTTTTTTTTTTCTCCTGCTCCTCAGATGAGTGTAGATAACTTCCTTTTATTCTTTCTTTTATGGGTTGAATCTGAAGTACTGCTTTCAAATACGCACCATGCTCACTGTTCTGTCACTCCAAGCTTGTTGCTTCTCACCTTCCAGCCCAGGAGGAAGACTTGGAGCGAGCCCATGTGGATGGGTGAGGAGGCATCTGCTTCTACGTATCCTTCCTTTTGCAAAGCCACAATAAACACTTTGGTAAGGGTGGACAAGAGGAGAAAAAGCCTTTCTGCTCTTGCTAGCAATGGTGGAGCATGTGATGATGAGACTCTCCTTGTTCTCCTGTGGGACTGTTTCATAGCAAGGCCTCAGCTGTGAAGCTGCAGAAATCTCCTCTCGTGATCTAGCTCTGGAGGGCGATGCTGCCCTGTCCGTGCTGTTTGTGCACCTCCACTTGCTTCAGGCAAAACAGGTTATGTTAGCTCAGATGAGTGTTTCTAAACTGTTCTTTCAGCAGCTGGTGACATTTCCAGTCTTCTGCCTGGAGCAAACTGAGGATCTGAGAGAAGCTGCTGGTGGGTTCAGTAAGCGGCAGCAACTTCTAGCCACAGTGGTGATGCCGACAGCTCTGCTGTCCCCTGTGCCCCCAGTGGATGTGGTCATCCGGACCCACTGATGTTTTGGGAGGTCCAGCTGCCCCCCCACTCCTGCCCTAGGAGAGCGAAGCAGAATACTCTCCAGTAAGCATGGGGAAAATCATCGAAGCCAGCCCCGAATTAGGCAGCTGCGGTTGCGTTCAGATCGGCAGTCTTGCGTCTGTCTGCTGCTACTGAATCTGCCCCATTAAGCCTGAATTCCCAGGGAAGGGACTGAGAAATCTCATCTCCAATTATTTATCTTATTAAAGGGTAGACAGGGACTCGTGCCTGTGTTCCTTCCTGGTGTGCTTTCTCTTGGTGTAGCGAGTAGGCTTTTGGGTTTAGCTGTGCTGCGGTCGTCCACCAAGTGACCAGGCACTGACATCCTTTGCTACTTTTCCTCACTCGACGTGGGACTCAAGCCCAAGATAAAGTAATTCAGAGCAAGAGCACAATTCTGGTGTAAACAGCCCAACTTCGGGGCTGTGGCTGTGCTGAACGTGCTGCCAGGAGTGGAGGTTTCAGGCTCACACTGGCCTCAGCCTTGCTGGTTTGCAGCAAACTTACTTTGATGCAGCATCGCTACTTTTTAGAGGAAGCAGGTAGAAAGCAGATGCTGGGGTGGTGCTGGGGAAGCAGTGGGCAGAGGTGAGCTCCACCCCTGCTCTGATCCTGCCCCTCTTCAGGGGCAACTTGTCCCACTGCAGCACTCGCTCCTGGCTGACTACTCGCCTCTCCCTGCGCATGCACACCTTCCATGTGCCGCTTCTAACCTGGCCCTGGGCAGGGATTGGCAAAGATTTTGGATGCGGTTCTGCCAGGCCCTTGGCAGGGACTGCTTCAGCTAATTAATGGTGTGAGCTAATGAGGGCTGGAGTTGAAGAAATACGATGCCTGCTGTTCCAGCGCCTTGGTCTGTGTTTGGTTTTTTTGTTTTGTTTTTTAGCAATTTTATAATAAAGGATTTGGAGATTGCTAAGTCCAGGTAAAGCCAAAGAATGGGCTAGAGGCTTTTGAGAGTATTTTGATATTCTGGATACTATTTTGCAGGGGTAAGGAAGGCCCTGGAAGAGGGAGGCTTGTGTTTGCACAGGTCCAGGTCGGGAGCTATGCTGGGAAGCACCGCGTGACACAGGGGAACAGACCGGCCTTGTGGTGGGTGCAGACTGTCACCTTTGGGTGCCAGCGGGCATGTACCTGCTTAGCATCTCCTGCTGAAGGGTGCTGAGTACCGTTCGGGGCGGGTGCTTGCAAAACCCCTCCTGGCACTTCACCGTCTGGTTCCTCGGCAGCTCTAGATCAGGGCTGGAGCTTATTTTTATCCGTTGAGGGCAGTACGAGCAACGTCCCAGCAGGAGCCTCGGCCTCCTGCTGGTGAAGGTGGGGGCCGGGGGGAGCCGCGCTCTGCCCCCCGCAGCCGCTAGATGGTGGTGCGGGGCCCCTGCGCCTTCCCCGGCTGCATCCCAGCCTTCTTCCCCTGCAACATCCATCTTCTTTCCTCCCTTCCCCAGCTGCATCCCAGCCTCTTCCCCCCTGAAGCATCCCTGCTCCTTCCCCGGCAGCATCCCAGCCTTTACTCCCCAGCGCATCCCTGCTCCTTCCCTTGTTCCCCTCTCGGAGCATCCCTCTGCCCGCTTCTGCAGCACCTTTAGTGCATGCTCAGGGCACCTTCTCTGCACAGAGCAGAACAAGATAGAAAAAGAAAAATTGGTCTGTGTTTGCTCTCACCCAGCCAAAGCTGCTCGGGGAGGCAGAGGGCTCTTGGCTGCTCCGTGTGCCACAAGCCTCCTGCCTGGGAAGGCTGCTGGGAGGCTGGAGAAGGAGCTTATCTGCAGCCGTGCCAGGGTGGGGGGACCATGGTGGGGCCAGGATGTAGCTGAGCGGAGGTGGTTTTAGCTGTCTTTAAGCCAGTGACTGTACCTACTCTGCCATGTTTCCCTGAGCAAATCCTATCGCAGCTTTCGAAATTGGGCCTAAAAATTGAGTCCTGGCAGGAGGGGGCAACGCTCTGGGCTTCACCTGGCTCCACAACCTCTGCTGTTGTCTGAAGTCTGGAGCAGGTCTGGGTTGTACGGAAATACAAACCCCGCGCTGTGCCCCCTCCCTGTGCACCATCGGGGTACGGGGGTCTCTGCTCCAGGCGCCCCATGGGGCCCCCCCCAGCCCTTCAGCACCCTGTGCTTGCTCTGTATGGGCTGCAAGCACAGTGAAATCGCAGAAACCATCTCTCCTCACCCGAAAACAATTTTGAAAATGAAAGCAGGGCTGCAGAGCTGGGAGATGTTATCTCCTTTTTTTAACATTTCAGATAGGAAACAGCCTTTCAACTCTCCCAGGACGAAAGGCAATTTGCATTTCAAGAGGTCAGGATGTAGCTATTTCTTTTTACCATCTGAAATTAGTTATTAAAAGTCTATTTGGAAACAAAACAACGCACGCATGGAAAGATGGCCTCTGCAGGCTTAAATTAACTGCTCCTGTCATCCCTGATTTTGCTGGCTGCTGCTGGAGGATGCTGAATCAAGGAGGTACGGGCGCTGCCGGAGATGCAAACAGTGCAAAACCACGAGCTCCTTTGTACAGCTGGAGCTGCTCCGGCCACGGGGGACCTGCAGGGCTGGGGGGGACAGGGGTGCCCCCTGGGAATCAGGGGGCTTTGCACCTTGCTGCCGTGCACAAGCTTGGCTCTAGAAAGGGTGCTGTGGCGAGGATAATTCAATAACCATCTCCCTGCGAACCCTGCCTCCCTGCTTGCTGCCAGCTCCCGTGCTCGTCCAGGAGCGGGACCTCAGCGTGGCCTTGGCCATCCAATTCTGCCGAATAAAAAGCCTCTGGCAGCCCCGAGCAGCCCCCACGCTTGGCCGGGGTTTGCTGGGCGCTGCTGGCTTTGTTTTCTCAGCTGCCTCCTCTGCCCTCCCCAGGCTCACCGCTGCCACTTATTTATATTGGAGTTTGCATTAGCAGATGCACTCTGGGATATTTAATTACCTATAAAGAGCTGTAGCAACGCAAGCCTTTGCTGGAGCGATCAAGGGGGTTGGGGGTTTTTTTGCTTGGTTTTGGGTGTTGGGTTTTTTTTAACTTGCTTTTAAAAGAGACGTGGGGATGGCTGAAGTAGTGGCATTGAATAAAAAAAAAATTAAAAGTGGAGTAAAGAGGGGGAGAAATAAATAAATAATCCTGTTTATGAAATGAAATGGCCGGGTAGAAAAATGATCTCCGGGAAGAAAGCAGCTCCCAGGGCTATTTTTAGCTCTTCTGTTTCTTTTTCTCCCCCCGCCCTCCCCAGCGCAGGCTGGGGGTTTGGTGCATGTCAGTCCTGCTGCTCTCCCTCAGCTCTTGAGTGCCAGGTGATGCTTTTTTTTTTAATTTGGGTTGGGTTTTTTTTTTGCATCTTATTTATAGCATGGAGGCAGGGGGAAGGGCAGCAGCAGGCAGGGGCACAGGCATCGCCCTCAGCCCTGGCTGGGAAAACCGGGGGGCAAGCTGGCAGGGGGAGAGGTGAGGGGTGGCAGGGGCCGTGCCTCTCCTGCAGGACCTGTGTTAGCAGTGGAGTTACCCCAGAGCCAGACCTGGGGCCCCCGCTTTGCTCCTCAGCAGCTTCAGGGGCTGCTGTAACCCGCCAAAGTTCCCCTTTGCCCAGATCCTGGGTGGCTGCAGTTGCTGTGTTCGCTGCAGCTCCGGGGCAGGAGTCACGTCTGGTGCATTTTCATCCTTTGTGAGCCCCACGCTGTTGCAGCAGCCAGGGCTGGAGGAGCCCTGGAGATCCATCAGGTCCTTCTCCTCCCCCTGGGCACCATCACTCCTCAAGCCCTCCCAGCAAAGCTTTCCTCCGTGGCCCTCAAAGGTGCTCGGTGCTGCAGCCTTCCCTATGCATCCCTCCCTTCCCCATATCCTTCCTTGGCCCCCGATCTCCCATCACATCCCTCCTGGATGGTGCTGCTGCCCCAAGACCCCTCTCCCTGCATCTCCTCTGCCGCCAGCTCCCTCTGAGCGAACATCCGCATGGGCTCCCATCTTTGTGCCTCTATGGAAGAAATACATAATTCCTTTATTATTCAATTAGGAATTTAACACACAATCAGGTGATCGCTTTAAGAGGATTTCCTATAAGGCAGGATTTGAATAACGGGGCTACGAGTAATATATTCCCTTAACTGGTTTATTCCTTTATCAGATTTTTTTTTTTCCCCTAAGCGCTTTAATGCATTTACTTTCCCATTGTCGACACTTTTCTCCGCACTCTTCCTCCCTCCCCAAGCTTATGCAAATCCCCCATAAGGCGTTTAACGCGCCGTGTGTGTCAATAGCGCCGAAATCTTCACGATGGCATTAGGCTTCATGCATGCCCCGGCTGATTAAGAGGGGCGGTGGGGCCAACCCGGCTGCCCAAGCCCCCTTTCAGCCCTCGCTGTGGGGCTGGGGAAGGGGCCCCTGGGCTGGGAGCTGCATTTTTCTAGAGAAAAGGCTGGAGCTGAAAGTAGCTCTTTTCTTTTGCAGGGCAAAACGTGAATGGGGAGCGCAGGGCTGACCTGTCTGCTGCTGTTTGCTGCCCTGTCGCTCAGCTTTCAGGGTGCTGGGAGTTGTGTGGAGGTGTTAAACTGGTGGGGGGAACGTCTGTGGGTGGGATGTGAGTGGAGGAGGAAGAGAAGGGTGGCAAAATAACCTACGAGCCAATCTCAGCAGCAATTTGCTTGCACATCGCCTGCCCGCTTGGCACCGGCTGCATCGCCCTCAGGTGCCCACCCGCCTTTCAGAGCCCTGTGGGAACAGCTTTGTGCACCACTGTCAGGAAAAGCAGATTTTTTTTTCCCACTAATTGTGCTGCCGAAGGCTCGGGTCTGCTCAGCCGGTGGCTCTGCCCACTGTCACGGCGCTCGGCGATGCCACCTGACCTCCCTTGCGCCGCTGGGCTGCTTTCCGAGGATGTAGTGCCTTGCTGGCAGGCCTGGCTTGCCAGCCTCTGGGACTTGTTTTGGGGGGGGTTTAACACCGTTCATGGCCATGGGGGTCTAATGTACCCAGTGGGTGGGGGAGAAGCCTGGAGCACTGGCTCTGGGTCATGTGATCTCCTTGCTCACCTTGGTGGAGCATTCACTCTGAAACCTACAGACAACAGCTTGGACACTGGAAAAAGGGAAGCATGGGGAGCAGGGCAGCATGTGGTAGCATGATGGGAATAGCCAAAGGGGCTGTGTTGCCTGTAGCTTGTGGTTTCCCCATTGCCAGAGCGGCTCAGCCTTTGTGGCTGCTGGAGAGGCCCTTTGTGAGCCCAGCATGGGGGGAAAAAAAAACACCCTCCTGGGGTGACTGTCACCATTTTCTTCTTCCAAAGAAAATCCTCTTCTCTCAACCTGGGTCTTTAAATAGACCGGTGAGTGGGAGCGAGCTGAACCGGCCCTTCCTGGCCGTTGTTTCCTCTGCGCCTGCGGCTGATTGTCTCCTTTTTTTATCCCGTCCTGCCAGTCTGCCTGTGTATGCAGCAATTATGCAAAGTTGCAATCAAGGAGCTGAATTAGCAGCTCATCTTGGATTAATTAGTGATGGATGCAAATCTCTTCCAACAAACAAGGAGGAGGGGAAATGCAAAGGCCGTGGGTATCCTCTCTGGGTTTCTCCAGTTCTCCCAGCTGTTTTAACTGATTTGGGGGTGGAAGGGATGCACAGAGTAACTCCTTGTAGGAGAATTGGGGCATCCACATGGAAGAAGTTGGTCCTTGGCCTTGGGACAAGGGTTGGGTGCCCCAAAGCTGATGCTCAGCTCAGCCCCTACATCTCCCTGGAGCATTTAAACCCAGTGCTTTGGGCTTAGAGCAACTCCTTCTCCCACCCCAGTCCTGCTGCAAAGCTTGGGGGAAACCCAATTAATTCCTGTGACCCCCAGTGCCGAGCTCCCGCCAGCACCAGGGATTTCTGTTTGCCTGCAATCGGATTGCAACAAACCCCTCCGGCTGCACTGAACAAATTCCCTGGCTACTCTCTGCTTCTCACAGGCCCTGATAATCCCCCAAGTCTGTCTCCGGCCAAGCAACAACATCCCTGTTTAATCCCCACCATCTCCGTGCAAAGCTGGCGCTGCCGAGGATGCTCCTGGTGCTGGCACGGCATGCCCGGCTGGCATTAGGAGCAGACCCCGGGGAAGGATGAGAAGGCTGTGACGCTATTTAAAGGAGCTTTTCCAAGAGGGGATTGCAGGTTTGGGAACAGCCTCCCCTTCCCATGAAGTGGAAGAGATGGATGCACTGCGCTCCCGGGAGCACTGAGCAGGGGCAGGGGGGGGGCTCAGTTGTTTCATCCCTTGGCCTGGTGCCCCCTGCTCAGCAATCACAGGTACGGTATGACCCACTCTGGCTGGTGCAGAAGGGACATGACATTGGGCACAGAAAGCCCAGGGCACCCTGGCAGTGTGAGCACAGTTAGATTAAGGAGGCGGGGTTTGCTGCTCCTTAACAAAGGGACGGATTATGGCTGTGCCCACAGGGATGGGGACAGCTGGGACAGCTGCTTCCCGTGGTCCCCAAGGGAGTAAAGCCGTGAGTTTTGGCAGTGCAGTGGGATGCAGACCTGAAAGGTCTCTCCTTCCTCTCACCTCTGCAAAAGCAATGATTAATAAAACCTGACTCTGCTGGAAGGGCAAGGAAAAAAAAGCAATACAGGGGATTTCTGGAGACCGTCCTAATCCGACGTCTCTGAGACAAATGAATCAGCAGCATCTTATTCTGCCTGGCGGGATTAATCAGTTTTCGACCAGGCTCCAGGAAAGTGAGGTGAGGCTCTGAATAGCAAGGAGCTGTGGCGAGGCAGCTGCAGGGTGTTAGGTGGTTCACAGAGCAGAGCAAATCCCTCCTCATAAACAGGCAAACGCCACCGGGATGCACCCGCTCGTGCAGGGAGCCGCTGGAGAGTGGGGAGAGGCAGGAAAAGAGGAGAAGGCAAACATACCTCTAAAAAGCTGTGGTGTGGGTGAGGGATGCTCTGTGGCCCATGTTGTTGGATGTGGGGGTGCAGGGGGAGGCCCCGGGATGGAGCTGTGTGCGCGGGATGTCCCTCCTGCAATGGGGACCAGGGTGTCTGGGCCAGCTTCGCCCTGTCGCGCTCGGAGCATCGTGCCTGGCAGGTTTTCCTGACTGTTAAAGTGGGTCAAGCAGAAACCCAAGGAGCACCCAAGCTTACCAACCTCAAGCCAGCTAAATCAAAGCTGAATTATGCAGGGCCAGCTTAAAAAATTTAAGAGCCCAGGGAGTGCCCAGCTCAACTTAGGGAGAGCGCAGCTCATGGGGCCCCTCCCCATGCCCCTGTCAGGTAGAGGCAGATCAAGCCTGCCCATGCCTGGGGGGCACCTTGGGCATTTTGGGAGGGTGGATGGTGTCATCTGGGTGTAACACTGCCCTTGGGGATGGGGAAGACAGAGAGAAAGCACTGGGAGAAGCTCATCCTGATGGATTAATCTCCCCATGGTCCCCCATAGCCCTCCAATCAGCAGCAGTTTCTTTGGATACCCCAGCACAGCCCTGTGGCACCCATAGCAGAAATAGCAGAAAGGGAACCCCCTTGTCCCCCCAAAAGGGGACTCAAGAGATTGTGTGGTTTTAGACAGGACAGTAAAATTCAGGGGCTTGTTATTTGCCACGAGGTATCTGGTTGTAGCATCTCCCCATGGCTCGGGGAGCACCGAGTGCATTTGGGGGCTGAGATGCTCCCCTGAGCTTGGTCACTTTTACAGGACACCCCCCACCCCCACCCCCCAGCTCTGTATCTGGGGCTTTGGGGTGGGGAGAACCGGCTCATAGGAAGAATCCCTGCAGAAGGTGGTGAGTAATGCTGCCTGGCGAGCGCTGAGGCAGCGGGGCCTCGCTGGCGAGCTGTGAAAAGGCGAGCGCACATATGCCTCAGATTGTCCTGCTCTTTTTGTAGATCACTCGCACTGTCTGGGTGCCAACCAGCGGCAGGTGCAGCTGGGGAACCCCCATCACAGTCACCCCCTTTTCTTAAATTTGCAAGGTACCCGGCAGGAGGTGATGGGTTCTGGTGTAGGGCAAGGGGATGTACTCCAAGAGTAGATGCTTTGAGATTTTACAGCGTCTTGTTGTAAACCTGGTACTATCAAATTAGAGCTGAACAAACCCAGCCAAAACAGGCAGCCCAAAAACCACCCCCTTGCACTTGTGCACTGAGTTTGCAGGTGCTTAGC
Source organism: Morus bassanus (assembly GCA_031468815.1). NCBI lineage: Eukaryota > Metazoa > Chordata > Aves > Suliformes > Sulidae > Morus > Morus bassanus. Next base: position 62,446,667 of record CM062572.1, read on the forward strand.
CAAGGGGGGAGCGGGGAAAGCTGAGTCCTGGCTCTGGGCAGAACTTGGCGCAGCAGCCTTGTTTGCTCTGAGCCAAATTCTGGCTATTTCAGCCAAGGAGAAAACATGGAAATTTCCACCTGCCCTGTTCTCTTCCCTGCGATGAATTTGCAGGAGCCCCTTTGCTGAGCCCTGCTCCTGGCAGAAGGGCAGCTGAGGAGGCACAGGCGGTTCTGTCTCTAATTTGCTCTGGCGTGAGCAGCAGCAGCACATCCTGCTGGCCCCGCGCGCTGATTTATACAACGCAACATTTATTGACTGCGAGAAGATTGTAATTCACAGCCCGGCGCGTTGCAGCCACGGTGTGTGAGCAGGGATGGTACCTCTCCTCCTTCCCGCTGCTGCCATCCTCCCACGCTCCGGGTGGGGAGAACCCGGCAAGGGCTGGTCCCCCAGGGCCCTCACCCCACTCGGTGGGAGGGGGCACCTGCTGTTTCTCCCCTCACCCTGTGCCATGGTGCAAGAAAAACCTGATAGCATCAAATCCCCGTGATGCCACCTGCAGCCTTGGCCAGCTCACTCAGCTCAGGAGGGGTGGGGACACCTGCTGTGTCCCTGCCTGGAGCACCCTCCTTGGGGACACACGTCCTCTCCCTGGACAGATGACCCCCCCCACCCCATGCCGTTGGTTCCCTTCCTTCTCTGCTTCCACCCCCTGGTTATGCTGGGGAGCAGAGGCTCCCCACTTGCTTCCCCAAAAAGCTGGGGCGATTGCTGCGTTCTGCTAGCCAGGGCTGCAATCCATCCATCCACCCATCCATCCGTCCATCCTTCTGTCTGTCCATCTATCCATCCATCAGCCCTATTTCTATATCCCTCTATCCATCCATGGGACAGCTCATGCTGACCCCATCGACCCTTCTTATGCCAAAACCATTTGCAGGGTGGGAAGGACCCTGGCCCTGCAAGGCTCATGTCTTAAAGGGAATTACCAGGGCTTCCTTTCTCATTAATCTCTTTGCAATTAGCTCCAGGCATCCAAAAGCCCCACAAGCATCTATGGGAGGTACCTATAGGCGGTACTTATAGGCAGTACCTATAGACAAGGGTATGAATGTGCTCTGTTCCCTAGAAAAACCTTTCCTGCGGCCCCCAGGGCTGCCCCAGCCCTCGCCCGGCGGCCCGGGGCTGGGGTGGGGGGGTCGGGGCGCCCCGGCTCCCGGTGCTCGCCCCCGGGGGAGGGGGTCGGGGGGGTGGGCGGTGTGGCGGAGGAGGAGTGAAGGGGAGGCGGGCGGGAGGCAGGGCCGGGGCCGCCTCTTGCGCCTCTCTCGCAGCCGCCGCACTCGCTGCCGCCCCCCGCTCCCTCCCCCGGAGGAGGCTCCGGCATGGCGGGGCCGGGGGCCGGCGGCCGCCGGTGCTGAGCGGGGCCGACGCCGCAGAACCGCCGCGGCGGAGGGAGGTAAGAGCCGCCGCCGACCTGTTGGGCACGGCCGGGACCGCCTGTGTGCGGGGGGCGAGGTGCGGGGAGACCCCCCCCCCGAGCCCTCTGCCCTCCCTGGCTCCCGAGCATCCTCCTCCGGGCGCGGCCGGGCTTCCTCCCCGCTCCCTCCTGCGAGGAGCTGCTCCTTCAGCCCGAGGACGGGGGTTAGGGAATTCTCCCCGTTTATTGCAACTTCGCCGCTTGCAAGATGTCGGGGGACCCTTTTGCCAGAGCAAAAAGTGCTTCTTTGCCCTGACGGGGTGGGTCCGCGGTGCCCGGGGGTCCCCCGGCACCGGGGTGCAGCGGGGCTGGGGTCCCCTGCTCTGCCCAGCCCTGGGGGTGCCCTGTCCCTGGGTGAGACCTCCCACCCCCGGCATGATGGAGGACCCCCCCTCCCCTCCCACCCTGCAGCCAGAGGGGCGGCAAGGCCTGAGTCCCCTCCTGTGTAGATGGGTGTAAATCCAAAGGGAGGGGAAAATCTGATTTACCGCAGCACAGGGATGCTCAGAGCAGGCGAGGCGGCTGGTCCAGCACCGTGGCCATGCAGCGCATCCCGCTCCGCTCCCGGCCCCACGGCATCAAGAAGTTTGGGCCACAGTAGGTACGGGGCGTTTCCAGCTGCATGTTCTCCAGCTGGGATCTCTGCTATGGAAAAACCCTGTAACAGGCTTTCCCAGCATCCCAGGAGATGCTTCCCACTGGGTTTTATCGCCTGGGGTAGCATCAGGCGCAGGAGGGTGTTCGGTGGAGGGGAACACAGCCAGCTCCTCTGTGAGCAATGGGACAGAGCAGTGTCCCCAGCCGAAAGATGCCTCACTAGGTTGTCCTGCCTGCGGTGCTCTGGAATGGGGGGTCTTCGGGCCCACCCCGGCGTGGTGCAGGGCGAGGACCCCAGACTGGCCCTGTCCAGGCCTCTGCACGGCCTCGGGGCTGTGGCAGCGCTGCTCTGTGCCACCAGTCCCTGCAGTGAGCAGATGCATTTTGGGCTCTAGAGTTGCGCTTGCAGGGTCCGTGGGCACCACGGGTGCTACCCGCCCCAGGGGCCGCCAGCATCCGACCCGTCCTGGCAGCCAGGGAGATGCTGGAAAACCTCTCTGCTCCTGCAAACGCCATGTCTGGCAGGGAGGCCAGAGAAATCACTGTAATTGATTTTTCTTCCCTTGCTTGCCTCAACCTGCTGCCTTGGAGGAGATTTCCCCCTCCCTGGCCGGCTGGGTGGTCTGCGGGCAGCGGGCGCGGAGGCAGGCTGGCATCTAGCGACTGGTGCCGGTAATACAGAGCGGCCCCCGGGCTGCTCCCCAGGGCCTGGGCTGGGATGGCCCCAGAGGGATGAACCATGTTTTGCATGGTTCTGGTAGGGTCGCTGGGGGATGCCACGTGTTTTGGGAGCTCATTTTGGGATTCATTTGGTGCGGACCCTCTCAGACATACTTCTGGGGTCTCTCCAGCAGCTCTCTGAGCATCTCCCTGCTGTGCCGTGGCCCCTCGGAGAAGCAGATCCAAAACGCTCACCTTAAAAGCCAGGTCACATCCCATCCTCTCCTGAAAAGGCTGCAGGAGTGTGTCTGCCCAGGCCGGTGACTCTGCCCCAGCCTCAGGCAGCTGATGTGCTGAAAAAGGGCATAAACCAGAGTAAGCGTGTGCTGCCCGCAGAGAGCAAGGGCTTCCCGAGGCAGCCAGGATCTTCCCCAGCAGCCGCCCTCTGTGAGTGGCTTTCACCCATTAATTTCTCTGATTGCTTTTGGAAAGCGCAGTGGCATTTGGCATTGGTATAATTGCGGTGAGGTGTTGAGCCAGGCTGGGGCGAGTGCTGTGCCTTGGGGGAGGCTTGTACGGACCCCCTGATCACCGCTCACCACCCCAAATCCAAATACCTGCCAAGGTGTTTCTTGTGTTTCTCACTCTGCTCGGGGAAAGCATCTTTCCAGGCAGAAAAAACATAGGACCCACAGCGGTACAGTGGGGTGACGAAGGGTCAGGGCCAGCCACGTGCCATCCATCCCTTGCAGACCCCTGGCATCAGCTAGGGGCCGATCCCCAGGGGGACACAGGAGCTGTGCCCCAGGATGTCACCCTCTCTCTCCCAGGCTGGCCACGATGGGCTCGGTGGGAGCCGAGCGCTTCAAGGAGCTAAGCCCAGCGGGGACGCCGGAGGGCAACGTGGTGATGAGCTTCAGCTTTGACAGCTACCAGCTGGAGGAGGATGAGCTGCAGAGGGGCAGCCAGGCCAAGGGTGTCCTCACCTTCATGGAGCCGGGTGAGGGCAGGCACAGCCCCAACCTGCAGCCAGGAGCCGGGTTTCCTGCTGGTTTCCCACCCTTTTAGGAGCTTCCTGGGACAGTTTTAATAGCCACAAACGTCCTGAAATGACATAAAATTGCCTAATGCATTTTTCTTTGGACCTGTTTGTACCCATGTGAGCTGCACAGCATCCTGTGGCAGTGGGCTCTGCAGGTTGGCAAGGAGTTGAGGCTTCATGCCCTGGCTCTCCTGCCTGGCTCACCCCCAGCCTGCAGCTTCACTCTTTTCCGTGCAGGACTCAGGGATGCCCCTGGGATTTACCCCAGCCTCGCTCCACATCCTAGGGCACCCCTGTCCTTCTCCACACCCCTCCAACCCCTCCTGCGCCTTGGCTTTGCCTGTTACCTACACTGCCTGGCTCTCAGGTTATTTGGCTGCTATAAAAACTCATCAGTCCCCAAAGCCCAGGTGTTTTCCTGGGTTTCTTGTTGAAATGCCTTTATTTAGGGAAGGAGTTTCTTGGGGCTGGGGTCATTTATTCGTGAGAGCTGTGGGGCGCTGGGCTGCTTGCTGTGGGTGCCCTCCTCATTTGCCATAAGGGATGTGGAAGCGCCATTCATCGCCCCTCGGCTGGGGTCTGCGGCAGTTTTCCTGGGTGCAGCAGTGCCACTGTCATGCCTTTTCCTCTTTCTTTCCCCTTTCGGGGCAGTTTCTGAGGATCCTGAGCCCCAGGATCGATACCATGGGATTTACTTTGCCATGCTCCTGGCCGGGGTGGGATTTCTTCTGCCATACAACAGCTTTATCACCGATGTGGACTACCTGCACCATAAATACCCAGGTAGGTCTCCAGCAGCTGCAGCACTTCCCAGCCATCCCAAACCTGGGGGAGAGCTTGGCCCCACTTGCAGGGGAGCCAGACCCCTGCCACCCCCATCATCTGCCTCTCGCAGGGACTTCCATCGTCTTCGACATGAGCCTCACCTACATCCTGGTGGCCTTGGTGGCCGTCATCCTCAACAACGCGCTGGTGGAGCTGCTGAGCTTGCACACCCGGATCTCTGTGGGTGAGTGGGGGTCCCCACAGCCCCTGGCAGCACCATCCCCATGTTGCCCCCCTCCACCCGCCTCTGTCTCCCACCCGCAGGCTACCTCTTTGCCCTGGGGCCCCTGCTCTTCGTCAGCATCTGCGATGTCTGGCTGGAGCTCTTCACCCGCAGGCAAGCCTACGCCATCAACCTGGTCGCCGTTGGGGTGGTGGCCTTTGGCTGCACAGGTATGCAGGACAGCGGCTGGTGCTGGGACAAGCACAGCCCTTCAGATAGGGGTGGGGAAACATCCCCATATCCAAGAGCCGTAGTCTCCTGGGTCAACCTCTTGCTCTGATCCTTAAAAGCTGTCCCTCGTGTCCCTGCTGTGTCCCCTCCACCGCTGTCCAGGTACCGTGGGACTGGACGGGGGCACCAGCACCAAACCGTGCATCAGTCCCCAACACCACAATGGCTTTGCCATTTGGGTCACCATGGTGGCTTCCCAAGCCCCTGCACCTGGTGGCCACTCTTGGTGGGAAGAGCCATGGTGGAGCATCCAGGGAGGGGAAAAATCCCCTCCAATTTTGGGGCAAGAAAGCTTGGGGTGCTGCATGAGCTGTTTAGGAAGGGTGCAGCTCCCGGGTGGCACGGCACATGGGCCCCCACCGGGGTTTCTTCCCGCTACCCGGCATTTCGGCTGCAGCAATAATCCCTCCTTCTCCCCTCGGCGCATCTCTCCTGAAGTGCAGCAATCCAGCTTCTATGGCTACACGGGGCTCCTGCCCAAGCGCTACACGCAGGGGGTGATGACAGGCGAGAGTAAGTACCTGCATCTGTGTCCGTGTTTGACTGGGCGGGCTTGCTTGCGGGGATCCTCCTCTACTGTCTCCCAGGGCCCCGGCGAGTCACACCCGGGGCCCTGCTGTCCCCACCACAGCCTGGCCAGGTTGCCAGCAGATCAGGGACACCCCAGGGCACTCCCCAGCAAACCAGGATGTTTAATGGTTTGTAACTCACTTTCAAGACCCACTCCACTGCCACGTCAAGCTGGGGGTGGCGGTGTCTGCCAGGAGCTGGCTCCACTGCCCCAAAAAATCACTGCTTGTAGCTACTTCACACCTGGAGGCATCACCTCCATATGGTGCGGGGCTTCTGGGGGTCCCCGAGCCGTGGGGCTTGGCAGGACCTGGTGCCAATAGCTCTCCCATGCCACCAGGCACCGCCGGGGTCATCATCTCACTCAGCCGCATCTTCACCAAGCTGCTGCTGTCAGATGAGAAGGAGAACACAGTCATCTTCTTCTTCATCTCCATTGGCATGGAGCTGACGTGCTTCATCCTCCACCTCCTGGTGAAGCGCACCCGCTTCGTCCGCTACTACACCACCTGCTCCCGCAAGGGTCTCCCCGAGCCCCGGGGGGCTGGTGACCGTGGGTCGGGCTACCGCATCCACCACGACGTCACTGCCGAGGACATCCGATTTGTAAGCCACGGGCGGGTTTCCTTGATGACCCCTAGGGTCCCTCTCCCCACTGGAGCTCAGCACTGGTGTCCCCTCTCTCCCCCACGCAGGAGAACCAGCCGCGGGGGCAGCCAAGCTCCCCCCGGGGCAGCCCAGGCCCCGAAGCTGAGCTGGCTGGCAGTGGCACCTACATGCGCTTTGATGTCCCTCGACCCAAAATCAAGAGGAGCTGGCCCAGCTTCAGAGGTGGGTGGTGGGCTCAGGGAAGGCAGAAGTGAGCCAATTTTGCAGCTTTTTGTGGGGCAGAAGGAGTGATCAGTGGCCTAGGGCTTTGGGGAAGGGTCATCCCTTCTCAATGCACCCAAAACTATGGGGCAGTCACTTCTTTGGAAGCCACTGGTGGGTTGCAGGCAAGAATTTCAGGCTCTGCAAGAGTAGGGCTGTGGGTTTTGGCTGAGCTGTGCTGCCTGTACCTGCCAGACATGCTGCTCCACCGCTACGTCGTATCCCGGCTCATCTGGGCCTACATGCTCTCCATCGCCATGACCTACTTCATCACGCTGTGCCTCTTTCCTGGGCTGGAGTCAGAGATCCACAACTGCACGCTGGGGGAATGGCTCCCCATCCTCATCATGGCCATCTTCAACCTCTCCGACTTCGTCGGCAAGGTAGGAGAGAAGCCAACTCCAAGGCGGTGGAGCGGATGCGTCCCTTCCACCGTGCCTCCTTTTTGTGTCCTCTTTCAAAGCCACTTGGCTCCTCCAAGGGTCATCTCCACCCCACGGGTATCTACCTCCTGTGAGGTTGCTCACCAGCAAGGCTGAGGTTGGGTTCCTGCAGCAGATGGTCTTGCCACCATCCCGTCTCCTCCTTGCTGCCCCATTTTGGGCACCATGTTGCCCTCCCCAGCCTCCTTGGCCCCCACAGCATGGTCTCTGCCCCTCACTGCAGATCCTGGCTGCCCTGCCCTATGACTGGAGAGGGACCCACCTCCTCGTCTACTCCTGCCTCCGTGTGGTCTTCATCCCCCTCTTCATCATGTGCGTCTACCCCAATGGGAGGCCCACCTTTGGCCACCCTGCCTGGCCCTGCATCTTCTCTCTCCTCATGGGCATCACCAACGGCTACTTTGGCAGTGTCCCCATGATCCTGGCCGCCGGGAAAGTGAGCCCGGAGCAGCGGGAGCTGGCAGGTAGGACCAAGCCCTCCTGGGGACCCTGTACGGGGTGGCCAGAGCACCCTGACACCCCATGTCGCTTCCTGCAGGGAACACCATGACCGTGTCCTACATGACGGGCTTAACGCTGGGCTCAGCCGTGGCATATTTTGCCTACAGCCTCACCAGTACGTCCCACAGTACCTGTTTCTACACTGAAACCTCCAATGGCTCCTTTACGTCGGGCTACTAAGCCCTGGAGCGGGGCGATGGGGACAAGATGGGACCTGCTTCCCACCACGGTCCCCACCGCCCCGCTTGGCTCATGTCCCTCCTCGAGGAGGGAGCCTGGAGCCAGAAAGCTGCCCAAGGGCAGACAGGGACCGGTATCCTGTTGGCATCCCAAAATGGCCTGTGCTGCCCAGCCAGGGCCACTTCTTGGGGTGATGTCCACCCCATAGGGGACGGTCCCATTGCTCTTGGGGGCTCCCCATCAGCGATGTGCAGCTCTCCGGTGGGGACAGGAGGGGGTCTTCTCCTGTTTGAGCCAAGCCATTGCCAGGAGCAAGAAAATACTGCCAAATTCCAATGGGAATAGGACCAGCACTGGGGAGGAGGGTGATGGAGGGCTGGTGAGGAAGAGGAGGAGCAAGAGAGGAAGCAACCATTCCTTCAGGCCCTGGTGGCTCTGGGAAGGTGGGTCTCAGCTTTCATTGATGGTGCTGCAGGTTTTCACCAAGAATGGCTTGAAATCACAATCCCTCCCCGAATACACCAATCGCTGTGTAAAACTCCCAATTCACTTCTGCTGGCTGGAAAAAAAAACCAAACAAAAAAACAAAAAACTTTTTTTTTTTTTTTGGTTGTGTCTTTTTTTTGGTCCCCCCCAACTGCGAGAGAGGCAGGGTCTTGCCTTCCCCCACCTCCCACACTGTGGGTCTGCCCCATCACCTCCCTCTTCTGGGCTGCAACAGGGCAGAAGGGGATCCTGACATCCTGAGGAAGGGTCTTGAGGCCACAGAGCTGTGGATGCCACCCACGGGGCACTGCTGAGCTTCAGGATTTATTGCAAGGGACATAAATGAAGCTGATGCCAGATTAAATGTCTTTGCAACTATGCCTGGTCATTAACCGTGCCACTGGCACTGCAGGCACTCGGCTGCGGGTGATGGGCTGGGCTGGCAAACACACACGGGGTGATGCCTGCTGCCTGTCCTGTGGGGTTTCGGGGTGCCCCTTGTGCTGCTCCCCATCTCCAAGGTCCCCTCTGTCACCTGGAGCAGCTGGATTTGTCACCAGGTCCCATCGAATCACTGCCAGCCTGCAAACTGCTGCTGAAGTGCAACACCTTTGCGGGCAGCAAGCAGGAGAGGGAAGGGGCTGAGCAGAGCAGAGACCATCTGGAGAAGGTGCCAACACCAGAGGCTGCTGCATTTTGGGACCAGCTGCATCTCGTTGTGCCAGGAGTCAGCAGGTGCCACTTCCCAGGGAAGCGAAGCCCAAGGACTGGAGATGGTGGGAGCAGGAGGCAGCGAGCACCAGGCTTGGCAACCCCGACCCAGCCCCACCAGCACCAGAGGGTCTCGCCTTGCCAAGCCCCTGGCTGGTTGAAGTGCAGCTCACACCAAAAAGAGCAAATCCAGCATTTCATCCTCAACACATCGTCCCTGCAGGGCTCAGAGTACGGGAGATGGCGGCATGACCTTGGCTGCAGGGAAGAATTGACACCTCCTGCCCCACGGGCCCCAGCAAGCAGAGACCTCCACTCTGGGGTCCCATCCCATCCATCGGTGCCACCCCGCAGGGGGACTGTTGGACGGACGGGGACTCCCCGAAGAACCATGCCGCACCTGGGTTGGATCTTTCCCCAAAAACGAGGCGAGGCTGAGCCAAAAAGTGACCATTGCCACCAAGGGGAGAAAAACCCCGCAGTCAGGACAAGCGAGACAAAGAAAGATGCTTCGTTGGGTTGCTTTTTTTCAATTAATTTTTTTTTTTTTTATGAAAAAAGATCACACGGAGTTCTCCAACAAACAGAACGCCAAAAAAATTGTTTTAAACAAAACATAAACAAAACAAAACAAAAAAAAAAAGACAAAAACCTGGCTCTCCTTTCCTCTCGATTGTCTGAAATATCCTTGTGTTCCATAGAAGGCAGTGGGTTTTAAGTGCTTTCTATTTAACATTAGCATAAAATCTCTCTCGCGCGCTCTCTCTCTCGCTCTTTAAAATATGCTCACACAATTTGCTTCTAGAAGTACAGTACACTTTGAGCGTGGGGGGTGTGCCTGTTCCCAGATCATTTACAATCACAATCCAACAGGAAATAAAAAATAATATTCTAAACGTCAGACTGTGTTCATTTCTGTCGTTGTTTTTTTCTTTTTTTTTTTATAATTTCATAATTTTTTTCACAGTTTTAAAAAGTTTATATTTATATATATATATTTATATTTATATTTATAATTAAAAAGTTGAATCCATTTAAAGACTTATAATACAGGAGGGCTAAAGAGTCTTTTGGTACATTAAAACTGTACAGGCTAGAACCGTCACTATCCGCCGCGCCGAGGCGCCGGTGGCCCAGGGTGGAGATGGTACGAGCTCAGCACCATGTGGTTCATTTAAAGGACGAGGGGTAACTTTGCAGGGGCATCCCTCTCCCCTGAGCCCCGGCCTCCAGTCTCTGGTACGCAGCCGGTACCAGGGCGGATAGTTTCCAATCTGTCCTTGTCTTAAGCGTCTCCCCACCGGAGCCTGGGCCACCGCTCCCGGCCGAGCCAGGCCCTGCTCCGCGTCCTAGCAATCTGTAGTGCGAGTCGGCAGTTGCAAAGATCAGTGCGTCTCTTGGAGTTTTTTTTTTTGTTTTGTTTTAAGTGCAAGGATGTTGCATCGTTGCGTGGTTCTCCTCCGGTGTCCCCTCCAGCTGGGTGCGACCCTGGTGCGGTGGCGGTGATGCCACGGGTCCGGTGTGTGCCCGGCGGGAGCGAGACAGTGGGTCAGCTCCGCAGAGGGAGGGAGGAGGCGATGGTGGTGGCTCTCCGGGAGCCGTTGGGAGGTTGGCCGGCTGGACGGAGCAAGCTGAACGGTCCCCTCCCCGAGCCCAAGGTGGCAGAGGGGCTCTGGCTATGGAAACGCCGCAGGCAGGCATGGCCCGGCTTCACACTCTATCCCATTCCCTTCAAACAAGGGGCGAGGGCTTCCCAGCAGCTCCACATCCCTGCTCAGGCAAGGCATGGCAGGTGAAGCTGGGCGAGGGAAGCCAAAATCCAATGGCCTGTGGTCTCCTCTGCTCCAAGCACCAAGCAGCAGCTTTTCCCAGTCATTTCCTGCCCCCCTTCACTGCACGCTCCAAGACGTTCGCCAAGTGTCAGCCCCTGGCCATGTGCTTGCTCCCCCCAGCGCCTTTCCAGGGCCAGAGGGATGCAGAGGGATGGGGAAGGTAGGTTCAGACCATTTGTTCGAGGCAGTGGGAAGGCACCATCCCAGACTGGATGTTGGCTCATCTTCCACCTGGCTCCTCCCAGCCCAGAAGACACTTCTACCATCTCCATGCTGGGGCCAGCTCTGCCCTTTCGTGCTCCACACTGCCGGCCAGGGGCCTCCAGGGAAAGGGAACCGCAAAAAGGCGCTGAGAGGATCGAGATGAGGCGCTGAGAGAGACTCATCTCCTTTCTCTTTCACCCTGTCCTTCCTAAAGGGTCATGCGAAACTAAGCAGGAAAGGGAATAAAAGGACGGAGAGGAGCATACGCAGAAGGCTAGCGGATGTCCTTCCACGCACAGGCGGCTTCCAAATTACTGATGGGGGCAAATGACACAAAAGGGATCCCTCCTGCTGGGGGGGGGTCCCGCTGGTGAAATGATCACGAGACCCATGTGCTTTCCTGGACCAAAAGGAGGAAGGGAGAAGTTGGTCAAGTGTCACCTTACTTAAAGCCACTTCCAGAAGAGCCTTGGGGTTCAAGCACCACCACCACCATGCCCCAACAGCATCTTCCTCAACCCCTGTAACTGCTTTCCCAACCCCTTTCTTCAGCCCTCTCCTTCCTCCTCGTGTCTCTCGCGCTCTCCTGTCTGTAGTGTGACACAGAAGTCATGAGCATTGAAAGAAACAATCATGTCGTCTGAACAGGCACGTCCTCAGGTTTGTCCCGTCCCTTCCCAGGGGGTAGCACATGTCCCCTGGGTGGTCAGCAGATGACAGGGACCCCGTCGGTGTTGAAGATCATGCCCGTAGTGGGCTCGTAGGTCCCTGCAAGGTAGTAGAGGTCCTCACTGTCTTGGTATTTCTTTGTCTTTAGCATCTGCTCGTATTGATCCAGACCAACAACAAGACACTTGTGTGAGATGGTCTGAACATCGTTTTCATCCACATGAGAGGACTGGTAGAGGGCTCGCTGCGTTACAGGCACAGAAGGAGGGAGACGGAAAGAAAAGGAGCAATTAGGTCTCAGAGCATTTACAGCATCATCTTCAATATTCAGGAAAAACACCCATCACAACTGGCCAGGGCTTGTGCTCACGTTCAAGCAGAACTCCACACTCATCCCCACTGACAGCCCAGGGGAGGGACACTGGGAACCTGCACGGGCCCACGAGCAGCGTGGACACAATCCCTCCAGCGCACTAAATCTGAGCCCTCGCTCTCACTCAGCTCCCACCGATGGGAAAGCCGCGCTTGCCGAGTGCGTGGACAGGGGAATATGGAGGCCGGGAGTTTGTCATCCTCATCTCAAGGATGTAAATGCAAAGATGGGTGCTGGATACCAGCCCTCTGTTCCTCTCAACACCCAGCACCTGCAGCCACTCCCACCCTCCCAGAAACACCCATCCAAAGTCTTGGGCACTGCAGACTCAGCAGCCGAGGCAAAAAGCAAGAGCCAAAGAAGCTCAGGGGGCATTTCCGAGCCTCTCTTGGCATTTGTTACGGCATCCCCAGCATTCCCTCCCAGCCCGCCCCCAACCTCACCAACCTCCATAAAGTCCTTCCTCTGACTGGATGCCTGCAAAGCTGTGGACAGACTCCTGCCCGATTTCTGATCCCAGCGCTGTGCCCAAGAGGAAGAGAAAAGAGGAAACAGAAATGAAAAGCAGGTGAATTAGTTGTTTTTCCATGATATCACCTCCTGCCCACCACACGTGCCTTTACAACCTCAATCCCTGTCCACAGCCACTGGTAATAAATACTAAGAGCCTACTGTAAATCACACTGCACACGTGTGCAAAATTCAGTGTTTCTGAGCACCGGGCAAGTCGTTCTTACACTGCAAAAAGACTCAGTCTGATTCCTGACATTCTTTTTGGACCAACACAAAAGTCTTTATTTCCTAGTACGATAACTCCACCTTTTCCCTGCTCAAGGGGTAAACACCAGGCTTGTCCACACCACAGGCAGCCCCCACAACATGAAATGATGGGCCACCCCTATTACGGTACCAGTAACAACCTGGGCCATGGGTCCTCATCCTTGGAAACAAACGGGAATAAGCAGCTTTGCAGCCCTCTTGGCAAAGGAGACCAGCCTACCTTGCCTTCGTTGAGTTTCTTCCCAGGGTTGGTTTCTTCTGGGTGATAAAACCATTTGACTCGGACCACCATGTTGTTCCCCCACGACTCCCACATGCTCTGTATCCGGCCAATGTAGGGCAAGTTGGGGCGGCCGGCTGAGAGGAAGACTGCACAGTCTCCAATGCGGATTATCTCCTTGCCCCGGACGATGGCCTTGTAGAACAGCTTCCTGGCCTTCCCTTTCATCCCTCGTCTCTGCCAAGAGAGGATCACACAGGTGAGCAGCCAGGAATTGCCCAGGTTTCCCCCATCCACCACTGCTTGCCCTGTCCCGCATCCCACCCTTTGCTGTCAGCAGAGCCACAGCATCCATAGGCATTCCCACAGGGAACAGGGCAGAGGGACACGCTGCACTGGATGGCTCCCCCAGACACAGCAAAGGCCAACCCCAATCCCTTTCCAAACTGGAGACTTTGGCCAGGGACACACCACGCCAGCAGAGTTTCGCCACCCCAGGAGAAGGGAAAGGGCAAATGTAAGAGGCACCACAAAGCAAACGCCAGCGCAGAGCACTATGGAGCGGTGGGAGAGGCTCCGTTTACCTGTGTGGGTTTCCCAAACCACTTCCACAGCTGCCGTGCGGGGAGGAAAGCAGCAATCTTGGGCCTATTCTCTACCGACGGCAGTCGCTGGCGCTTGGCCAGCTCCTTGGTGGTGGGCAGGTGGATGCCCTCACGCTTTTTGGGCCTGCTCTTGTTGCCACTCTGCTGCGGTGCCGGCTGTTGCACCGGCTGCTGCGCCGGCTGTTTCTGGCTCTGGGGGTGGGAGGACGCGCGGGATTTCCCTGCCTGCTTGGTTTGCTTGGGTGGGAGGGTTTGCTGCACTGAGGAACTTGGCTGGGCCTCAGCCACTTCGTCATCAGAGCTACAGGAGGAGTCTTCATCTGTAGTGGAGGATGAAGAAGAGCTGGAGCTCGATGAGGAAGAGGTCGATGAGGCTGAGGAAGAAGAGGAAGAGGATGATGAAGAGGAGCTGCTGCTAGAAGAGGAAGAGGAGGAGGAGTTGGAGGAAGAGAGAGGGGTGGATGCTCTTGAGCTGGCCGAGCTGCTGTCCTGGGCTTCCCCTCGGTTCTTCTCAGCCTCCTCTTCTCCCTCTGACTCCGAGCTGCTGTCACTGCTGTTGCTCTCAGACTCCTCCACAGCTGCTGGAGCTGCTGCCTTTTCTTCCTGGTCCTTTGAAGCAGTGAGGCTCTCCGCTGAGCCATCAAACTTTCCTCCAAAGCCGGCAGGGGAAGGGTCTCCCTCAGCTGCTTTGGCTCGGGAAGATTTCTGCTTGCCCTCCGCACCCACTGCAGGGGAATAGCCCAGCCCCAAGAGACTCTTGCCGTCTCTGCGACTGGCCAGGTTCGAGTCCTCCAGCATCCTCATCGCCTCCTTCATCTTCTTTGTCTTTGGAGACATCACACCCTCATGGTCCAGCTTGATCAGGATTTCGTTGTCATGCTTCCTCTGAGCCTTGACCATGGTGCCAAACTCCTGTGTCTCTTCTGTGGGACGCCCTTTCTTGGCCTTGGCTTTCGACGCCGAAGCATCGCTGGAGCCGAAGGCTGCCAGCGTCCCTGGGAGGTCGCTGTAGGGCTCTGTGCCGAGGATGCTGCCAAACACAGCAGGCTGGTAAGTGGGTTGCGGGGGGCTATGCAGCTTAGTGGAGATCTTCATTTTGCTGGCTTTTGACCGCTTTTCCTCTGTGGGCGCAGGAGAGCCTCCAGTCGGCAGTGGTTGCGATTTTCGTGACCCCTTCATGCTTGGCTTGCCCAAGCAGGCTGGCTTCTCTGGGACTGAAGAGGTAACAGGTGAAGATTCAACCTGATCCTTCTCTTCTGGTAAGGTGGCCTCTTCTGCAGAAGGGAAGAAACAAAAAGGCATGATGGTATCCATCCAGATGGGCGCCATTAGCTGAGGCACAACCAGACACCAATGCTGACTGTTTTCTGGCCAAGGGTGGCTTGTTCCTGACCACTTAGGTATCCCCAAAGAGGCACAGGTCCTCTCTGCTCACTGAACAGCTCTACTAAGCAGCCTGGCCTGATGCCAGTGCCTGTGAGCAGCTGATGAGCAATGCCCAGCAATGCTGCTTCAACTGCAGAGGAACCAAACTGCAGATCTCCTGCATCTTTGGCCCTAATGATGGCTGCTGAGATGTTCAGCTGAAAAAAGGATCCTGCTCTGCAGTGCTGACCGACAGAAAGAGGATCTTGCAGCACAAGCCAGCTTCTGAGCCAGCCCCCGGTGAACCATAACCACAACAGAGTGAGCTGATGCATGGATGCCCTGCAGTCAAGCAGTGCATCCATTCCCCTCCAGATCTTGCCCCAAGCAACAGCTCTAACTTGGGGAGAGTGGTGGGGAACTGTGCAAGGACTCTCAACTCCAGGTCTGGCAGTGGTGACAACCTACCAGCTTTCGCCTTGATGCTTGGCTTTCTCCCTCGACCTTTGCCCTTTGACACAGGCTCCTCTGACCCCAGCGTAGCTCCTTCTTTTCCTTCTCCAGTATCTTTGCTGGATTTACGGCTACGGCGCTTGGTGCTGGGCACCAAAAGGGCTGGGGAAGGTTCAGCACCTGGAACAGGTCAAAGAGATGGTCAAATGCAGTCAAGTAACATATAAAACAGAGATGCGATACAGGGAACCTATCCCTACCAATTCTGCAATAGGGATTGGGCCTTTTTCTCTATGAGTTACATCCCACCCCAGCTCTGCATGTCCATAATTGATGGTGTGATCTTTGTGACTGAAGCTCTGTGAACTCGTCCCAGGATCTCAGAGGCAGGTGGCCCGAAACTCCTTATATTTCATAGTGGGAAGTGTCACGCAAAAAACTGAACAGCAAGACTCACACTGGATCTTGTAGTCAGGTGGGAGAAGCCGAATGTGAGACAGCGGGATACGTCCCGTGTCCCCATCATCAAACTCTACTGTGATGAGATCACCATCTTCCTCCAGATCCAGGGCTCCTGTGGGTTGGGGGAGCAGAAGATGGGATTAGGGACAAACATCAGACTACAAACCCCTTGTCAGGGAAGTGGGGATGTGGGGGAAGACAGGGATCCTGCATCAGCTCCAAAGCATCCCATCCCCACCTTTCCTAGGCTGTGCAGGGAGCACAGAAGGCTCGCTCTGCAAAGGAAAGTCCCTGGCAATACTAAACCAGCCCACCCAGTAAAATTTCCCAGCCAGTGGCACTGCTCCAGAACATAACAACCATTCCAGTTTGACTTCCCACCTCCTTCCCCTATTTCCTTCTATTCTTGCAAAAATTCACTTCTCTTAACTGCAGTATCTTTTTTTTTTTTTGACCTGCATTTTGTAACTACTCTCAGCAATCACAAGCTGCTGCTTTTCACCATCTCTCCAAGAGAAATAAAGTGTGTTCCCACCCTCTCTTCTTGCATCAGCATCACTGGTCTATAACTCATAAGTAATTCCTCCCTTATACACACATAGTGCGACCAAGAGCCCCAAAGCAAGACCAGCCATGGTAGAACTGTCCAGGGCTCTTCGTTGGCTTTTTAATGGGACCAGATGGGGGATTTCATGTGTCAGAGGTAAAGCTATGAGTGTGCAGGTGATTTAGAAACCTCAACAACCTCAGAAATCTTACGTGCCTGGAGTTAATTCTGACTTTTTAAAGTGTGTTGAATTTCCCTCATTTTAAGCTCCTAAATTGCTCAGACCTCTTCCTACGAGAGCACATCTCCTGAACTAACAGGATGTTACTAAACCAGCATCCTGATTGAGTTGGGCATGACCCGGAGGAGAGTAATGGGCCAGGCTCTAGCCTCCAAGTCACTCACACCAGACCTCATTCCTCAGGACACGTAGGACTGAGACATCCCTGGTTCACAGTGCAGAGCAGCCAGAGTGGCCTTACCTCGGACAACTGTCCCTGGGTAGAGGCAGCGGTACTGCTGGCTCCAGTAGGCTGCAATCCTCGTGCCCTCGGGCAGGAATCGCACTGAAGGTGGTTTCACATCGATGATCTGCTCAGGGCAAGAGAAAGGCAATTACTGACATTCTTGGCACCAGCACACTTGGCGTGTAGCAAAGCCGCTCTGGAGAAGGCAAGGGACAGTTTCCCTGCTGGGAAATGGCCTCCTGTCTGCTCACAGGGCAGCATGAAGGACTATCCCTGCTGGCATACAAGCCTACTGCCCACTGCCAGTGGGGGAGCTCAGCCACGGGGCAGTGACCCACACCAAGGCGAGCTCTGCCCAGACTGGCCACAGAAGCAGGACCAGGGCATCCCTGCAGCCCCAGCTGGGGGAGAAGGAGGCTTCCAGCTAGCCTCCTCGACCCCCAAACAGAGCTCAGGCACCAAGGACAGGCACCCTTTGGCCTCACATACCGCCTCCTGCAAGAGTTGCTCCAGGCAGTAGATGTGGGGACGGTTTCCCCTCTCACCTTCCACCACCACACGGTATCTGAAACACAAAGGCCCAGTCAGACATGGCACATGGAAGACATCACCCCGATCAGCTAACACCTCCCTCTGAGCCCTACCACCAGTTTATTTGAGAGCATTTAATGAGAGGTAACTGGATTTTCCTGAGCGCTGATAAATGAGGGTAAACTCTCCTTCCCTCCCTGGCGGACTCTGTCAGTCTCTCTCCAGCCAGCTCTACACAACCCCCAAATCAATCCCTGCATCAGCTACATCCCCGTTCACTGGCAGATCCCAGGTGGATATGGTTGCCCCTCAACTCACATATCTGGTGAATGCACCGTCTTGACATGCCCAGCATAGAGCAGCTTGTCATCCATGGGGATGAGGACGCGCAGACCGTCTTTCAGCTCATCCTTGTCAATTATGCAGGAGCGGGGAGCTGTGAGGGTTGGAGCAAGATGGGGATTAGAGAGCACCATACACGAAAAAGTGACAGCAAGGGAAGAAAGAAATCTCATACTCCCAGCACCACCCTCCCCTTGGAAAAGGCCAGTAAGCCCTTTGCGTAAAGGCCTCTCTCTCTGGCTAGCTCCTGGCAGAGGAAAACTTTGGCCTCTTGGTAATAATAATAAAACAGTAAATGAAAATAGCGGAGCTCAGAGACTGGGCTTCAGCTAGACATTACAGTGGACCACTCTGATAAAGCTTGCTTTCGGCAAGCCAAATTGACTGGAAAAGTGGTATCTCCACCCCAGGGACTCACGGCTTTGGATGAGCAACATGTGAAAGCAGCACAGTCCTCCTCTGAGCAGCCCTGGGAAACTTGCCCAGCCCCTCTACCTGTACAATTAGCCCCCCGGCCCCTCCTGCCCTCACCTGGTGTGGGTGGTCGCTCGACCAGCATGCTCAGTGGGATGTTCTCATCCTCTGAGAAGCTGCTGTCTTGGTTGGGTTCAAAATCCTCCTCTGCTGCCATGCTCTCCATGAGCTTACTGACAGCTCCTCCTTTCCCTCGGTTCTGCAGGAGAGCAAGCAGCACGTCAGCTGGATGACAACAGGCAACAGTCTGATCCCATCCCATCTTCCTCCAGCAACAAATAACCTGAGGATATTGGGACAAACTTGTCTCCATCCTCAGCAATGTTAATCACAGAGAGTTAAGTGGGTGTACTAAAACTTGCTTTTTGGTTGAAAAAAGACCTTTGTTTTTCTGGGTTTATCCCCAAGCATCATTGACAGCTGACCAAAAGCTATTTCACACATCCTAGCCACATCTCACTCCTGGTGGTTAGGAGAGATGCTGTGGAGCAGACAGCTGTAGCTTTGCTCTGCATTCACCATCCCTCTGCACAGTGCTCCCGAGACCCATCTTCACAGACAGGCAGCAGGCACTGTTCCTATTTCTTCTCAAAGCCTCATGATCCGTTTCTTGCTGTTACACACAGGCTATAAGCATTACACTCAGAAATCAAGTCAGAAGATGTAGTAATGAGTGTTATGAGAGAAGACAGGCTACAGCAAAGGAGCAGAAACCAGTTGTGACCTGGCTCACCCAGTGTTGAGCAAGGCAACCCCACCACCATCTCCTTGGTTCTTGCTATCCATGAAGGCTCTCCCTCCACCCTGTGGCAGCCTTAGAGAAAGTCCTGCCTGCTCATTAATTTGGGGGATGAAGGCAAACGAACACCAGAGGGTAGCAGCAGGTACTACCTGAGAGTCTTCCTTGGATTTTAGGCTTCTGAAACCAGCATTTTGCCTGTAACACACCCAGCAAAACCTGCACGTCTGTTTTCCCTCCCTCACACTGCAACAGTCTAGGAAAAGAGCAGGGGTCTGCCAGCCACCCTCCAGTTCACCCAGACTAGAACCAGTCCCTCACCTCTTTTTTCACCTCCTTGGCCTTCACCTTGGCTTTGCTCTTCTTGGTGGAGCCCAGGGCATTCGCCAGGCTGACACGAACATCAGATGGGGAGCTAGGGATGCCAGGAGGAGACATGGACGAGGAGGAGGAGCAGCAGGGTGTTTCTTTACCCTTCTTCCGCTGCTACAAATAAAAAGAAAACACTCCCATCAGTAAAGAGAGGACTGGTAAAGATCTGGGCCCAGGGAGAAGGGAAAGGTGGAGCAAAGCAGGCTGCGCACAGGTAGGATGACATTCAGCCAGCAGTTAGTTCACTGACCACACCACATCCTACATCTCCCAGGTTGATATGAGAAAAAGCTTTCAGGCTTCACACATTTTGGGAAGAGCTTTTCATTACCCTGGAGGGCAATTCCTGCCCGTCAAACCTTCCCCCAAAGAGCTCCAAGAAGATCCCAGCTGGCCTCATGCCACATCTAAGTTGTCTAACTCTCCCCACAATCAGTTCTCCTCCATAACACTGCCATTAACTGAACCGGAGCCAGAGAGAGCTGAGCTTTCAGCCAAGACGAAGAGCCAGCAACCCAGAGATCACTGCCACCACCAGCCAGGGACAGCCCTCAGAAGACACCATATAAAAGACGAACAGCCTTAAAGGCCAGTGTGAGGGCCACAGCTCAGCAAATGGATAAGGTTGTGCAGAGAGTGGGAGAGAGATTTCACAGATGTTTTAATGCAGGGTTGTCCACTCTGGCCAATCCAAGCAGGATGGATTTGGGACATGCAGGGTGACACAAGTAACCTGCACTGTTCAAACATGACAGGCTTTTACTCCCTGCGAGTCAGATCCAAGCCTGACAGCTCCTTGGGCATACATGGGACTGGAAGGGGTGACAAGGGGCAGCCAAACAGCATTGGGGCAACTGCTGAGACAGGACTCAACTTCCCTCTGTCCTAGTGGGGTTAATCGCCCTCCCCTCACCCTCAGCTCCCAAGGGTCCCACACCAATACTGCCAGCACATTCCTCACCTTGCTTAGCTCCTTTCTCTCCTTCCCCTTGCTGCCCTCCTTTTTGGGGCTCATGGGTGCCCCCTTCCCACAGCGCCCAGGCTTGGAGACAGGAGTGGAGCTGGCAGGCGCTGCAGGGGTGAGCATGGCCGAGGACATGGTGGCATCGTGGAGGAAGATCCGCTCGCTCCGGCGCCGGTTCCACAGGTCATCATCACTGGCCTCCAGCCCAAACTCAAAGCTCAAGTCCTTGGGGGACTTGAATTTCTTCAGCTTGCGGCCTTTCTCAGACCCAAGCTTGGCCTTGTCAGCACTCCCAGATCCAGAGTCGAGGCTGCTGGGGACCTGGTTTGACGGGATGCTGCTTGCCTCCAGTGGCCCTTTCTTCCCCCGCAGCAGCCCTGAAGGCGACTTCTTCCTGATCTTGATCTCACTCTCAGAGTCGGTGTATTCAAACTCTGTCCCTAGGTGCAAAGGATTTAACCGTCAGTCAAAGCCCTGGCTGATCCAAGAGGGGCCACGTCCCACTGGCAGCTTTTGGACTCCATGGGAGATACTGTGCCGGTTCAACAGAGCCCTTGGTGCTCCCCTTTCCAATCCTCACATTCCTCAGATCTATATTTTCACCCCATAAAACACTGATTTCCCTGAAAATAAGTCTCCCCAGCCCCAAACCAGAGTCCACTCATTCAGGCAGTATGGGTCAGTGTGTTCCCTGCCTCAATTTTCTCCCTTCTCCTACAAACAAGACCCTGCAGGGAAGCTCATAAGACAAAATATCCTCTAATACTTGCCCCTCCACAAAAAGGAGTTCCTCAGCTGAAGAAAAGCACAAACCCCATATGCTGAGCCTTCCTCCCCTCCAGGTGGGAGTCCTCTCCAGCCTCAGCTTCGTTTCAGGAGAACGACCTCTTTAACGAATTGAATAAACACAGTTTTCATGCTTATTCTTTCCCATTGGCCATCAGACACCACACATCTTTTTATTGGCTCAGATAATCGCCTTAAAGTCAAGAGAAGTAAATGATCTTTTGTCTGTGGCAAATGGAAATCCCCTCACATGGACCTCTGCTCAGCACCACGGGCACAGCAGTACCCAGAGGCCTGAAATATTGTAGTAATGCCAAGATCTTCATCACCTTCAGTGTGTTCCCCAGAACCTGATAAAGGAGAGCAAAATCATATGTTTCCAGGGACAGAAGGGTAACTGAGGCAGCACCTACACACCTGGCAACATGGGCAGGAGGGTAGGCAAAGCACTGTGGCTGCACAGGTGCTGTGCTGTCAGAGGGATACAAACAGCCAGGAAGAAACTTGCCCAAGGTCATGCAGTAAGTCGATGTTGGAACAAGGGACTCAGCCCAGATTTTCTAAATCCATTTATTTCCCAGGGCACTGGACCTCATGGGATGGCACAGCACCTCTGATGATGTGTAGAAACATCAGCAGAACCTGGTTCTCCCTCTCCAAAAAAGAACATCTCTCCTGTATCCTCCTCCAACCTGCTGTGGATCTGCCCTCTCTGCACTCTCATTTGCCTGACTCTGCCTTCAGTCTAACAAGGTCTGAAATCCTTGGCAGAATGTCTTCTCAAGCCCAACAGTGAACGGCCCCTGCTGGGATAACCACTGCTTGCAGAAGACCCTTCAGAACGGATATACAGGACCAAACAACATTCACGTGGGGTAAATGAAAACGTACAAAGCACAAGCATGGAGAGCATCTTCTCTCAGTCCCTCTCTCTCAAATATGCTCACTTTCCTGGGTAAATACAGTCTGCAAGAACCTGCTCTCATCTTCTAGCCAAACCTCTTCCCCTGAGACAGCCCCAGCACGAGCAGGAGAAGAGCAAGCCAGTCAAAATCAAAGCTGGCAAGGCTCAAAATGAAAAACCCATTGGAAATTACAACACCCCTTCTCCTCTCTCACTGCCGCATGAGACAATTTCTAGATGTTTCCAGGAGGGCAGGTTACAAGATGATAAATTCTTAACAGAGGCTGTTGGAAGAAGTTGGCAAAACCCTAATATAGCATGGAAACAGTGCTAAAACAAGCTGGGCTCCCAAGGAAGACATCATTTTCCATTCTGAAGCATGCTATAAATTCCATTATAACTTAATAAATATTAATAGAGAATTTATAAATGGAGCCCATATAGATCTGTCTGACCGGGAACGATGTCACCAATGGGCACTTGTGCAGCAGGGTATGGGGAGGGGAAGAAATGAAACTGCCAATTACGTGTAACACACTGAAACTGAGACAGAGACAGGGACAGAAGCACAGAGTCTGGCACTGCAAACACATGAGCAGAGGACAGAATGCTTGTTTCAAGTCTCCTTGGCTGGTTTCTGTGAGGAAGCTGATGGGATGTCTCCACTTCTCTTGGGTACCTAAGATCAGCTGCATTTAGCACACACTTCCTTCCCCAAAATGTAACAGCACTTCACTGCCTTCAGCACTCTGTCCAAGGGACACAGTATCCCATCGCTTGCCTCTGCAGCATGACTATTCAGGATTCAGCAGGTAGGAAAGGAGGAAACTTTGAGAAAGCCACAGACCCCTAGGGAAGCCATGGCTGCAGCTGCTAAACCTGCCATACCCATGACTGGTTCTTGTTTCCTTGCCAGGCGATTGCCCCCACCTTCAGCATTAGGACCAAGCAGCCAAAAACAAAGAAAGGGCAAGACAGTGTCTGGGTAACAAGTTGCTCTCTTGCAGCACAGTAGGATCTCCTGAACCTTCTACTTTGCCCTCATGGCACCAACCCTAACCATGCAACTCACCCATTAGGCTCTGCCGCTCCTCCTTCTTTTTCGCCTTCTGCTTGGCCTCCAGCTGGATGATGGAAAGCGGCGGGGGAACGATGGGGCTGGGCATTGCGCTGGCAGCAAACCTTGCTAGAAGGCCCAGGCCACTCTCATCAAGGGCAGGCGATGAAAGCCTGTCTGTGCCATCCGTCCCATAGTCCTCTGCTTCCTCCTCTTCCTCTTCATCCTCCTCTTCCTCTTCCTCCGAGCTAGAATCTAGCACGTAGAAAAGAGGGAGCCCATTACAAATCTCATGGAGTTGTGCATCAGCCATATTTCCACCCCAAACCGGTAACTCTCCTGCTGCTCTGCGCTCACATAAGTAGCACGGAGCCACCCATGAGCTGAGCCAGAAGATGTTGGCCAGGGACACACACGTGTCTTTGCAGCCATATAGCCGGTATCACCCTGCCTACCACCACCCTTGAAGGACACAGCAATACAGGGCACAGCAAAGAGGACCCATTCAAGGCGAGGGAGGGAAGAGCTGGGTGCTGGCAGAGAATTGAAAAGGGCACCACGCACCCCTTCCCTGCATCTTTCAGGAGGAATTAAAAGCTTAATTCCTTTGAAAAACCCAACCTTGGAGCTGTGGGATTCCCCTCCCGCCCACCACCTCTTCCTCCATAACGAAATCCATTAGTGTAATCGAAATCAGAGATCAGCATGGAAGGGGAATACCAGAGATCAGCCTGCGCCACAGTGGGAGGCAAGGAGGACACAGAGAGAAGAAGGGGCAGGAGGCAAAAATGCAAAGAGGGTGGAGGGAAATAATAATTTGAAAGCAATGGTTTTGGAATGCGTAAGGGGGGAAAGTGTAGGCAGTGTTGGAGACAAGGAGGAGTGTTGAAACGCTCTGCCTCAAAACTCCCCGTGCCTTTCATTTCCCTCTCTACAGCTCAGGCTAGGGAAGCCCAGCTCAGCACAGGCAGGAAGAGCTGCCCACAGCCCAAAATCTTAATCTGGCAAAGAAATCAACCTTGCTGCCTGCCTCAGCTGACACCCAGAGAGAGCAGTAGGCTGGGGTTTTCCTTTACAGTGTGTATATACAGCAGGTATTTTGGGGGTAGATGCTCTGAAAGTGGCACCCCTCCCTTCCTACAGCACTTCCCAAGAGTCTGTCACCAGCTCAAAGGCAATTAATTTTAACGGCATCTCATCCAGTTAGTGCTGGTGAGCAAAAGTCACTACACAAATGCACATATACCACACACACACATATACACACACATATATGAGCACATAGAAATATACATATCTAACTGCAAAAAGTGGGTCTGGAAAAGATATTTCATTTCTCTTGAAATTGAGGGCTTAAGTAGGATCATCAAGGTTGCTGGAAAATTTCTACCGCTAGCAGGAGCCCTGCTCTCCCTGCCTGAGCCCACTCACCAGTTCCCCGCCAGCCGCTATCCCTCCGTCTGAAAGCCAGCCAAATGAGAAACCAGATCCCTTCAAAATGAGCTGGAATGAACATGAAAATCCTTTTCTTTTCACATATGCCCTCTGGGACAGATAAAAACGTCCTCAACACTTGGTTGTTCAAAAAAAAAAAAAAATTACAATAACACAAGTGTTATTTTTCCACTTCGGATTATTTTTCCATGACATTAGAAATAACAGGAATATCAGAAAACAGTGTTCTCATCCTTGCATTTTATCAACTGAAGTAATGGCCAGCTATTGGTTTGTTTTTTGTTTTTTGTTATTTTTAACAAGGAGAGCTTTTCTCTGTAGCATACATGAGATAGTCACAGAATACTAATTTTTAACTGCATAAAAATCCCTTCCCCATTTCAGTTGCTCAGCCTGGTTCCTT
Organism: Morus bassanus; assembly: GCA_031468815.1. Classification (NCBI taxonomy): domain Eukaryota; kingdom Metazoa; phylum Chordata; class Aves; order Suliformes; family Sulidae; genus Morus; species Morus bassanus. The sequence continues at coordinate 62,471,469 of CM062572.1, forward strand.
GTGATACAAAAATGTTACTAAACCTACAGTCCTGCAGTAAATACCAAGAAATCCACAGCCCTGCTCACTCCTTGCATAAAAACCACATGCAAAAAAAAAATCCGCAGCAAATTAGGATCAGATTCCTTCCCGTACCAGAAAAAGGGGCACAAATGCTGTTTTTCTACAACATTTTGCCAAAAAGAAAACAAATCCAGATGAACTTGGCTATTCTGAGATGCAGAAACCACCTGCCTGAAAAGCAGCAAAACCGTGCCTGAGTTCAATGACACACCATGGGGTACTGAGACCCCCTCCACGCATCCCATTTGGCCCTGAAATCCCATAATTCTCAGCAAAACCAGAAAAAAAAAATTTAAAAAATCAACTTGTACAGCCCCTCATGCCAGACCTAGGGAGCCTGCCAAGCGGAGAGCGGCTTGCTGAGCAGCCGGGGAGGAAAACAGGCCAAAAAAGGGGAAAGTTTGCAGGAAAATCCCTCCATGACCTGTCCCATGCGAATCCCCTGCAGCACCCTTGGCTCAGCCATGCCAACTGCCCAGGGGCTGTGCCGAGCACGAGCAGCACCACTCTTTCCGCACTTAAAAGACTCTGCATGTGTGAGGGCATAAGGGTGTCCAGCAGCTACTGTGTTTCCAATGCACCAAGGTAAAAGAGATTTAAAAGCCAGGACGAAAACAGCTATTTACTCACGCTACAGAAAATGTACGATACAGTAACGTACCTGCCAGTTATTCTAACCTCTTTCAAATATACGCTGGCACACTATGGAAAGACAACTGACGATAGCCTCTTGTCAGCATTTTTACCAGAACATTTACATTTTTATCTGCATGAGATACAATTTTCAGCCTGAAAATAAACACATTTTAACACATTCACAGCACACATCTATCCTCCTCCACCTCTCATGGCAAGGGCAGATATTGCTAACTCCACTCTACATGCACAGCACAACCCCTGCTCCTTTTCCTCCTGATTTTCCAAGGGACAAAAACTAACAAATGAAACAAAAAGAACACATCTGGGGCTCTGCTCCAAACCCACATGCTTCTAAACCAAGTCCCCAAATTTATGATCATGGTGGCAAATAAGCTGCTGGTGCTCTATGGCCATCTGCATGGCTTCTTGGAGAGACTTATGATGCCTGTATTTAATGTGAAGCGGGAGTTTTACTCCTACTGTACCCAAACTATGTGTGGGCTTAAAAATGAAGTATGCACAGATGCCTTTACACAACAGAAGCCTCAATTTTTCCTCCTGAAAAGGTGATTTTTAGTTAACAATGGGGAAGAAGACATTTAAAAATTCATCTTTTCCTTCAACTGTAATTCTGTTAACACTGAACAAGGGTAAGGGAAAAATATTCCAAGTTAAAAATATCTTTTCTAATTAACATTTTTAAGAGCATGTATATGTGTGTATATACCCACACATGCAACCACACGTGTACATACAACTCTACAGCCAAAACAAACAATAAATTCACATTTAAATGCTACTGATGCCAGATTAACTGGAGCCAAAGAAGTTTTTTTTTTTTCTAAAATTTTTACCTGCATTAAATTAAAAACCAAACCAAATTAAAAATATTAAATTTCCTCATTGCTTTTAAAAGCTAAGCTGCCATGGTATTTTACTGTAGGAGAGCAGTAAATGAAGATTTGTTAATGATGAACAGAAATTGGTTAAGCAATTTGGTTTTTAAAGACTGATGTAACAAGACAGGTTGAGGGCGGTGTGGAGAGGAAAGGCTTGGGAAGGGGGGAGTAAAAACACACACTTAAAAGAGTCATTTCACATTGTAAAAAAAATAGCATGATTTTCTCATAACACCAAGCAGGCCTACAGCATACAAAGCAGGCTAAGTACAGGCAGACTTTAGACAGCTACTGGGTCATTGACATCTGATTTGTGTGATCTGTCCAAATTCTGGGGGTTACTTATTTTTGAGTGTCCAATTTAAGATCGTACCTTTTTTTTTTTTTCCAAACAAGCCAATTCTCATCATTGGAAGATTCCCCCCCCCCCCGATATGTGCTGTGCTGCTGACTCCAGAAGTACTTAAAAAAATTAAAAATATTACAACTATCACATGGGAATGACTGTGTAGGGAACCAGTTATCCCTCGCTGTTTTTTTTTTCATTGGGGTAAAATCATCCTCCAAGTCAGGGAAAGGAGAGCAGGGAAGAAGGTACCCATTTCTTAGTACTAATTTCTTAGTAATTTTTCAAGGGCAACAGAGTATTGAGGAGGAGGAAGTATTGGTCTTCGGCCTCAGAAAGCTCACAGTATTACGTATCTGATGGTTTTCAAAGGTCCTATGTGGCTTTGGTCCACATCAGCAGTTTCCTCTACAAAGTCACTGAATGAAAAACCACAAGCTTTGCCCGTTATCAGAATGGCAACGTGGTGTTTGGTCTGCAAGAAAGCAGCATGTCCCCACCTCTTCTATCTCAAACCAGATGACAACAAGTCTTCCTGCAGCTACTCCTACCTCTTACACAGATACTGGCAGGGCCATGGACAGCCAATTACCCTGATACTAGGACAGTCTGCATCATGGCCCAGAAACCTTTAAGGACAGTGGCAGAGCCTTTGCAGGCAGCACGGTGGCTTCTCACCTTGGACCCATCTGCAAATCCCTCCCTTTGCTGGATTAAGGGGTTCTCCAAAAGAAGATTTGCAAACAGTAAAGCATTTCTGGAGTCCTCAAACACATACACACAAGCAAATCTTCCACACAAGACTCTTCATGGACAGAGGAAAGTCAAAAGTGGACAGCAATCATCTTCAAAATTAAAATAACCAAGAGAATGCAAAGAGCTACGTATCATTATTCATGGAGGTAACATCGAAACATCTGAGGCTGACAGATGACATAAAGAAAAGTTATTTTGCCTACCTACATAACAATGGTCAAGGTTCGGGTTCATGGCTAGTGACCCTCGCTGAGAAGTGTCTGCCCTACAACCAGCCAACCACTTTGCTTCTTTAGTGCAGCGTGAGAGCAAATGCAAGAGACCGACACAGACATTCAAAGCATCATGGATAGGGGCAGGGGTGAAAGGGTTGGTCAAGCAGCTGCAAGGAGAAAGCGAGCACTTCTAGAAAAGCTGAGGTTATTAATCGGTTTAGTATCAGGGAAAGCCATTAGAAACCCTATTACCCAAATATCCCTTCAAGTAATGCTTCTGAGAAAGAACAACCAAAAAAAAATCATTTGCAGAAAAAAACAAAACTGTAACCAATAATCCCTCCCTGCCTCCCGCTCCGTGCCCACCTCCCACCCCAGGAGGTTTTGCATCTTTGGTTTCCCCACCATTAAATGACACCCCAGAGGGATTTACAATGCATTTCCCCATTTGTTCCAGGTTCCCCAACCTCCTCCCACATCCCCTCCCCTCCCCAGATTTTATCCCATAAAACTGGGTTTATTTTTTTTTTTTAAAGCAGACAGGTTACTTGCAAAATAGCCAAAGCCAATTAGGGACAAGTTACCTATCTGCTTACCTGGAGCAAAACCAAAAAGCAAACCCAAAAAACCCTCAAGAACTTGGCACCTAAAAAGGATTGATATCCTCAAAATTTCCAACAGCAGCAAAATAAACAAAGAGAAGATGCAGGAAGGAACAGGGAAGGGAAGAATGGAAGTTAATGCAGACTCTTCACCATGGAAATGTGGCAATCTCACCCCCTTACATAAAATCCACTGTCCCCAGAACTTTTTGGCTTGTCTAAAGAATAATTTGGGGTTTTTTTGAAACATGTATTTCTCTCTTTTGGGTTTTATTTGAAATGCATTGGTGGGTCCAGCCCAGAACCACATCAAACCAAATCAGTGTTCTGTATCTTTCTGCTGTGTTTGATAATTTTTTTTTAGCTTAAATTATCTTTCTTTGGAGGTTGGGTTTGGAGGGAAGAAAAAACAAACAGGTGCATGAAGGAAATTAACATTAAAAAAACTAAGAAAAAACAAAACAAAAGCAAAACTATCCAGCCCTGTTTTCAATTAACAGCAGTCTGAGCAGCGTGAAATACTAAAAGGCTTTTGCTGTGCTACATCCAGATCTGCCATGTAACTTAGATTATAATAACTGGGGATGCTCTTGCTTAGCATTCAGCCCAGACGAGCTACTTTCTTTTGGGAACTGAGGGCTCATTAAAATGACCTTTCCCCATGATTATTATTTAATGAGTGTGCTCTAAAACAGAAACCCCTTGTGTCTCTGGAGGAAAAGTCTCAAGTAATCTCTTTTCCCACTGAAGTACTAATGACAGGCTGACAAAAAAAAGCTGCAAGAAGAAAACTGGGGTGAGGGTGAGGGAGGGAAACTGCAGAGTCAAATTTAATGCAGTAATTGCCACATCCTTGAACACCGTGGGTTACATCTGGGCATCTGAAAAAAATTACTGCCCAAAAAGAGACGTAAAAACTTGCCGTATACATTTTAAAAAGTGAGAAAGAAAAAATTCTGGCTGTTAAATAATGGGGACCTTACAGCCAGCACCCTTACGCAGCAGCAACAAGGACCAAGTGCCCCCACATTTTACCTGCCTGCCTCGAGAGAGTCTATCAACAGAAGAAACAAACAAACAAAAAAAAAAAAAACACCACAAAACTGGGTGAACAAAATAAAAATTAAAAATTAAATTAAAGGGGTTGGGTGGGGGAAGGCCTAGGCTCAATCTGGACAAAGGCAGCAGGGATATTTGAATAATAGAGAGTACCCCAGACTAGGTTAATTCCAGTTCTACTCATGGGGAGTGGGAGCAGGAGGGGGATGCAGAGCAGGATGAAGTGAAGCGGCAACCTAATCGCCTGATAAGAGACACAGCAAGAGAGACAAGGTACACAGGTTTAGTTAAAAATGAACTCGATATGTTTAATAAAGCTTGGTATACCAAATCGCAGTACAAACATCAAGTCACACGGCCACACAACAGTATCCCGGTATTTAAAAAAAAAAAAAAGGAAAAAGAAAAAAGGAAAAAAAAGAAAAGTAAAGTAATTAAAAAAAAGCTCCTTCCAAACCTCTATAAGGCTCATGCCAAAATAAAATAATAAGAAATAAAATAATAATAGTAATAATAATAATATAATGGTGGTGGTGGCAGCAAGAAAGAAAGTGAGGGAAAAACTGAAGGGAGGAAGGGAACAGGAAAGCAGGGAGAGGTGGACACTAAAACCCAGTTGATAGAAAAGCTCTAAAAGAGCCAGCCAGTAATAATATCACAATGATACAGGTACAAAAAGGATAAAAAATAAATGTCGGGCTGATAAAGCAGGCTACGCTGCCAAGAACAAAGATGGCCGCCCTGGCTCCGACCATCAAAATGGCTGACCCCAGCCTGCCAGGCCCCTCGCTCACCCTCGCCCCCCGCCCCGCCCGCTCCCACACAAACATGGCAGAGGGGTGCGTTTGGGGTTGCGTTTGCTATAAGCTAGTAACCTTGATCGAACGAGTCCTCCGAGGAGTCGCTGAAGGAAGATCCTGCCTCGGCCTCCCGCAGCAGCAGGCAGAAGGGCTGCTTCCGGCCCACGGCCGCCTTTGGCTTCAGCGGCCGCCCAGCCGCCGTGCTGCGGGGGGCTGCCTTGGGACCACCGGCCACCCGGCCACCCTTCCTGGCTGCCACGCTGTAGAGACCGGGTGGCCGCGGCTTGGGGGCGGATGGGGGCTGCGTCGGCCACTCGTCCCTCAAGGATCCCTCCTCCTCCTCCTCCGAGTCCGTATCTGTGGTCAAAGCGGGTGGGAAGAGCGTTACATCAGAGAATGGGGGTTTGGGGGTTTTTGGCTGGGTTTTTTTGGGAGGTGCTTTGGTGCATTTCTTTGTGAAGAGGCTGTAAACCAGGAGGGGAAAGCAGCTGCAGGAGGGGCTGTGTGCCACCATTTTCCACCCCTGCCAGGTCGCTCCATCATAAGTCTCGGGCTCAGCAAGTGGGAGCCAAATAAACACAGAAATATGCATACCCTTCTTTCAGTCAGAAATAGACACTCTCCACCTAGGCCAAATGACTCCTGTCCTCCCTTGAGACAGGACCCAAGGGGTGTTTTCAGCTCACGAGCAGAAAACTGAGGCAGACATTTCCGCTATGAAGATGTCCACCAAAGGCACAGCGATGGCAACAATCAGGCCATCAACCTGAATTGGTCTTAACCATGGTTATGTTCAACACTATGACCTAAATCTCCTTTTCTACATGAACCCAACTCTCCCAGAGGGTTTTCGACACAGGCAGCAGGAGTGAGCCCAGATGCCAAGCAGGCAAGATGTCTAACTCCAAATGTCTAACTCCAAACGTGCCACCCCAGATGCTCTGCAGCGTGCAATACAAAGGACACTGAAAGGGAGTAGGGACCAAGCCACTCTTTAGTCTGCGAACCGTGGCTTTACAAAGCCGCCAAGCCCCATGGGCAGTGAAAAGTTATCCAGCAGTCCCCTCTGGCATCTGATGAGTGGAACGAGAATTATACGGTACCCCTGGACGCAATAAAAAGCGGGTATGAATTGTCACCTCCTGGCTCATGAACATGCCACCAGCTCCACAATGTTGCAGACATTGTGGCAGGGACCATTCCAGTCTGTGAGCCGCAGCAGATGCTCTTCAGTGCCAGCCCAGGTCAGGCATTGCTCCCCACCTCCACTGCATTGGTTGTGGAGATGAAGGAGCAAGGAATAGCAAGTTTAGGAGGCCCAAAGCCCAAATACGCAAATGATTTTGAGCATCTGACTTCTGTTAAAATCTCTGGGAATAGGAGGCTCAGCTCACCCTTTGGATCTATGCCCAAGGTTTTCAGGACTCCAACCAGAAAATCATGAGGTTAGGAGGAAGAAGGACTTGGCACCAGTCCCGCTTTTCTCCTCCTCCACAAGAGCAGCCCACCACTCATGGGAGGTGCTGCCATATGCTCGACCTGCCTCCCCAAATCCATCACGCTTGAGTGACCAAATGACAGGCTAACGCCCTTTCCTTGAACCTGCACACAGCTGACAAATCACACACCAAAGCTGAGCCATTTCAGAGTTGGTTCCTCAGTGACAACAATCCTCCTGCACTGAGATTCATGTGGCAAAAGGGCACCTTCCTACACCAGGAGACTCACTGGAGAGGAGAGGGGTGAAACAGCAGCTCCCTTTGCTCTGGGAGGGAGGTTTTGTTCACAAAACCACAGTATCAAGTGCCAAGGCACTGCAAAAGCTCCCTCTGCCATGAGCCAAGGCTTTTTCCTCCAGCAACAGCCCGTGCCTCCTATCCCCATTAGCTCCACAGCTCCCAGTTTAGAAGCCATGTGTCTGTTCTTGGGAGTGAAGCACATTCAAGAGCAGAACTGTTGGGTGGTGCGTATAACACAACCAGCCACAGGCTGTGTTCAAGTCCAGTGGACACAATGGCTCCTATTTTGCCATGTAAATGGCTAATTTCATGCCAAACATTTGTTCAGTTGGAGAATCACTAGCTCATCATCTTCCCCATTAGTGAAATTTCTAAACTGGTGTTGCACCAAGAGATACATTTGTTATGCATACAAACACCCCATAAGAGTTTTAACATGAGACTTAAATAGCTGCAAGCAAAGGAAAAGATGCGTATGCAAGTGAGCTAAGACAATTACACAACCAGGCCTCAGACCACAGATTTTTAAGTCCCTCTCTGACCCGTTGTCAGACCCTGAACCATTAAAGACTCTTCTACCTCTGGTTCTACCACCTTCCCAACACTATCTGCAGTTCAGCTTTTTCCTTCTCTAACAGGGGTTCCTAGCTCCACTTGGTTGCAGGAACCTTTGCCTTGGGTGCACTTTGGGTTCAGAAATGGCAATCAGTACACATGATGCTGGGCTGGAGAGGAACACTGATGAGACAGATGGGAAGGCTGAGCACAATCAGCCAGGAACCAAGCCACGACACTGAAGAAGGGCAGGAGGAGGCTTATGAATATCAGTGCCCCTTGGCAGCCTTTGCCTTCTCCAAATAACTCCATGGCATAATCCTAAGACCATTCCTACCCAACTCACCAAGGACCTTGAAAGTCAACCGTTAACCACCTCCTGGAGCAGAGGCTATGAGTCCTCATCTGACAGGTAGATGGAGAGTGTCTACTCCCACTAAAAGCAAGGACAGAAATCAACTTCTTTTTTAAAGTGCTTTTCCCCACTGATGATCAGTACAACACAGGCCAGGAAGAGACGCACTGATATTGTCTAGCTCTTGGATGGCAAGTTGGGCGGACAACTCACGCTCACCTCAAAGACACAGCAGCATTGATTAGCCAGGGAGGAGGTCACGTTTCACTCATGGGCAAAACCAGATCCAAAAAAAGACCCATTCCAAGAGGCCACAAACCCCCACCACAAGCCCCCACAACAAATTACACCATAAAAAGAGATAAAAGAGAGATAAATCAGGGGTTACTTACTATAGGAGTAGCTGCTAACTTCAGATATTGCTGGTGAATGGGAAACCTTGAGCTGATTTTTGACTTTTAACCCCACCTCCATCTTCTTCATTTTGGCAGCCACTTTGTTTTTACCTTCCTTGGTGGTTTTCAGTGACAGGCCCAGGCTCTTGGCCAGGCTCTTCTTCTCCTCCTTGCTTGGCAGAGCCTCGTGGGGTGGGAGGTACCTGCTGCCACCTCCACTAGCTTTCGGCTTTCCCCCAGAGCTGTCAGCAAACTTGAAAGGGGATTTGAGCTTGTCTTGTTTGGTGAGCGACAGGGCTTTGTCAAGCTTGCTGGCCAGCTGCTCCTGGTCCGATGGTACCTTCTTCTTCTTGAGCTTTAACTGCCGAGGTGAAAGGAAGAGACACAGGTGAATACAGAGCAAGTACCATGGCAGACCTGAGATATTTTACTAGCCTTCATAAAAGTCTCTCATGCATGCTAGTTAATAAGGCCTCAGAATGATGGTTTTAAGCCCCAGTTGCCATAACGCACCATGGTGCTAGGGAGGAAGAGGAAGATGTCAACAAACAGCACAGCTTTACCCTTATTGAGCACTACAAAATCTCAAGGTTAACTTAGAAAAATTGAATTTTCCTCCAAAAGAAATACGTTCATAGAACAACATGTTTTGGAGTTCTTTTTTCTCAACACCTACTGGTTTTTTAGGATATGTTCGGGTTGGTTTTACAAGCTTTTCTCTAAATCATGAGGATTAAAAATCCTCTTTACCCAAATAAATACGGATTTCCACATAATCAACCAGCTCCAGAGGCTGGGATGCCAAAAAGACCCAAATACCTCTCAGCAAGAGCATGAGCACCGCTGCATTACAGCGAGGGCTGTTACACCCTTTTGAGTATTTTCTTGCTTCTCGAAGAAAGTAAATGTACTTTACATGTGCTACAGCTAGATAACAGCAGCTGTAACCCAGTACTTCGCCTGTATGCATTTTGGATTTCATCAGCAGCTTAAAGCTCCAGTAAATATCTCATTGCCTCAACAGGAGCAGAAGAAAACCCTGCATTTAAAATAGCAAGGTTGCACTCCCTTTCCTCCCTCGCTTTGGGAAGTCCATTCCCCTCCGCTATCTCGACAGGCAAAGGGGTAAGACAAGCACTGCTCTGGATTCAGAGCTAGTGCAACACTGCAGTGCACTGGCTGGCTCGAAGGCACTTGCGTCTCTGCTGCCTGCCAAAGAGGTCCAACCACTGTAAGCCAACGTTAACCTTCGCAAACACCCCTCTGCTGCACACAGCCCTCTCATGAAGAGCTTCTAAACCCACGTGAACTGAAAGCAGACGCTCCAAGATCAGGAGGAGTTATCCAGTGCAAGCCAACACTAGCAAAGCCAGAAAGAGATCTGCTTTTGGCCCATGAGGGCACTGACCTCGTTTGAGAAGCTGGGAGCCGCATCGTGCTCTTCCCAGCTCTGGTTCCTTCCTTTCATCTTGCCACTGCTGCTTTCCACATCCTCGTCCTCCTCCGGGAGGGCCCCTTTGTGCCTCTTCTTCATGCCCTCACCAGTCTCAGAGTCTTCGGAGAGCAACAAGGACTTGCTCAGTCTGCAAGCCAAGCACAGGATGGGTCAAGGTGGGCGGCTTTCCTCCTTGTGATCCCCACCAAGATCAAAAGTGAGGTTAAATGCCTCCTAGGACAGTGGGGATCCTCAACGGGAGCCAAGTCCACTGTGAAGAGACAGCAGTTTGGACAAGGTTTTCCACCAAACAGAGAGCCAAGGAGCCCTTCTTGCACACTCTTGGCCACCAGCACAGATGAAGGTGCCCGAAATCAGAGCCCTGCAAGGTGGTCTCTGAAAGGAAGTATTTGGTGTCTTGAATAACAGCCACCGAAAAGTGCCTGATTTGGTACAGAGCAGCAGAGGGAAGGGACAGACAGCTGAGCTGGCCCTGTAGGACTTTTCCCGCCTCTACTTTCATTGACTCTGTAGGTGCAGAGCGAGATTCCCGAGGCCCAGGGAGGCACCTCACTGCCCAGACTCTTGCTCTGGTTGCCTGGGTATGAGCAAGGAGGTGGTAAGGAACCACCACACAGGGTGGCACAGAGGGACAAGGGCACTGCAAGGACTGGCTCGCTCAAAGGACAAGCAATCCACTTTACAAGCCTGGCCCCTCTGCAGGAGCCATTTTCGATCTGCATCTTTGGTCTCGCTTCAGGACTTGGGGAGAAAGGAGAGGGTAAATAAATGATTAAAAAAAACCAAACAAACAAAAAATAAGGTAGGTGAGACTATAAGCACATCTTTCACTGCTCCCCAGCTGTGTCCAGTAACTATGTGATAGACAATCAGACAACACCTCAAGACCTCTACCAAGCCTCCATTAAAAGCTCTCATATGCCACCTCCTTCACGCTAAGCCTGCTGGCCCCAGTCATACCACCACCACAAAGCCAGTGACATGGGGCAGGCTCCTCAGCTTCCAGGCATTTCTTGTCCCCTCTGGCCGCTCTGCTGACCTCCGCAGACAGCGAAACCAACACCTCAGGCCCTGGACGTTGGCTGAAGGTGCATCTCCATCTCCCACACCAGGTTGCTCAAGCATTCCTGCGATGTGGCAACATGCACACGCAACACAATCATGCACGCACACATGCACAACTCCAGCCACCTCTGGATGCCTCCAGCCTGTCCAGCCATCCAAACAAGAGGAGCAAAACACAAAGCCACCAAGAGGACAGATTTTCAGAAGCACATGGTCAGTGGGAGCTGGGCACCTGAATCTAATTTGTAGTCTTGAAAGGACATTTGCAAAAATACATAGCACGCAGGGAGACAGCTCGCAGGTGCCTTCCCATTGGAGGGACTTGGCCATCTATGGATGGTTAGATGGCCAACACTGGTGAGATCCAGGCATCCAAACAAGAGCAGCAGGACTTGCAAAAGAGAAGAAAGCGGAGGACAGAATGAGAGAGGTCAGGCGAAACCAACTCCCACTGATTAAGGGAACAGGAGATGAAGACAGCAGAAACACAACAGAAAGGACCTACAAAGTAGATAACCTTGAACAGTCCTGTCCTTCCAGTTTTTTATATCAGCACCAATTAGCTCTACAGCACCTGATTGCACCATCCGCTCTCCTGAAAACACACGAGGACGCGCTCCCCGACACCAAGAGCTCGCCTACAAGTCCCTGCCCAGCCGGCTGCTCCGTATCACCTCACCACCGCTCAGCTCAGCCTGTCCTACTTGCACCCAACACCACAGACACGTGCTCTACCAGCAGGGAGGGAGGAGGCTGGCACTGTATTCCCACTGCAAGGACACACTCATGTTAAATGCACACACTTCCACACCGCCACTGCTGCCAGAGACCGGCCTGCCAACACAATGCCATGGCGAGCCCCTGCTGCATCCGAGATGCTCTCCCCAAGTAAGACCCTGGTGCAGTGACCCTGCCATTTTCCCCTCTTCCCCAAATTCCAGCCTTACTTTCCACTCTTGCTGTCACTCTTCCCTCTCTCCTTAATGGGTGACAGAGCGCTTGATCCAAGTTTCCTCTTCCTGGGCCTTCCAGGGCCTCTTCTCGCCAAGCTTCTACTTTTCTCGTCATGCTTTTCCCTTTAAAAAAACCACACGCTTCACTGTTAACCAAGGCAACAAAAAAAAAAGCAAAGAAAAAAAAAAAGCAAAATCAAATTTTGCAACCAAAAAGCAAAACAAACAGGAAAGAAAAAACAAAGCAAATAAATCCAAAAAAGAAGAAAATGGGAAAAAAATTAAAAGAAAGCAAGCAAGAACGGGAGCCAACCCAGAACCTTCGCCTGTCACCAAACTGCTAAACTGAGCTGCTGAAGCCAAGGTTGTCTCTAATACGGTCTCCCAGCTGCATTCACCAGAGATCAGGTTGTCGTGCCACAAAGCCTAGGAGTGTGTTGTGCAAAGCTCTGGTGGACCATACCAGGAGGAGAGGAGAGAAGACAGGGAGGGATGGAGGGCTGTTTTCTCTCCTGGACCGAGAGGCAGTGAAAGTGCCCAGCTGGAAAAGAAAGACCGAGTGAGCAGCCTGCAACTTACTCGGAGTCCCTGCGTCGCTGCAGCTTCACCAGCTCCCGCTGCTTCTCCTTGTACCGGCGCTGCAGCTCTGCCAGCCTCATCCTGTAGTCCAGCTCCATTGCATCCATGTTCTCGATGGCCGATTTGATGGAGTACATCTGGGGTGGGAAGACAAGAGTGGGCAAGAAGGTCAGGACATGTCCAGGCCCCCACCTAGAGAGGGGTGGTGCGCACTGGGGTGCCCTTGCAATGGCCAAGATCTGCAGCCTGCCACGGAAGCCCTCCATGCTTACAGTGGAGCAGAGCACCCTCACCCACAACAAGCACAGCCCTAGAGCGGTACCCAAGCAAAACCAGCCAAGCAAAGATGTTCTGTGGCTTGTGCATGGGACGGTATCAGCTTTGAGGGACAGCAACCCTGGGAAAGAACCTACAGGATAAAATACACCCATGGAGTCTCTTTTCCCTTATTTAAAAAGACAGATCAAAATATTCCCTGTCTTGGAACACTTACTTGCTGGGTACGAAATAATTTGTCAGTCTCTCCCATGCGGAAGAGTCAGCAAAGAAAAAACAAGGAAAAACCTTCCTGCCACTATCTTTATTTATCCCCCCTACCAAAGCAGTAACATATGAGTTCCTGCTGGCTTTGTATTACAAACACCGCTTCTAGGGCTGCTGAGGGTCCTGCTGAGATCAATGGTGTTGATTCACAAACAAGGGAGGAAGCTAAATCGCACCACACTGACTCCTGCACAGCTACGAATGCGATGCGAGGGAAGCACCGGCTCGCTTTGCTGAATGCAGAAGGGCAACACAAGCCAGGTGGCAAACTACAGCTGCAAGAGCAAGCTGCGGTGAGTGGATGCACCACGGCTTTTCAGGCTCAGCCACACTAATTGCTACTTACAGGTTCATCTTTCTTCTGCATCCAGCTGTACTTTTTGTTGGGATTCAGCTCTCGAGGCAGCCGGATGGTTTTCAGACTTTCCATAAAGGGGGTGGAAAGTACTTCCATGAGCATGTGGGTGCTGGCAGCCAGCAGACTCTCCAGCGTTGGCCGGACAGGGAAACTCTCTGGACCTGCTGAGGACAGAAAAAAAAGCTATAGAGGTTCACTCTCCAAGACTGCTCCTCCAGCAGGCACAAGGAGAGGCTGATGTCCCTTTCTGGACCATGGCAGCCCAAGGAGCCTCCCAGCCACCCTTGGCTCCCACTTGAGACCTCCTGTTGTGCCCAGCCATGGTGCAACTGGCAGTTCCCATCACGTCTCGCCTCAGGAAGTTACTGGAAGGTGAGATCTTTTCAGGACCTGCCAAGCTCTTGGAAAGCATCATCTGGAGCTACTGGGGCCTCTTGTGCCAAACCCCGACAGACTGTAGACTCAGTGCCTGCCAGAAGGGTGTTACCCTGGCAGCTCTCAGCAAGTGGGGCTCCGTTTCCGCTACACATACCACAAACTGTCTAGACATGGCGAGGGCCTTTGGAAGGGGAGAGCAGTACAAAAGCTACACGTAGCTCAGCCTACTGCAACAAAAACTCTGCTCCAACCCCTTCCGAAGTACCAGCCACTCCTGCAACTCAGGGCAATGCTCTCCTTGCTGCCTGGCTGAGGTTGCAAGAGATCCCACCTGTGCCTCTGCTCCTCTGCCTGCACAGAGAGCACCAGGGCCGTATGCAGGGAGACCCAGCCTGGCCTGAGGCTGGCCAGACTCTGCACTCACGACTTACTTTGTATTTCTTGCTTTCTTTTCTCCAGTTCCATCTCTGCAATTTCACTCAGCAAAGTGATCCCTTGCAGGAAGGAGTGCTCCAAGGCCTGGTCAGGTAACACATCCACCTTCATCTGGGATGGAGTGACGCTGGCAGTAGTCAACAAGGAACAAGCCTGAGGCATTTCTGTGGCAGCCACCAAAGCATTCATCCCAGCCAGCGGATCGCCTGGCTTGATGTCCAGAGCTGGGATTTGGCAAGAGATTGCCTCTTCCGGGTAGGAAGGGATCTCTGGCCCCTGCTCCCCCGCTTCAGGGGGCAGGTTGGGAAACTCCCTCCCCCGGGGCACATCGGCGCTCTGCAGATCCATGGCTACAGAGGCCTCCTCCCGCTGGGGCGTCAAGTCCATCTCAGACGGCTCGTTCTCCGCATGCACAAGCGAACCGTCATAGTCCATGTGCACAGGGCAGGTTTCTGCTCCGCTCCCAGTCTCTGCCTGAGCCTCTGCTTCTGCAGGGCAGGCCACAACCTGGTAAGGAGGGGGGCAGCTCTGGAGGTCTTCCTGGTCCTGCTCCATAGCACCCAGGGCTTCACCTTGATGCAAGAGGAGATTGCAATTGTCCACATTCTGCACTGGGACGGCTGTAGAGGTGGTGATGTTCAGAGTCCCCATGTCCTGCTCACAGATGCCTTCTTGGCTTTCCTCCATCTGCACTTCTGATTTCACCCTCTCTTCCAAGGACTCCTCTTCCGCTTCTGCTTGGATGGGCTCTAGCATTTTGGATGGAGACAGGTGGATGGGCTTGACCTCTGGGGAAAGCTCCATGTGCTCAGAGCCTTCAGCAGGCAACGGGACATCAGGAGCCAGGCCATCTGCATCAGACGCTGCGGTGGGCTGGAGGAGGTAGGGATAGTGTCTTCCAAAGGAGGGAGGCAGGGACTGGAATGGATATCCTGGGGGGATCTCTGCAAGACATCAGAAGGGACAGGCTGTGTAATGGCCAGGTCTCCAAAGCACCTCCCTCAATAAGGCATAGATAGGTTCCCTTCATCTCTCATCTCTTCCTATTTTCAAGCAGTGGCTGCTTCAGGCACCTCTCTCCTGGCCAAGTTGCCAGAGGCATCAGCGCCCCAGAGGTGCCTTCTGCACCTTTCCAGCACTCTCCTGCAAGTGGAGAGAAATCTGCCTCCTGCATCCTTCTCCCACTGAGACTTCAGCCCTGGAGGAACCAACCCAGGCTCAACCCAAGGGAAGAAGACAGCCCACAGCCCCAGGTGCCCCTAAGGCCCAGGCATTGATCCAAGTCCATCCCACAACCCCTGGTCCTTGCCTCTCCCCTGCCTTTTAGAGGAGCTACGTTGTCTTCTCTAGGGGAAGGGATGGAAGCAGGAAAGAGCTGAGGAGAAAAAGGGAGGCAGGCAAAAACACAACGGGAGTCTGCCAAAGCAGGGCTCTCTTACCTGGGAACAAGGCCTGATATGGACCAGCAGCCTCTTTTTCCAGCTCCAGGTCTTTCTTTTCCACCGTCTCGGGTGCCTCTTCCTTTGGAGGGATGGCAGGGGCAGGGGGTGGAGAGGCAGGGGGCGGGCTGGAAGGATGGGAGCTGGGGGTGGCAGGGTACGAGTAGGCTGGCTGCGAAGGTGGCTCCTCCATCTTTTGGATCACCTCAGCTTTGAGCACAGACACGGGCGAGGCCCTGGGAGAGAGGGGAGGTGGACTCACAGCCTTGCTGTAGGATGTTGAGGCGCTGGGAGACAGCACAGGTGGTTTTCGGTGCACCAGTCCCGGGGCAGAGGAGGAAAGGCCTGATTTGGCACTGTCGAGGCTCCGTTTCGTCACCTTCTCTTCCATATCTGCACGCTGCTCGTTCGCCTTCAACCTCTCCTGTGACAAGAACAAAGCAAAACTCAGCATGACATCTCTACCTGCTCCCGGAAAGCACAGATCAACCACCAAACGAGACTAAAACATGGTCTTATCAAACATGGAATGGAATAAAACACATATTCCTCAGTGCAACACCATTTTAAGGCTAATGTGATGGAGGGGGGACACTGATCTGTGATAGGTTTCTTCACAAATTCCCAGCTCCAGGAGTCACGTGAAGGGTGTCTCAACTTTCACTTGCAACCAAAGCAAACCATTTCTATTTCTAAGTCTCCAGCCTAGCAAGCACACGTGTAAAATGAAGGCTGAAAACCAGATGACCACTATAAAAATTAAATGGGTGTAAAACACCCAAATGAAAGCTCACAATTTCCAAAATCATTCGGTGAATTGGAGCTGGCTCCAGGACCCAATGTGATTGCTGCCAGTATTGCAGCTGCTTCACTGAGCCGCTCAAGAGGTTTGTTTGGAGCTCACCGGGGATGAAACCACTCAACTAAACAGAGACATCCCTAGGGAGGGAATCCAGGTCACACTGCTGCTGGGGAGCTCTCCTGACAGCACTGCTCAACAGCTCTACAACAAACCCCTCCAAAACCCACCCCAAATGTGCAGGATGCACTGAATGCCTCATATCCCGGGGACCAGGGCAGGATCGCTTAATGCATCGGTACCCTTGAGACACACTTGCAAGGCCGACACAGCTGCTTTTTCCCCCCAGACACCCCAGC
Source organism: Morus bassanus (assembly GCA_031468815.1). Taxonomy (NCBI): domain Eukaryota; kingdom Metazoa; phylum Chordata; class Aves; order Suliformes; family Sulidae; genus Morus; species Morus bassanus. Next base: position 62,488,256 of record CM062572.1, read on the forward strand.
TTCAGGCTCGTTTCATGTCCAAGCAAGAAGCTTCTGAAAACGTACCACAAGCTGGGCGCTTCTCTGTAGTTCCATGGCGTGGGCCGCTTGCTGCTGCAGAATGTACAGCTCATGCTGCCGCAGAAGCTGCTGATGGGAGAGGAGCTGGAGCTGGTGAGCATGCTGGAGGGAGCTCCTGGTCGGGGGGTACATTGCAGGCCACAGTGGGGGCGCCCGGTCCATCAGCTCCGCTGGGGAATGAGCAGAGATGCAGTCAGGGAGGCAGGAGGATGGGGATGCCTAGAGCATTGAGGATCACAAAGGGCAACTATCTCTACCCCAATCCCAGGGCGTGGGGGATGCCAAACATTGGGCTATGCAGAAATGCACCCAGAAATGCAGAGGGGAAAGGGTGCTGTCTTTCCCTCAGCAGCCCCACTCCCACCACCCCATGGGTCCTGGGGCCGTCTGACTTGCTTTGCTCTCTACACACCCTTGGTTTGACACACCCTGGCCGAGCCCACAAGTAGTTTCTCTTAACCAAGGACCCAAAGTCTACAGGGTCCTGCAGGGGATGAGGAGCCATTGCTGAAGATTACACATTTCCATCTCTGAAACAAACCTAACAAGAGGCCGGCTCACACCCGCCCTACAGTTGTGGCTGCTGGTCGCCACAGGTATATATGCTCCTATCTAGCCTTCTCCAAAGCCTGTCTCCTCCGCAGCTGTCAAAGCATGGTCCTCAGGGACGTGCTCACATCCTTACCAAAGTGTGGCAAGTGCTCGCTGGGGATCACGACAAGCTGCCCCGACTGCGGGTCTCGGGCAAACTGGTAGGCAGAAGGCAGAGCTCCCCCCATTGCAGGGGGGAAGCCTGGAGTCATGCCCTGGTGCAGGGAAGGGTGACCAAGTCCTGCAAGGAGAAACACCACAGTCACAACTCAGGGGGTGCAGGCAGCTCCTCTACCCATGCAAGAAGTCATTTACCATTTGATTGCTCCAAAATACCTCCTCCCCTTTCCCCTGTGATCAGACAGCAACCTCACCGCGGACTTAGCAACACCTCTCCCTGGATTGCATCAGTGTGAACACCCCGTGGGCACACTGCTCCCTCCCAGGGCACTCACCGTAGGGATGGCTCGCCAGCCACATGGAGGGGCTCCCTGTCCTGGGGAGCCAGGGGTGGGCTGCCAAGTGCGAAGCCGGGTCTGCAGACCAGCGCCCAGAGCCCGTCAAGGCTGGGCCTCCCGTCACCATGAGGTTGGAGTTCAAACCGTTCGTGGCACAGCTGGAGGAGTGTATCCGGGCAAAATCTGCCAGCTCCTTGCTCTCTCTGGTCATGGGGGAGGGAAGAGAGAGAGAGAGAGAGAGGGTCCGAGTGCTGCAGGTTACTGCGTGGCTGCAGGAGCCCAGGGTTACGGACCAGTCTGCGAAGCGAGTCTGTTTGCAAACTAGGGTCAGACACTCAAGGAGAGCTGTGATGGAGGTTGTTAACATCACGTCCAGAATAGAATATCCCATCTCTCCACCTCTTTGGAGCAGGCATGGATTTGCAGCAGTCTACTAGGATTGCTCTGCTGCAGATTCGGGATCTCCCCAAAACCCCATGGTACCCCACTCAGCACTCCTCTCCACACCAGCAAGGCTGGTGCCAGCAGCTTCACCAGGATGGATGCAACCCTGTCCCTCCTCCAGACAGGCTGTCCCCAAGCATGGCTTGTGGCACTGCAGCAAGAGACCCCATCCCCCTCCGACCCTCACCTGAGCAGCTTCTCCTGATCCCGCTCCAAGCGCCCTGCCAGGAGGTGGCTGTCCCGGTGGCGGCTCCTCTCATCCCCACAATCATCTTCCGAGCGTCCGTGCCCTAAGAGACAGCCCAGCACCATCAGACACGAGAAACCATCCTGGGAAAGCTGTCTCCTCTCCTCTGGGCATGGAGAGGCAGTATCCTGGGAGCCAGCACACCCAAATGCCACTGTCCCCAAGACTGCATCAAGTTCAAGTCCTAAAAGACAGGGCAAGGCTGTCTATGTGATCAACATATTCTCACTACGGTGGCTCCTGGTAGCAACCAGGTGCATATAGTTTGAGGTCTGTGTCTTCAAGCCATCAAGGGACCCACTCGCCAGGTCAGGCCGGTCTCCCAGGACAGGACAGCCGCCAGCATGGGAGCAACAGGACCAACGGGACCACTTTTGCTGAAGGACAGTGGCAGATTTCCCATCTCAGAAGGAGACGAGGCCCAGCTAAATCCCTGCATCAAACCACACAGTCCTGCTTAACACATCTCGCAGGGTGGGGATTTTATCTTTGCACCTTCTGAAGCACCTTCTGCTCTTGTAAACCAGTCTTGGAGCACTGGGTATACTCTGAAGCCCAGTCCTTCTGCAACAGGCAGAACCAACACTACGGACCTTCACAAAACCAGCGTGCTCCACTCTGTAATTCAACCTGTTAGCAGGAATCTGCACCCCCACCTCAAGCCATGCAACAAGAAAGGGTCTGGCAAGGCAGGGACACATATGGCAGATGAGGGCAAGAGTCCAAAAAGCGCGGCTGGATGTTTGGCTTGAGAAACGGCTCATCCAGAATCAGAACAGCTCTTGCAAATACAGCCTGCCACAGTAGCAACCACGTCCGCGAGAGATCAGGAAGCACCTTCACAGGAGCGAACAGCAGCTCCTCACTGGCCCTGCCAGGACTAGGTATTGGGGCCACCCTTCCCTTATTTTACCCAAGGTCTTCACCCCAGCTGCCTGATTTTAGGCTTGCTTTTCCCTAGTTTTTTCCCTAGCTTCTTTCTTGGATATGCATTTTTTCCATAATTCCCTGTTGCTCCTGTCCATGTTATGCTTTGGTGATATGACCCGCTCCTAAATCCCAGCCCTGCTTGCTGCCGTCCAGTCTAATGGGGCCAGGAGGAAGGTGTTTGCTTCCCCCCGAGCTCTCAGTGCGCCCTGCCAGCATATCCCCAGCCCGGGTGATGCTCTGCACCCTGCAGAGCTCAGCAGCGCAGCACGGTCTTGCATGGCTGCACCCTGGCTCCCGGCAGCCCTTTCCAGGGTCCTCACTCTCCCATCTGGATAAGGTTTGGCACATGGGAAAGCATCTCGGAACATTGAGTCTGTTCTGCTGACAGGCAGACTTTTCAAGGAGGGCTCCGCTGTGTATTTCCACAAACCTGGACAGCCCATGGTTTTTTTGCTGTCAAGTCTCCAATTCCCTCAGCCTTTACTGTCAGAAGGAATCCAGGAACAAGACAACATCTCTCCCAGCTCCTCTCCCCAAGGCTCCTTCCACGGGCGTCAGGCAGAAAGCAAAGATGCTTTAAAACCTGGCACACACCTCTCCCTCCCAAAGGACTTTCCAGGGTCACCGCATTTCCCTTGCAGCCTGCCAGGACACTGCGTGCGTGCAGTGGCTGTCCCCAGCCAGCCCCTCCTCGACTCGCTGAATGATGCTCCACGCAGCCTCCATTGCTCAGTTTTACTACCCAGCCTCTGTGGCACGAGACACCAGGGCTTGCGAAACCCTCCAGAGCCCGAGCATCCCTCTCTGCCTCACCACCAGCATCTCCACTTGCACACAAATCCCCTTCCACTCCCTAGCCCAGGTTTTCCCCCTTTGGAGCCCCTTTTCCTATTTGTTTTCCCCAGTCGATGCCCAACTGCCTCTTCAGTGTCAGCAATATTGAGCAAGCCCTTGGTTAACTTGCAGCCTCCCTCCCCTCCTTGGCACAAGGTGAGTTGACACCCCTCCCCAGCCTTTTATTAGAAACATATTATTTTGTTATTTTACCTCTGCTCCTCCCTCTCCCATCTACATTACTTGCGCTCCATTATTTATAGACAGGTTTATCATCTTTTTCTCATCCCCCATCCAAAAGCACACACACTTTCTTATTCGCCTAATTCCCGCCTAGCCCCAACCCCGCCAACAGGATGGTCCCTTTTCTGTACAGACCGAGGATTGTCCGGACAGTGAATGATCATTTTGTCTATATATATGAACATGACGCACGGACTGCATAGAAAAATTCAATCAGTTATGCATGGAGGAAAGGCTTAGGTCCGTTTCCTTGACAACCAATGCCCGGCACTAAATACTTGCATTTTACTTGCCAAATACTACAGATTAGCCAACTAAAGCCTGCTTTCTCCTTCTTAAAAGGTCTAAACATTCAAGCACCGTCCACTCAGCGCAAGCAAGCTAATGTTATTAGACGAATAACTCCTGGCACACAAAGGGGGGGCAGCATTTGGGGGGCGAGAGGAGGAGAAAAGCAGTCTTGTTTTCTGTCTGAAAGCCAACTGCATCACTTAGCAACGAGCCCGGAGGCCTGCCAGAATTCAACCCTTGTTTGCAGCCTTTTAGTTCAGCTCAGTAAATTACATTTAACGCAAGCTGGGAGGGTCTGGGGCGACTGAACGGCTGAACAAACAGCTCCCTGTGCTGCCCACGAGGTCCTCGGTCGGCTCCCGCCTGGCCGTGGGGAGGACGATGGGAGACGATGGGAATGGGGAGAGGGGGCTGTCGGCTGGGAAAAACCACCTATCGCCACTAAGGTTTGGGAGAGGGGGGGCGAAGGCAGAAAAATGGGAAAAGCAAAAGCTAAAAATGGAAATCCAACCATTGCTCGCCAGCTACCCGCTTTGGCATCGCTCCTTGGCACGCCACAGCAGAGCTCTCCCCGCGCTGGGCAGCCCCCAAGCGTTATCTTGCTACCAAAACATTCGCCAGAGCCATCCTCCTCCTGCCAGCACCATGGCTTAAATCAAAACTACGAGACTAAAACACCAGAACAAAGGTGGATTAAGGGGTTTTTCTGTCACTCCCTTCGCTAACGGGAATCAAACATGCAGAGAAGGGTTGTCCTCGGAGGTGAACAGAGGGGACAGCATGGGGGAAAGGGGACTCCCTCTTGCATGGGGAGTCCTGCTCCCTGCTGTGGTCTACAATGTGCCCTTGGCTGGGAACAGGAGTCAAAGAGAACCGAGGATGCCAAACTCAGCTCATGCCACACAGCCTGCACTGGGTGGCTGCTCTCCCCAGGGAACAGATCCCACAGGGAAGTCCCAAGACAGGTCTGGGGAACCTACCTTTGATGCTGCTGAGAGACAGGGAGCGATCCCGGTCTGCCAAACTGGGCCCCAGTTTGCTGCTGCTGCTGCTACTGTTGTCCTTCTGCCGGGCCACGGCCACAGCGATGCCGACAGGCAAGTGCCTCACCTCCACCTCGCCCTGGGAGCCGATGCTCTCACGGCCAAAGGATTTGGCACTCTCGGGTCTCTCCGGGTCCCTCTTCAGCTGCTTCGCTGGCTGCTGCGACAGCAGCTGCTGCACTTTGGAGGCGCCCAGCTGCGAAGAGTCCAACTTCATGTTGCCCAAGCCGCCAAAGGGGCTCTTCTTGCCGCAGCTCTGCCGGGATGCGGTCTCCTTGGCAAAGCTGCCACTGTACTTGATGAGGCTCTGCATGGCCGACCCTTCGCCATGGGAGGAGGGGTGGAGGACGTCTGCAGCGCCCCGCGAGCCCACCACCGAGGACCGTGGCAAGCCGCTGGGGTCAAGGTAGACCTTCTTGGCTTCCTCCTCTGCCCGGGTGACGTGGTTGTGCTGCGCAGCCAGCACCGCCATCTGCGTGGTGGCAAAGTTGCCCATCTCAAAGGGCTTCCACTTCTGCTCGGGCGGTTTCAGCTGACCATGGTCCAGGTGCTGCCGGGAGGAGTCTAAAGTGCCGTAGACTTTCGCCGCTTCTTTTGAGCTGGATCGCTGAAAGCGGTCCCGCTCACAGGGGCGATGCTCTGCCTCTGGACTCGGCTTCAGCAAGTCCTTGGAGGCCAGGAACTCCCTGCTCTCTGGAGAGCCCAGCCCTGGCCGGTTGAGGAAGGGCTCCGACGTGACCTGTCTCTTCAGCGCCATGGAGTTCGCCCTGATCACCGAGCCCTTCTCCCTCAGAGCCTCCATCCTTTTGGCATCACTGTGGCAAGAGAAGTCCTGGGACAAGAGCGTGCGGGAGGCGTCCACGAGGCACCGCTCCGTGGGTGACTGCAGCACCCCCACCTTGCCAAGGTCCTTGTCTTTCGCCTTGTTGTCACGGGCTTGCGAGGCAATTTGGATGGGCCCACTCCTCTCGTCGTAGGCTTCGACCGAAGGCACGAAGGTGGGGGCGATGACTTTGTGCTCCCTCCCCAGCTCCTTGGCCGGCGGGAAGATGGTGTACATGCTGGAATGGACAGGCTGCGGAGGGAATGTCGTGGCCGGTGTCATCTTCCCCGGCTGCGAGGGGTGTGGGGATGGGCAGCTGCAGGAGACGTGCAAAGCACCCACGGAGGGCAGGAGGGGCTCCCCCCGCTTCAGCCGCTCAGCGTGGGCGTGTGCAGAAGGCCTCATGTTCTCATCGTGCCGAGCGGGATCCTTGGCACAGCGGTCCTGCTCAGCACCCAGGACCTTCAGCATGGGGTCCCCCCCACCATTGCAGTTGCTGAGGGAAGAGCTCTGCAGCGGGTTCTTGGACTTGGGTTCCCCACCGCCCGTGCCCCGATTTGGCATGTGCTCAGCCAAGAACGGTGAGAGACGCTCGCCAACCTTCACCGCCTTCTCCACCACACTCACTTTTCGATCGCTGTCGGGCTTGGTGTCCTGCGTGAGGTCTACCACACTGCGGGGCCGGGGCTCCTCCTTTGGCTTGCCCTCCTTCTTGGCAAAGGGCAGGGACAGATCGCTCCGGCATGCCCGCTCCTTAGCACCGGGGTCTTTCAGGCCTTCTTTTGAGCTCTTGTGCAGCTGCCCAAGGTCCTTCTCCCGGAGCAAAGTGCTCGATGTGTGGTTGCCCGCAGTCCTCGAGAGGGGAGGCTGCGGATGCAAAGCGGACTGGCCCGCGTGGCTGGACAGGTAGAACCCATCTGCAGAGTAAAAGCAGACAAAATTACCATGGGCCTCCAACCCCTTCAGCCCTACCCAGAGACAGGCGAGAGGTGGCAAACCAGACATGGCCAGGAAGGACCAGGGCAGAGGAGACCTGGCAGGTACCTCCACGTGGCCCAGGTGGGGACACAGGACAGCCCTGTCTCTGGTGCACGCCGAGACTTGCGACGTACCAGCAAGTTGGGGCTCCAAGGAAGGACCTGAACCAGGTTCCCTACAAGCACAGCCACATCCAAGACCTTGGTATTGCGAAGACATCCCTGGATGATAGCTCAAGGGGGTTCCTGCTCTTCCCCCTCATCGTCCCAGCATCCAGCAGCTCCAGCAGCCAAGCAAGCCCCAAGGACAGGGTGAGCACCCAGGGGTGACGAAAGGGAAGGGTGCGTGGGGACCCAGACTCACCTTTTTGTGACTCGAAGAGGCTGTGCTGACCCAGCTGGGCCAGGAGAGGACTGCCGGCACTGGGGGGCTCAAGGTGGCTCAGGGGAATGTACGACGGGTAGAGCCCGTTAGGCAGATGGGAAAAGCCTGCAGAAAATGGGAAACAGAAGAGGGAAACATGTTTCAGCCCAAGCAGCACGCCGCCTTGGAACGAGCCCTGCAGGAGCACAGACTGTTGTGGCTGTCGGTCCCTCGCACGCCAGGAGCAGCAGCTGCAAGGACGTGCGCAGCAACGCACACAGCCCATGGTGGGGAGCGCTGCTCGGGATCCCCGCTTCAGGTACTGACCCCCCCACCGCGGGTCTCCCAGCTCGCCCCTTGCACCCCGGTGGGGCTCTAACTTTACAGCCGGTGGGCTGCAAATAGAGCGTGCTGCTTTCTGAGCAGAGCCTTAAATCTGCAGGCTAAACAACCAAACCACCTGGCCGATGAGCTGTTTTATCACAAGTACCTGTGGGTGAAGGCACTCCCCAACACACTTCCTGAGCAGTGATAAGACGCTTTTACCGACACAGCTTTGCTAGCGCAGCCTGTCCCTGCTGCAGCTGCCCTGCACCAGGTACAGGCTTTGGGAAAAGCGTGAGAGCATCCTCCACAGCAGTTCACGCAAAGCATAGTTTCACATACCCAAAACCAGCATCTTATCCCGGAGGAAGACAAACCAGAGGAGAAAACCTGCTGCCTCCCCGGGAGCTGATACAAAAGCAGAGTGTCCCCAGGGCCCAGCTGCCAGCGGTCTGGATTATGTCCTGGACACTGGGGCCTCCTCCAAGAGAGGGGCCCCCCAGCAACATCCTCATGCAAATAATCATCAGCAGCATTTCATCAGTGAATACAATCACCATAATAGTGGTAACACAAGCTCTTGGCTACAGGCAGCAATTCCTCTGCAACACTGCCACCAAACGGCACCCACGCAATACTACAAACCCCAACATTCCGCAAGAACCAGCTTCCCAGTTGGTGCCATCATTTAAAAACCGATTAAAAGCCATCAGGAGAGCCTGAAGGAGCCAGTCAAGCCCTCTGCAACCCTCCTTCCTTCCCCTCAGACCCCATTAGCAACGAACCTCCCCAAAATTCAACAATCCCACTGAAAGCAACCAGGCAATGAGCTTGTCAAGAGTCCAGCATTCAACTGAATCAAAACAACATCACACCAAAACCCAACAGGAGACAGAAGTTCAGTCCTTCAGGCTGCACGTGGAGCACCATCTGTGAGAACTAGTCAATATTTCACATTATTTAGACAGACGGGATCTCTTTCGCATACATGTTTGCATCCCGGCACATGTGCTTCACCAATACAGTGCTCCCCACAGTTCCTGGCGCAGATCCATCACCCGACAGCTCCCAGCGGCATCACCTGCACACGCCAACCCTCCAGCAGCAGGACCAGGGGAGATGCTGTGCCCATGAAGTTCAACGCACAGCCCGTTCCCAGCAGGTAAAACTTGCCATTTCGTCTTGTACAGGGTGCTGTAAAGGCACTGAGTGTGCACGCACATTCACACCTCTCTTTGGTAACCCCAAAACCTTCATACTGGAGCATTTCCAAACACACTTTCTTATTCCAGGGCTGGAGGGTGCTGGGTATCACCCAGGGGCATCTACCCTGGGTTAACTGTGAGCAGCTCCACTCCACAGCATGTTTGCCTCGGCTACACCACCTCCACTGCACTACTCCGGCACGGCTGGGCTGGCGATGAGCCAGCATCTGGAGCAGGAGCGACACATTTCCAAGGGAACTCAAGTCCCATCTGGCAGAGCACATGGTTGCAGCATGGCAAACCCCCTGGAGCACCCCATGCCACACCAGCCCGGCAGTACCGGCCTCAGACATCCCCACATGAGCCCCTTCTCCCAGCCAGACCTCAATCCCAGCTGCAGCTGCTCCAGCAGGCAAGAGTACCAGCACGGAGATTGCAGCGAGACACATCCCATGCTGCAGACACCGTCATGTGCAGATGCCCATGGCACATCCCCATTTGCACATAGTGCAAGGACATGAAGCCACCTGCAGAGGTCCAGGAGGGGGATATGGTCCAGCCCTATCATCCAGCACAGGAACACCTGCACACCGGTTAAGCTACTGGTACTCAAAGAGGTGTTTTGGCACCAGCAACACTCCTGGTCCTACTGGGGCACCTCCCTGCCTGTGGCATCTTATCCTACCCAGGGGTAACACAGGGCCCGTCCCAGCCCCAAATGCTCTGGAGCTTCCCCCACAATCAGGATTATCACATCTCACCACTGGGATCCAGCCTTAGCCCGCGGCTGCAGAAGGAGGAAGAGGAGTGGGGAGGTAGGCCAAAAGAATGAGAGGACAAGGAACTGTGAGACAACAGTGGCCAAAGGGCAGATGAAACCCCCTCCAGCTGCCCAGCATAGGACAAGCTGTCACAGAGGTTTTCCAGCTGCTGTGGTGGAGCAGGGAACAGAGCAGTGACAAGCGGCTTCATGTGCAGTCAGAGCTGGGGACAGGTTCAGGTGGACAGGTTGGGGACCCTGCAGGGCAGTGTCACCACCCCAGCTGGGAAGCAGCAGCAGGACCAAGCTGATACCACCAGCCAAACCCCAAAGCCACCTCACACTGGGCAGCCCTTCCCAGCGCCTCCCACGAGCTGCAGCAGCAGCAGTTGCTCCTGGGAAAGGCGTAATCCCAGCATGGGGGCTCAAAGCCCATCCCAAAGCTTTGCAGGTGGGAAAACTGTGACACAGGCAAGCACAAGGACCTTCCTGCATCACCCAGCTGACCAGCAGGAAAACCAGAGAGCCACCTGAAGCCCAGCCTCCAGTTTACCAGCAACACTGTTTTCCCTTTGTAAATGCCTGGAGGGAGAAGCTGCCTAGGCTGTATTTACCTGGCCCATTCCCTGCCAGGAACCAGAGCCGGGGCAGGGAGGAGGGATCCAAGCCACAGCCTTCCTGGGGATGAACCCAATGCAAATCCAACCCTGAGGCACTGCCAGAGCACCCCTTCCTCCATAGAGCCATCCAGCAGCAATGCTGACGGGCTGGAGTAAGACTCGCACACAGCCCGAAACCTGCTGCCCCACTCCCTCAGGCAGGACCTGGAGGTGAAGCTGCTCCTTCATGCGCTAAGTAGCTGCATTTGCAGGAAGCAGCCGCAGGCAAGTCGCTCCCTCCTTGGATCTCCACGCCAGAAAGCGATGCCAGGGGGGGAAACTGCAGTGAGCAATGCACAGCTCACCCCAGCCATGGGCTTCTGCCAGGGGAAAGGGAGGGGAAAGGGAGAAACCACAACCATCTCTATCTGCCCAGGGCCAGAGCGTTTGCTGAACCAGCGCAAGATCCTTTTCGCCCAGGGACATGCCGACAGGTCTCAGCAGGCTGAGCCACACTCCTCCAGCTGACTGCTCGCCCAAAGGCAGGCTGGCAGCACGGCGCAGGCAGGGAGGTGCGAGTCGGCAGCACTGCCAGCACCAGACCTGCTGTGCCCCCCTTCCCTTCCCTGCCACGCCACGCCAAACGCGCGTGCCCATCAGCACGGCCTCTGGCTGCCTGGAAGAGGCAGCAGCAACACGAATCCCACATGGGCACTCTGCCGCTGTGGGCACACATGATCCAAAGCAGCCCAGCTCAGAGGGTAAAAGGTTTTAAGGGGCACAGAGATCGTCCCTTGAGCCACCTTAACCCTGGTGACAGCAGGATTCAGGAAGGTGACAGTCTGCAGCCAAAACGCACTTCCCTGCTCGGCTTCTCCTGCGATGCTTCAGTGACACCGTAGTGGATGGGCACAGAGCGAGGATGCACACCCGTCCCCTCTTTCCCAGCTCCAAGATGAGCTGATAAAAACGCACCCGCTTTGCACAATTGAGACATAAATCACTAAGGGCTGTTATTAGAGGAACTTGGTGGGTGCAGATGTGTCAGCCCAGTTGAAAACATCTTCTTCATCTTTGCTCAGCTCTCCAACACGGCATGGGGCGGGGAAGAGGTATGGCCGGGTGACTCACCACTGAGAGGGGATGTGACTGATGGGGAGGTGAGATATCAGCAACCGCACAAACCACACACCAAACGTCTGGAGGCTGGAGGTCACGCCCGGGGAAGCGGGCCCCACGTGCTCAGCCTGCTTGGGGTTTGCCCAAAGCTCCCCAGGAGGAGGGAGCCACCAGAAAACATCGCCTGGTCGAGGCGGCAAAGGCGGGCAGGCGGGCGGGCAGACGTGCCCGCAGCGGAGCGGGCTGCCACATGCCACCAGTTGCCCAGAGTTTTTAACCTGTGGGCTCTCTCCATCTTGGCCCCCTCAGTCAGTAGGCCTGAAATTCAGCCCCAGCTGGAGGAGTCGGCCAAGCATGGGTTGTGAAAGAGCAGGGCAGAGGGGGGACACGCTGGAGCTGAACGCATCTCCCCTGCGGACAGAGCTCCGGCCGACAAGCCAGCCCACACACCTGATGAGACCCATGTGTGTGCCAGCGCTGGGAAAGCTGCTCCACTTCAGCCCGGCTGCAGGCGACCGGCCAGCACCTTCACAGCATCCCCACGTTGCCCTCCATGCCGGCTGCCGATCCGGCGCAGAGGTGACAGCTCACTCAGGCACCCACAAAGGGTCAAGGACAGCAAACAGGAGCGACACAGAGACACCACTCAATGGGGAATTCAGTCCCCTGGTCCAGTTTTCCAAACCAGGCAGCAGCACCAAAGCACCAGCGAGAAGTAGCATCTGCAAAGCCTCTGTTCATGCCTGGGGATGGTTCTCCGGTCCCTGCTGTCGCCTCAAAGGGAATCACACAACAGGACACAGCTGTGCGACAGCCCCGGTGGCCTGGATGGGCAAGCAGGCAGCCACGTGCAATGCTGGCTGCAAAGCACCCCCTGAAGCCAAGCCCCGGGCACGAGCCATCTTTGCCCAAGAAGCCACAGCCGCGGCACCGGAAGACTGGCAGCCTCCAGCGCCCCGGGAGAAGTGAAGTAACTCTCCCCCATCGGCCCCGTCTGCCCGTTATGGGTTTCTGCCACTTATGAAATATTTCCAACCGCCGGCATCTCGCCCCATCCTGGGCCGTGATCGAGGGACACGCTGCCAGGAAGCAGGCTGGCACCACGCAGCGCTGTGCAAGGGGCTGTGGCCACAGAGGGGCCACAAGCCGAAAAGCCTGGCCCCGTGGTCCCTCCAGACCGAGCCCAGAGGGGCTGGGAAACACAGCAGTGAGGCTTTGGGTTTATTTCTATGGGATGTTTTCAACTCTGGGCACCCAAGGGAGATTTGCAGCCCCGTTGCAGCTGGGGTCTCAGCTGGCTGCTGGGCTCTGGCACGGAGCAAGGAGCCGCAGCCGCCTTTGGCCTGGAGCATGGTCACCTCTTCCCCAGTCCAGCTCGCAGGCCTCACAGGCAGCCAACTGGGACACCAGTCCATGCCACAAACAGCTGGATAAACACTTATGTCCTCATGAGTCTGCTTTCCCCGGCAGGGAGGGAGGGGAACCAGGAGAAGTCCAAGCACAGCGAGTACCCACTGGCTGCCAGCCCCCATGGGGCCCCCTCCCTCCGCCGGTGGGATGGCCACCGTACCAGCACCAGCACCAGCACCAGCTGCCCGTGCTCACCATCGTCAACGCATCCCCGACCCTCTCTCTGCAGAAGCAGCAGCTTCCCAGGGGAGACTCTTTTCAGGGCCCCCCCTCCAGCACACACCTCCCCAGCTCTGCCCCACGACACAGAGGCATGCAGCACGGTGAGGCACGGCCGCAGCTATTTCTCATGCACACATTTATGGTGCTAACAGCTGAGAGCCAGGAGTGCTGACAGTGTAAACCTTTGCCGCCTCCTGCCCTGTCTGCCAGGGCAGTTCTAGTGACACCCGAGGCACCGGAGCCACCTTGACTCCGTGCCATGCACGAGACGCCAGCAATACGAGCCCCCAAACACGCCGGGCTGAAACCAAAGCCCCCGGATCAGATGCGCCTGGACCGCAGCAGCGGCCAGTCCCCATCCCTGTTCCCACAGCCCCAAGCCGCTACCACCGTCGCAACCCACCGCCCTCCACCCCAGAACCCGACCCTGCCATATTTACACCCTGTGCCGCGGGGCTGGCAGTTGCTTCAAAGCCTTAATTTACAACCTCGATTCTCCGCATCCCCTGAACGCCTTTGATTTCATCCCCCAGATCCAGAACAGCCAGGTCAATTTAATTCCCTGTTTAATCTTCTAAGGGCCCTGGCGAGCTTGGAGACAGAATCCTCCAGCGGCGGGTCCACACTCCCAGCCTTTGCTGGCTTGAACACTGCCGCGCCACTTTCCTTCAGCTGCAAAAATCACTATCTTAAAAGCCAAGGTGAGTTTCCCCCTCCCAGCTCAGTGCAGCTCTCTATTGTTTCTTTTAATTTTATTCTATTCCACATGGGACTTTGTGTCCAGGCTGCTTTATTTTTAAGTGGCTCTTGCTCAATATTTACTATTGCTCGCAGCTGTGTCAGCACAGAAGCACCGCGTGCTCCCGCCGGGTTTCCAAAGAGCCCTCCTGCAGCCATTACCCCGTGCCGATGCCGTGCCATGATTTTACTGCCGTGCTACCCTCGCGCTGAATCACCACGCTGCCAGGCCCCCCCCGCAGCCAAGGCACACTAAAGGGCAGGGTGCTTGCACAGGGCATGGAGCAGGGATTCCCTGCCTCCACGGAAATAAAATATCGGCAGGCTGAGCCCTACTGCTCACCTCCTCCTCACCCAGGAGCTGGAACAGCCCCAATGCCCTGGAGATGGTGGAGGAGGAGAAAATGGGAAGAAGTGGCTGCAAGGGCTCAAGGGATTGGTGCTCACACCCCAGCTCTGCCCCCGGCGTCCTGCAGACTCATCCCGTGCCTCAGTCTCCACCATGCAACACAGCAAATGCAATCCAAGGTCTAGCAGTGTAGACTTAGGGCCACAGGAGAAGGACACCAACGAGATGCTTGAAGATCTCCCATGAGGTCACCCACCAGCTCCCTGCTGACAGTGTCTTTGTGGGGGGCAGCAAGAAGCCACCCAGGTGGGGACATGAACCCCTCTGGCAGAAGGAAGGTGGCTCTTCCTCCCGCTGGAGGGGCCAGGATGGAAACCATCCCGCTGGGACCCTTGACATAATGCGCAGCTGGTCTGCACAGCCTGAAACACGCGGTCTGGAAAGCACCGATCCGGTCCCACGTTAATCCTGACACACAAACACTCAAACCAGTGTCAACGCTGCCAGGTCACTGCTGGCTGCTACAGCAGAAGCTTCTCCTCTGCATCCCCAGCCCGAAATCCCCCACCACGTCGGATGTCTCTCCTTTTCCACTGGCATAATTAAACCCAACACCCCAACGGGGATCCACCAAAACCTCCAGGCTCTCACTATGCAACCACACAGCTTTCCTCAAACAGCAAGGAGCAACCCAGTGGGCTCTTCAGCTCTACATTTACTAAGATGCTGTATGGAAATTAAAAAATAATAGTTTTAATTCTCAAACTGATTAGCAGAATCCCCAGGAATGCAGAGCCTGGCTGCTAGATTGTAGCCTCGCCTTGCTCTCTCGATTTTCTAGGACAGCATCAAAATGCCTTTGCTCTGGTCCATCCTTCACCACAGCGAAGACCCTCCAGCCACTGGTGGCTGGCACAGGGGCCCTAGGACTGACTGTGTTCCCGGCACCAGGCACACACTTTCATTGCAGGTGCTCCCCTTCCTTCCTAAGCACAGAAATTTAACTCACCCCATTTTTATTTCTTTTTTTTTTTTTGATCACCCAAGCTCAGCAAGAAGATGCGATGCAAACAGGCGAGCCCCCGCTCCCCATGGGCCAAGCCCTGCCTGTGCAATTAACCCAGCAACACCCACGCGCCGGCTCTGAGCCACTGTCCCATGCCTTCATCAGAAAAAAGCTCGTTACCCTTCACTGCCAGAACCGGGAGAGCTACAGGCACTCAGTGGGGGGAGGTTATTGCGGGATGGCACGGGTGCTGGTCCCCCACATCACCTGCACCGAGTGCCTGCCAGCAGCAATTAAATCAGCCTTCAAAGAGAGATCCCAGCTTTCCCAGCGCCATTAGCCGTGCCCTGGAGGGAACACGGTCTATTTTCAGCCACAATGACTTAAGACCAGGTCACCAGCAGGTTAAATGGGACTGTGCAGCATTATCTCCGTGCCCTCCCATTGAGAAATTAAACACCGCTGCGTGATGGGCAGCAGCCAGCCCTGCGGACGCACTCCGGGGCATCCACCAAAAGGTAAATGCCACCTGCCCTCTCCTCCCCTCAGCTTCCCACCGCCGGCCATGGCTGCCCGCTGCCCTGGCTGCCTTCCCTCTGCATGGGGTGGTGGGTGGGGGCCACCGCGGGATCGCCCCCGGGGTTTGTCCCTGCCGGTCCTCCTGTCCAGCACGGTGAGGGCTCGCAGCCAGGACGGTCCCCACCACGCCCAAGCCCAGGCATGCTGGAAGGAGCCTCAGCACCCCGCGTTCTGCAAACCCGAGCCCACACAGTGCCAGACCGGGGCTGCTCATCTCACCCCTTCCTCCAGAAACCAGGTGGCCCAACTGCAAGTCCCCACGCCAGGGACTGCCCCAAGCCACGGGTTTCACCAGGGCCACCAGAGAGGTGGCATCTCCCCACAGCAGCTCAATCCGCTTTGCTAGGAGGGCCACCACCGAAACCCAACCAGCCACCCCACCACTAACATCTAGTGGGGAGGTGGCAGCTGGATGAGGGTTTGTTTTGCCTCCCAGGCCCCTGCCAGGCGCAGTCAGCACGAGCCGGGATGACTCAAAGCCCTGGGAGCCACGGCCTTCGTCACTGCTTATTTTAAACCTTGTTTGCAAAGCGGCTGCCGTGGCTCAGCGCCTCTCAAGGTGGCACCGCAAGGGGAAACTGAGGCACAGAGCGGCACGGCACCCCAGTCTGGCCTGAACACCGCAATGCCAACGTGTGCCCACTCAGCAAACAGCCAGCAACCACCACACGACGTGGGGGTCTGGGCAGTGGGAGGGGACCGGCTCCAAGAAACATCCCAGGGCTGGAGCGAAGGCATCGCCGATGACCCAACCGAGTCCGATCGGCTCCAGCTTCACGTCTTCCGCTTGGCCAGGACAGGGCAAGCGTGTGCTGAAGCTGGAGGCGCCCACCTGTACTGCTCCATGTGCCACAGGGGCAAACGCATCCCTCTCCCAGAGCCCAGCGCTGACCTCCACAGCATCTGCAGGGACCAAAACCATCCCGGGAGAAATTCAGCAATGGGCTGCAGACATCTGGGGGTGGAAGAATGAGACCCGCGGACAGAGCACGATCCCATGAGCCTCTTTTCCTTAGGAAACCAGGCTCAAAAGCTCAGCGTATGCCCAGCCTCTCCCTCCATCCCCACGTTCAGCCCTTTTTCCTTCCAGAGGCTCCAGCCCTCCCCACATCCTCCTGAACATCAGCCCACACCACCTTTCCTGCACTGAAAAAGCGCTGAACCATGAACTGAAGGGGTCTCTGCAGCCTGCGAACACCCAGCACCTCCCCGCCACCGATAACGGGAGATAAAACGCAGAGGCAAATATTATGGCGGTGTGGTTTAATTCCTGATGAATTATGCAAATCCGTATTCAAAATGAAGCACAACCCTTGGGCTCTTGACAAACTGCCAACCTGACCCCGATGTCACAAGGCAGGGACAGCCAGCCCTCTGTCGGGTGAAGCACTAGATCAATGCCCTATACATGTACATACATGCGCACATATGTGTTTGCACATCTCAACTAGGGAGACCAAGGAGCACCTGTAAGAACGATCCAAGAGCGACTTTTGCATTTCTCTTTCCTCTCAGCTGTGTTTAGCCTGGCCAGGGAAAGCCACCAAGCCTTCATGTCCTCCACAAGATGGAAGTGGCTTGGACTGATGGCAAGATTCAAAGCAGGAAAGAAGATAAAATTGACCATGGCTGGGGCTGAGAAGGAGGGGAGGCAGAGGTGGGCGGGAGGGGAAAGCCTAAAACACTTGTGCCAATATGAATGTCAGCCCTGAAAACCGAGGAAAGGAAGATCTGTCCACAAAATAGTCACAGAGACGGCTCATCTGATGAAAGTAGGAATTTCCGATCCCACACAAACCCCGAACATCCATTAAAAGCAGCAGAAGAATTGCCGCTTTGTGTTGCTAATCTCATTAGGAGAAAGCCCCGCTGTAGCGCTGGGATTGCAAAGGGAAACCCCAGCACGCTGCACACACCAGGATCCCGGCATGGTGTGCCTGCCCAGCGGAGCAGAGCCGGGGGAAAGGTGTGCTGGGCTTTCACCGGCACCCCGGGAAGGCTCCTGCACCCATCTTTACTCGCCTGCCTGGATCTTTACTCACTGGAGTATTATCTGCTTGGCTTGCGTGTGATACGGCATATGGGATGCCTCCACACCTAGCAGACCAGGACACCAAACACCAGAATTACACACACCGTGCGGCGATAACACGGGCGCTATTTCATTCACACACCACTACCGGCACTGCCTGCAAGCAGCAAAGAGCTCAATCCCTTCAAAACCCTTCCTCCCAAGCACGCTGGCCATTTCAATTATTATTTTTATTTTTTTTTAATTAAAATCAATTGAACCAAATGTATGAAAAGCATATTTAAGCCACAGGGAACTCTGCTGAAAAGGGATCAGGGGCAGAAAGGGAAGCAGGGGCAATATATCTAACCACCAAACATAAAAAAGGATCTTTGCTCGCAGTAACACAGCAGGGTAAGATGGATGGTGGCAGAAGCAAGCACAACCTTTGCAGAAGTCGCCAGGGATACAGAACCAGAGAGATGGGGCCGAGTGCCTTAAAATCTCCATTATTCCCCTAAAAAAGGCACGTTCTCTCTCAAACATACCGTGTTGCTCCTTCCCCTGCTCCGAGCCCACCATGTTCGGCTTGCCTGCCTGCACCCAGCTCCCTCAAAATGGCTCTTTGGCCACTGCTGCGCTGGCAATAAAATTTATTCCCAAGGTCACTTCACTCTTTTGCCACTATTTCAAGTCTTGCTGGATTTAAACAAAAAACAGCCTCAGAGATACCGAGCCCTTCCTCAACCCCTCCTTTCTGCCATTCACCTCCCTGATTTAGAGATACCAAACTCTCAACTACCTTTCGCTTCCCATAACCGTAAGCGACAACAGCTGGAGAGGAAAACCGGAGCATATTGTGCACCCAACAGCTGATCCTCACGGCATGGGGAGAGAGCCCAACTGTCACCGCCGCGGTGCTGCCGTGCGGCAGGGCTCCCGCCGTGCCGTCCTCCCCAGCCAGCGTGGACGGGGATGGGTATAAAGGGTGTGCGCGGTTGCCGTTCCCTTGGTGTTTAAGAGCTGGAGGGAAGCGAACGATAAGCAAAGCGAATAAATAGCAGGAAGAGACGGTGTTTTGCCCCAGCCGGCGGGTGCGTCGCGATGCCTGCAGACACCCAGCTGTGCCATCCCAGAGTGAAGCCAGCCAGAAACACGGGGCTGGGAGGAAACATGGGGAGAGGGAACCTCCCAAATCCTCATGGCCGGGGACAAGCAGCACACTGCAGGGCGGCCGTGCCGGAGCGCTCCCCTCCCAAACTTTGCTTTTTAAAGAGCATCCCCAGCTGGAAAAGCCAGCTGTCCACGGGGCTGCCCATGGCTCCCCCGCCACTTCCCCAACCCTGCCTGCATTTTCGGGTCGGTTCAGGGCCCACCGTGCTCTCCATTTCAGCAACAAGGCAGAACAAAGTGCGCCCTTGTCCTCAGCACCTTGAGCAGGCAATCCTGGATCACGTTACCCAACCCAGACCAACATCTCCTCATCCCGGCAAGGCAGCTTTCATGTCAGCACATGCCAGGCTGGCCCCGATTCCCTGCACCACCTCCCGCCTGAAGCTTTAATTGGACCGGTTTAGTACACGCTGAAAACACACGGAGCCTTGTTTCAACTCGTCAGGCGCTAACCCCAGCTAAAGGAGGTGATCCGACACCCTCCCGCCGGTCGCAGCCGCGGCCGAGCCGCAAGGCGCTCACCTGGAAGGCTGCCGTAAGACGTTAATTCCCCTTAACAATGTTCATTTCCATATTCATCAGAAGATGGTGAAATGACAAGATGGGGGGTTATTTACTATATAATTATAAACTAATTTCAGCTTTACCCTGGGTTATCCTAGGAAGGAGATCTAAAATTTCCTTACGAAAGCCCTGCTCTGCTAACCACGACTGCAGCGAGATTAATTCCCGGCAATTTCCATTTCTCTAACATCTGCTGTGCCAGGAAAGAGCAGGAGCCTGTCCCCAACACCGGGGACCTGCCCGGTGCCCCACTGGCACACCACCAGTCGGGGCTGGGACTGGTGGTTGTCCAACCCCACCGAGGGGACTCGGCGCTGGGTGGGGGGCAAGGCTTGCTCGGGGTGGGAGAAAGGCTGCTAGAAACCATGCGAATAAAGCACATCTTTACCAGTGCCGTGTATCAGAGGCAGGGCCAGGCTCCTACCCATTCAGCTGGGGGAGGTATTGGAAACCCTAATGCAGCGGAGGATCCCGCAGGACCTCGCTCCGAGCAAGTTTACGTCACCACGTTGGCTCTTGGGCTCTCGGGCTCTCGTCCATGGTTCAAGCTCAGGGCCCCTACCGCGGGCTACCGCCACTGGGGATGGGAACTTCAGTGGGGGCCAAAGGACAGGTTGGAGGGTCCTTCCCACCCCTCCTGAAGGATGGGGATGCCACCCCACAATGCACCCCACCACCAGGACCTCGGGGAAACCACTGGGAGGGACATCAGGAAAAGTAGTCCCCAGCACCCCAGGAGCGCATGGTGGGGACACTCTCAAAAGTGCAGAAATCCCTTTTTTCCCCCCATTTCATCCCCCATGCAAAACCGAAGAGACCACTCCTGCCTTGCTCACAGCCTACGAGTTGGCCAGAGGCCCGAGGGAGCTGCAGGGGCATCACTTAATGGCCGAGCACTTCCTCTGCCCCTGGGGATGCCGGGTGTAAACAGGGGAGCCGTGACGGTCCGAGCACAACATCCCAGCTCGGCGGAGGCCAGCATCACCTCCCGGAGCCCTACCGGGACAAGCACGCTCGCTGCTCTGCCTCAAAACACAGACCAAAAAGCATCTGATTTCATCAGGGCCTCAAGGGAGGAGAAACATCTCCCCAGGCAGGTCTCCGGCCGGTCCGCATTCCTCCCAGTGTTACACAGCGAGCCCCTGCCCCAAGGAGCCCCCCGTGCTCAGCCCTTCGCACCACCCCCTGGGCGGGCAGGGAGGGGGAACCGCGATTTCAAGGGCTATTAAACACCGATGGTATTTTCCTTGCAGCATCAAAACGTGACCAAAAAGAGCCGCGTCGAACCACAGCCAAAAAAATCCCACCGCTGGTCCGGGAGCCCCTTCCTCCCCAGCCCAGCTACGGGGAGGACCAGGGCACGGCTCGGTCCAGCACCACATCAGTGCTATCCTAGTGTCTCCTATCAGCGAAGCAATTTTAGCGTGGATGCAGTTTAGATGAGCAAATTGTGCTTCTGCTGGCACCGCCGACGGCAAGGCCTCCTCTGCAAAATCTGCCGGCTCAGCAGAAGCACAATTTGGCCATTATAAGGATGGCTACAGTGGGATCTTGCTGGCACAGCAAAGCTCTCTGGGGTGGGATGGTGGGGGGTTATTTCAGTTTTTTTCCTTCGCTCCTACCTGGCCCAGCTGTCTGGAAAAACTTCTCCCTGGGCACAGCAGGCCTGGAAGCAGGGATGGTCTCCAATCCGCCTTAAATCCCTGCATTTGAATGCACATGCTAATGCGGACGTAGGAAAGCAAGCAAACCAAAATCTCTCCCCTCCGCCTGACTGCTTTCCTTTCAGCCACAGCTCTTGAGCTGGGTTTAACACAAAGTCAGCTCTGCTCGTACAGGTGTGTCCCTTTTCCCAGGCACTGGAAAGCGTTTCTGAAGCGTATTTTAATGGAAGAGGCTGGGCATCCTTTTATATAAACGTGAATCTGTTCAGGTAGCCCCCCCATACGCATCCCACGCAAGAAAGGATACCTCAGTACATGGCAAAAAGCAGATTTTTTTTTTTATTATTATTATTATTTTAAACTCGGAGAGTCTTTTTTGCATGAGGACGATATTTGCTCGCAGGCAGCCCCGCTGCCTGGCAGGGACGCGGTCCCAGAGCAGCCCTTCGCAATTGAGTCCGAGGAAGCCTTTTCCACCTCCCCCAAAATACAGAGAACAAGGCGCCCGCCGCGGGATAGAGCCGAGACTGGCACACTGTTTTGGACCTGAAGATGGTGGGGTAGGGAAGGAGCAAAACTCAAAACCCACCGTATTTTGAGCCGCGGGCTGCAGAGCGGAGCGAGCTCGGCCGCCTGACTCCATCGATTGCAGCCTCTTTTTATGCAAGGTTTTCCCGGCAAGCTTGGCCGCTGCCAGGGATGAAATTCCATTGCAAACAGTCACCTTCCTCCCCCAGCCCTTGGCAGGGCCCCGTCGGGAGCACCCCGCTGCTCCCCGGCCCCGGTAACACCCCTGCCCTCCTCAGGGACGGGGACATGGCGATGCCCAAGAGCACCCAGGGTGTTGGGGACAGCGGGATGGCAGCCCCGCAGCCGAGGGCTAGCTCACCTCCCGCCTCGGCCTCCGGCTCACTCCTCCCGCCGTGCGCTGCCAACAAAGGGGCTTCTGTCCCCGTCCCCCCAGCCTGCACGGCGGCGGCCGAAACGCTACCACGGAACAGAAACCCCCCAGAGAAGAGCCGAGGGTCCAGGGGTCACTGGGTGCAGCCCAGGCGCTGTATTTCGGCGCTGGGGCAGAGCCCGGACTGCCGTAACGAGCAGAGGCTACGAGAAAAATAAGAAGTCGGTGCCGGCGATAACTGGATCTTCAAATATGGCAAATCACGCTATTTTTACAGGGGCGTATTTATTTTAGGAGGACGCTGGGACGGATTCAACAGTCTCTTTCTTCAGCCCAGCGGTATTTAAAGATCGGTTTGAACTGGCTCTATTTAAAGGCTTCGCCTCCTGCCCACTTTTCTTAACCCCTTGCACAAGCCTTCACTTTCCACCCCTCCAAACCCCTCCTAAAAACAAAACAAACCAAAAAAAAAAAAAAAAAAACCAGCACAACAAAAACAACACACACCAACATCAGCCCTGCAAACGCAAACCTACAAAAGGGCCCCCAAACGTAGGAGGAAGCAATCATCGTCTCGAACGATATTGTTAAAGCCGTAAAAAGGAAAAAAAAAAAAAAAAAAATCGCTGCCTATCCCACTGCCGTGGTGTAATGGAAGTTTCGACTTAATTGTACGTATCTTTTGAGCGCAGTTTAGCCTGGCTCTGAAGTGCCGTGCCGCGGCGAAGCCAATCTCACAGAGCGAGCTTTGCGAGCGATCGTGGCGGGGAGCGCGCGGGGGAGAGCTGGGCACCAGGGAGGCGCAGGCGGGGAAGGGGGGGATTTCTGAAAGACTTCAGAGGAAGGAAAATAAAAATAAAAATAATAAGAGTACATTAAAAAAAAAAAAAAATTGGAAGGATCACAAAACCTGTTCCCTCTGTGAAGGGCCCCAAATCTGAGGCTCGCTCCCAGCCCAAGGGCTTGCGGCGCAGCGGGAAAGCTCGCGGATGGCGGCAGGGAACAACGCTTTGTCGGCTCGGCCGGAGCTCGGCGCCTCCTCCCAGGCTGCCTGGATTTCAGGAAAGCACCAGAAAAGGAAACTTTGGGAGGGGAAATAAAAGAAAACCAAAAAAAAAAAAAAAAAAGAAAAAAAGAAAAAAATCACCCAATAAAAAAAAAGAATCAACAACAACAAAAAAAAGAAACAACAACCCGCACTCGGTTTTGGCTTGAGATTGTCCAGACGAATTTTTGCAGAGATCATATTCTACTTTAGCAGGAGGTGGAGGAGGGGGGGAAAAAACACCCAGGACAAAAAAAGGGAGGGGAGGGGGAAAAAAAAAAAAAAGGAAAGACAAAAGGGAAGGAAAAAAGAAGGTGTTTGCCCATGTGCTTGGCTTCATAGCCGTTCCCTTTACACCTCTCCTCTTAGCACCTGGGAAATTGGCACTGCCACCTAGTCTAAAACTAATAAATCTTTTTCCCTCGATTCGGGCTGCTTCCTTCTCTGCAGATGTTGGCAATCAGGTTTGCAAATTTCAAAGTCATTCATCCCGGGCGGCTGGGAGAAAAGCAGGTTTATTATTGCAAAACCTGTCACCCTCCCAACGCCTAAAGTAAACTCCGAGTCACCCCTCCACGCCCAGGGGAAAGAAAGGGAAAAAAAAAAAAAAAAAAAATGTAGAGAAATCAAACGGTCAGAAATCCCTCGCGTCCTCCCAGGGCAAGCTCGGCAGCAGCCCGGCAGAAGAGCGGGCAGGAGGGTGCCGGAGCGTCCTCCCGGCGGCTGCCGGACCCCGCGGTATCCCACCCTGCGACTGGCTGGGAAAGGGAGCTCGGAAAGGCGGGGAAAACAAAAACCCCTCCGAAAAAATAAGGAATTTAAGCAACTAAATAAAAAGCTGACTGGGGAAAAAAAAAGTAAACCCCGTACATTTTAGTGTCTGCCTTTTTTTTTTTTTTTTAATGGAGAGGCAGCCGTGGGGCTGCCCGAGGATGGAGCGCGTTGAGAACGGGAAAAAAAAAAAATATCAGGCGGGAGCAGCCCGTGCATGGAAGTTTTGTTTACAGGTTTAAAAAATAATAATTACCAAGGGGAAAAAAAAAAAAAAAACAACCAACCAACCAACCCAAACCCACCAAAACCCGCACTGCCGGCAGCGGGTCCGGCGCGGAGGGAAATCACCAAAACAGCCCCGTTCTTGCCCCTTTTCCCAAGCCGAGGGTGGTTGGGGTTTTTTTGCCTGGCCGCGAAGCACCCCGCGGGGCAGCGCAGCCCCTTCCCCTCCGCACCCCGAGCTGCCTCTCTCCCAGCTTTCCCGAAAACAGGATTTATCCCACAAAACACCCGCAGCCGCCTCGGCGGGGATTTTTCCCTGTCCCAACAAAACCGTGCGCTTGGGGTGGGTGGGGGATTTTTTTCCCCTCATTCCCCTATTCCCCCCCCCCCCAAATCAAAGCAGGGCGAGGCGAAACCTTTGGGGAAACCATGCGAAAAAGCTGCAAGCATACATATATATAGAATTATTAAATTTTTTTGCGCTTAAAGCCCCGCCGGCTGCCGGCCCCGCAGCAGCCGCCGCCGCCCGCCGAGGCGCAGGGGAGGGAAGGCGTGGGGGGCTGCCGGGGGGGTCCGCGGAGCCTTACCCGGGTGGGAGTGGAGGCTGATGCCCGACGCGAGGAATTTTCCGGGCTGGAGGGCGGCGGGGAGCCCGGCGGCCATGGGACCGGCGGCGGGGGCCAGGCGGCCGGTGGCTCCCAGGCGGTGGCTCTCCATGGCCAGCCCAGAGAGCAGCGGAGGGGGGCCGTGCACCGAGCGGGGGGGCCCGAAATCTCGGCCATCCATCATCCACTCGCCGGCTTCAAGGAGTCTCCCGGATCGCTGTCGGTGCCCGCCACCGCCTTCTCCCCCCCTCCCGCCCCCCCACCCCCCCCCTCCTCCTCCTCCTCCCCCAAAAAATCAGATGGTTTTCAAAAATAAGGCGTCCAAGCGTCCCATGGCGCGGTGCAGGGAGCCAGCCCCGGCGCGGCGGTCTCGGCGCTGCCTGTGAGAGAGAAGAGGGGTGCGGTGAGCCAACCTGCCCCGACCCCCCCCCGTTCCCAGCCACCCCCCAAACACCCCCCAAAAACCCACCCTCACCTTCCCGACCGGGTTGGGGGGGGGGGGGGGGGAGGAGAAGAAGGGGGAGAAAAAAATTTAATCCAAGGAAAACCTGTGGCAAAGGGCGGGAAATTAAAAAAAAAAAATTAAACTATTTTAAAATAATTTAAGGAAAAAAAAAAAAGTGTTAAATTTGTCACCCGCAAAGCCAACGCCGGGGCGGGGAGCGCCCCGCCGCAGCGCCCGCAGCCCGGCTCCGGCGGGACGGACCCGGCGGGGAAGCGGCACTGCCTTTCTCCCCGAAGCACAAGAAAACAAACACCAAAAACCCCCCTCAAACCAAACAAACCCCCTCCCAATATTCCTTTTTTTTTTTTTCCTTGTTTCCCCGGGGCTGCTTTACCCCGCCGAAAGCCGCCCCGCCGCCGGGGATGGGGCTCCGGCGGCGGCACCGCTCCCCCCGCCCCGCTTCTCGCCTTTTTTCCCCCCATTCCCAAAGCTCCAAACCGCCGCTTGGGGGTTGTTTTTTTTTTATCCCGTTCTTCCCAGCGCCGCTCCCGCTCGGGAAAACCAAAAAAAAAAAAAAAAAACAAAAAGCAAAACAAAACACGTATTATCATTTCCCGACAGAGTGAAAAAATATGTATATATATAAAAAAAATATATATATTTGTACTTGCAGCCTGATGAAGCGATCCTCCCGCCCGTCGGGTTTTGCACCGGGATAGGGAGAAATAATAAACACTGCGGGGAATAAAGTGGGTTTTTCTCCCCCCCCCCCCCCCCCTCCCCGGCGCTACCGGAGCCCCGGGAGCCGCCGCTCCGCTCCGCCCCGGCCCCGCCGCCCTTCCCGGCTCCGCGCCGGCCGCTGCCAGCGCGGGGGAGGGGGTGCTGCCGGGCCAAGAAATTATTAACAAAAAAGGAAGAAGGGGGGGGGGAAAGATGCAAAATAATAAGAAAAAAAATCCCACCGGCTTGGGTTTGATTGGGGCGAAATTTAAAAATTTAATTAAATCCTGCCTGCGTGGCTGAGCGGGGCGAGTCGCACCCCGGGGCTGCGGGAGCGGCCGGATCCCGGCTCGTAACTACTAAAAAAAAAGAGGAGGGGGGAGGAAAAAGCGGCTAAAAAGGGGCAAAAAGCACCTTTTTGGGATTGGGGGGGGGGGGGCGCGGGTCCTCCTACCTTCGGCGCGGTCAGGCCGCCGGGTCGCGGGGCATGGCGGCGGTGCGGGGCTGGGGCGGGGGGTGCCGGCTCGCCGCCCTGCCCGCCGCCCGGCTCCGCTCCGCTCCGCTCCGCTCCTCAGGGGCAGCGCGGGAGCGAGGCGGCGGCCGCGCCATGGAGCGGCGGGGCCCCGCCGAGCTGCGGCATCGCCTCCTCCCCACCCCCGCCACCCACCCCCCCCCCCCCCGCGGCCGGCCCCGCGCGCGGCGCGGCGGCGCTTAAAAAAAGAAAAAAAAAGGAGGGAAAAAAAAATTAAAAAAATTTAGGAAAAAAAAAAGGAGAGCGAGAGCGGGGCGGGAGGGAGAAAAAAAAAAAAAAAAAAAGGAGGAGGGGGGGGGAAGAACGGCGGCGCCGGGCCCATGAAACACGCATTGTTCTCGGCGCGATCGGGGCGGGCCCGCCGCCCGCCCGCGCAACCCCGTTGGTCGACCGCGCCGTCACTCACGGTCGGGTAAACAGGCGGCCGTTTCGAGGCTCCCCACTCCCCCGCCCCTCGCGGTGCGGCGCTCCCGCCGCCGTTTCCAGGCTCCCCCCGCTCGGAGCGGGCGGGCGGTTGGCGGCCGCGATCCGCTCGGGGGAGGCGGCCTCGGGGGGGGGGGGGGGGGTGTCCCCGCTCTGGGGAGGCTGCGGGGGTGTGAGCCCGCCCCACGACCCCCCCCCCTTTATTATCTGTGGGGTTTAAATCCTGCCCGCCCGCCCCCCCCCCCGGCGGCTGAGGGACGCGCGGGCCCCCCCGGCCGGGCGGAGGGGACGCGGCGGCCGGCCCTCTCCCACGGCCCCGCCGCGCACAAAGCCGCCTTTGAGGGAGAGGGGGAGGGCCGGGGGGGGGCCCTTCCCTCCCCGCGCGCCCCGCCCCACAAAAAATTTAAAAATAGGGTGAAAAGGAAGGCCGGGGGGCGGGGGAGGAGACACCCCCCCCTCCGATTTAACCAAAACTCCGATTTTTCCTGCTGGGCGCGAGAAACGGGCGGGAGAAGCCGCCGCCCCCCGGGGGGGGGGCACGGCCCCCTCCCGCCCTGTTCTTCCCCGCCGTCCAGCCCAACTTTTACTTTTATTATTATTTTTAATTTATTTTTCCCCTTCTACACCCAGCAGCGCCGTGTTCTCCCCCTCCCCCCCCCCCGGAGAGGGGGGGACACCCCATCGCTGCCGACGGCCCGCCCCCCTCCCCAGAGCCTCCCCATCCACCGCCACCCTGAAGTTTTTTTTTTAAATCGGCTTTTAGAACGATAGAGGGGGGAGGGGAAATTCTAATCCAATCCCGGTATAAATTTAAAAATAATAATAATAAAGC
This sequence comes from Morus bassanus, assembly GCA_031468815.1. Classification (NCBI taxonomy): domain Eukaryota; kingdom Metazoa; phylum Chordata; class Aves; order Suliformes; family Sulidae; genus Morus; species Morus bassanus. Next base: position 62,515,783 of record CM062572.1, read on the forward strand.
CCCCCCCCCCCCCCCCCCGCCGCCTACGCCCGGGCAGGAGAGTTTCGAGGCGCCCGCGGCGGCGACCAAAAAACGGGAGAAACAGCCCCAAAAGCGGAGGCCAGGACCCACCCCCACCCCCACCCCACCCCCCCGGCACCTTCCTGCTTATTTTTAATGGTTTTAAGGAAAAAAAAAAAACAGCGCCGCGTTCCTCGAAAAGCTCTCACGCTCCGAAAGGCGCTGTGTTTAACGCGAAAAAAAATTATAGATGTATATAGAATGTGCGCTTATTTATATCTACGAGCAAAACGCGGCTGCGTCAGAGGCGAGGGCTCAAACCCCCGGGCTTCCACGGGGAGGGCGCTTTTTTTTTTTTGCTGTCTCTTTTAGTAAACTAAAAAAGGGGGGAATTGGGGGGGGGGGGAGAGATATTAATGGCTTAATCGCTTTTATGTGGCTTTAAAAGCATATTTTATAAATGTTTAATGCCTTCACGCCCGGACCTCCCCGCCGCTGTCCCCGGGACGGGGGGTTGGCATGCCATAAATCAGGAAAATGCTAATAAAAACCCGGGCGTGGCGGGGGGGGGGCTCCCTCCCTGGGCTCCCCCCCCCCCTCCCCGCCGCTCCGGCCCTTCCTCCTTCTCCTCCTCCTCCTCCTCCTCCTCCTCCCCCGGCCGGGAGCCATCTTGTAGCAACAGCTCCGGGCTGGGGCAGCGCTGCTGCAAAGCACCGAGCTGCCCCCTCCCCAAAATCCCCCCCCCAATATATCTATATATGCACATTTTTATTATCATTATTATTATTTCCCCCACCCCGAGGCGCGGTGCTGCGGCTGCCCTGGGGGCGGGCACCATTTTCCCACCATTTCCCACATTAACACCCCCCCCCCTTTTTTCTCCCGGTTATTTCCCCGAGCAGGGGGACCCCCCCCTCCCCGCAGCTGCCCCCCGGGTGGGGGGGGACACCGCAATGCGGGGGGGGCCGGGCTGGGGCCGCGAACGTCCCGGGGAAGTTGGGGGGGGGGGGGCGGCGGCCGCTCTCACATTTTTTTCTAGCCAAACACCGCTTTCTCCCAAAATACCGATTTTTATTAAAAAAAATATCGGGGGGGGGGGGGCGTTGTCCCGCGAGCTCAGCACCGCGTTACCCCCCCTCGCCCCCCCCCCCGGTGCCGCTGTCCCGGGCTCCCGGCAGGTTCCCACGGTGTCGCCCGCCCCCGGGCCGCCCCCTGCCCCGGGGAGGGGGCACCCCCGCCCGCCGGCTCCTCGCCCTCCAGCTCTCCCCTTCTTTTCCTTCAGTTTTCTTTATTTTCACTCTTTTTTCCTCGTTTTCTCCCCCCCCTTTTTTTTTCTTTTTTTTCCCCTTTGTTCCATTTTTTTTTTCCTTTCTCCCCCGCCCCGATCGAACACAAAATTCTCTCCGGGCCGGACCCTCTCCCCCCCCCGGTCCCCGCGGAGGGGAGCAGGCAGGAGCCGGCGGAGCCCCCAGCCCCACACCGGGCATTGCCCCCCCCCGGGGATACAGGTAGGACGGGCTGGGGGGGGCTGGGATTGGGGGGGACCTGCCTGAAGACGTGGGAGGCAAAGCAAACTGATGCCCCCCCCCCACACAATGCATCTTCCCCCATTTTGGGGTGCTGCCAAGTTTTGGGGGGGGGGGACACGACACTCACACGTTCATTGCAAACCCAGCGCTCGACTTTGCACCCTCGGGCTGGGAGCAGGCCCCGCTGGAACCCCCTCCCATCCCAGGCCATCTGCTGGGCCCCCCCCCATGTGCGTGTCCCCCCCCAATAAACCCCCGCCCGTGATCCCCATCCACACGTATATCAAAAGGCTCCAGCGGTGGGGGTGCTGCGCATCCCTTTCGCCCGGCGTTTTTAACGTGCTTACTACACGTTTTCAGGGTGTTTTTGGAGCTATATTTAAAGCGTGCAGTCAGTGGCTGGATTTAGAAAACCAGGCATAAATCACGTTAAAAACCGGACGGCGACGATCCCAACCCGGCAGCAAAGCTTTGCCCTCATTTCACACACACACACCCCCCACATCATAGAAGCAGAACCGAGTCCGACAGCGGGGTCCCGTCCCCCCCCAAATAAAACCTTGTGGGGGCAAAGGTGGGATTTAAAGGCAAGGGGATCCCTGCTGGGATTTATTCCGATGAATCCTGGGGGATTTATTCATCGATTGGGGGGGGTGGTTAATTCAAAAGCCCGGGGTCCCTCCCCACCCCAGCCCCCTTGCCTGCAAGGGAAGAACTGCTGTCCATGGGGAGGGGGCTGCGGGATGGGGGGTCCCGATGAGGTGATCCCCGGGAAACAGCTTGGGAACCGAGCGAAGAATTCCTGATTAATGACCAGGACAGCTCGGGATTTCGTTTTTCTCCATAAATCCTGGCTGATTATAAACCCCGCGCTGAGCCTGGCTGCGGGCTTTGCATGGAGGGGGGAGCCCGAGAAAGGCCCCCCCAGGGGCTTGTACCCAACGCCCGGGAGCAGCTGGAGGCTGCAGCATCCTCGCACCACCCCAGCTCCGCCGCCCCATTGCCCCGCCGGCGTGGGAAAAGGGCCGGGGGGGGACAGAGGGACACGGGTGGTGGCCCCCCCCCCTTCCCATTCCGATCCCGCAGCTCCCGGGTTTGTAAATCCAAACGTCTCCCAAACCGCAGTCTGGTTTTCAAGTCCAAATAAAGCCTGCTGGTTTTTTTCTTCCCTGCCCGGCACGGGGAGGGCGGGGGTGCATGCACAAAACCACCCCGCTTTCCCGCTCTGCCACCTCCGCACTCGCTTGGCCCCCCCCCACACACCCCAAGCTGGGACCCCCCCCCATGTCAGGACCTGCCCCGTGCTGGGTGCCCCGTGCTTCTCACACCCTCCGGGAAGACCCTCATACCAAGCTTTTGTCACAGCTAGCCTGGATCTTTGATAGATCAGGGTGGTTTTATTTTCTTTTTTTTTTTTTTCTTTTTCCCTTTTACCCAATAATAAGCTTTTTTCATCCCAGATCAGGGAAAAAAAATAGGCAGGGAGGAGGGCTGACATGCACAAGCCATAGAGAGCTTTGAGAGGAGGGCGAATCCCAAAGCTCTAATGACTGCCTGCGTTTTTCGGCTACGGACCGGCTGCTAAATCGGGTAAAAGGCGCGGAAACGGCGGTTACACCTTTGAGCGGAAAAAATGTGGTTTAGCAGAGAAACGTGCATGGGAAACCTCCCCAAATCTGCGATCCCCGCATAACACCCCTGTATTGCAGGTTCTGCATTTGTGAGTTTAAAACAACCCTACATCTAGGTGAACGGGAATGCTGAGCTCTGAACGACAAGATCTTCTACATCAACGGAGTGAATTGGGGATTTTTCCCTTGATCTGTCAGTTAAATCAAAAATTCCCTCCTGGATGCGGGACACGAGCAAGCGAGAGGGAGTAGCATGTGCTATTTTGAAGTTCGATATAAAATAGATACCCTTGGCTTCAGCATTTCTCCATAGCCCAGCCCACAGGAGCTGCAGGTACTTCCGTATGCATACAAAAAAATTTTAAAATAGAAAATATTCACAGCTGTTCTTGCCGTTTTGACGGGGGGGAAGGAATCGCGGGGCATGTTAAGGAGATATTAAAAGCTGTGGTTTGAAGCTCCTAAAGCATTTACTCAGCGGGAGATCCAGAGAAAGAAGTTTAGAAGTTAACTGCATACTTGTGTGCCTTTGCTCTGTCCTTCTTAAAATTCACCTCTCCTATCTGCTTCTAATTTAAACAAGCAGAGCCCTCCAGGAACTGGAAAATCCAGATTTGCAGCATCTCCCAGGGAAAGACGATTTCGTACGTGCCCCCCTCCAGCGCAAGGGTCCTGCTGAAGGTTAAACTCGTGAGCTCTGATGGTTTTGCACCCAGTTAATCTCCCCCCAAACAAAAGACCGGGGGAATGCCGGTGAAAACTGCCCTGATGTTGCCGGCTGGTCCCCGGCTTGCTCCCGTCCCTCTTCCAGAGCCAGGCACGGATTTCACCACCACTGCCGGCGTTAAATGCTCGTCCCCGCACCCTGCCCTGGCCTGCTTCGGCTTCCCTGCCTGAAAACAAGGTAAACCCATCCACCTCCCCGGGGTACATTATCATGGCTTAAAATTAACACTCACAAATGTATTTTCAAATCCCTCCATGAAAGGCACCAGAAGCTCTAGGTATTATTAGAATAGATCTTTCGCCTTTTAACAGGTGTTAATTGCCATTAAAACCAAACATCCACAGCTTTATTGGAACAGCATCTGAATTTCCGTGTCGCACGCCGCGTATTGCAAAGCCTGCGTGTGTGCTTGGTCTTGCTTTCTCGCACGTGCCAGCCTGCCACGACGAGGTGCGATTGCTAAACCCTACCTCAGTGGTAGTTATCTTGCATACTGGGACCCATTTTTGGGTGCCCTGATGCCAGGCTTTTTCCTTCGCTGTCCCCACCATGCTGTAAATCATTGCACCACATGTGCCATCATTGCAAGAAACTCAACCCCCCCCGGACTTGCTAGCAGAAAAGAAGATGGGATGCAAAACCTGTTCCCAAAAATAACCCAAAGAAGCAAGCAGGAACCTGCCCGCGAGGAAATGGGTCCCTAAGGCTGAATCCGGCCTGCAGCTGCCAGCAAAAGCACGTGCTGGGTGTCACGGGGATGGGAATAACCCGCTGTGACGAACACAAGAGTAAATCAAAGTCATTACCAGGCAGGGATGGGGGGACGGCTGCCAGCCCTGCCCTCCCTGCAGCCGCCGCACTGGGGGCTCCTTTCCCCGCTCCCTTTGGGGGCCGTCGAGCCAGCCCCATCCGCAGCATCCCTCCATCACCTCACGGCCTGGGATCTGGGACCACCGTACGGAGAAGACAAGCGCCAGGCAAGGGAGAAACCCTTGGGAAAACATCGCGGCAGGAGTTTTCCCCGTGTCCAGGAAGCCGCTGGCTCCTCGCATCCCTTGTAGGTATTTTATGCTCCCACCAAACGCTCACGCCCTTCGCTGGGTACCAAACCACTGATGCCAAAACACAAGAGATGGATTCAGTGGGGCAAGAGGGGAAGAAATATCTGCGGTTCCAAGCCCTCGAGCATCTTGTTAGACCCCAGTGTTTCCTCTCAGCCCAAATGCCAGCCCCAGGAGGGGGTGTCCATGGCTGGCTCCTGGGGCTATCCCCTCTTTTCTCCCATCGCCCCAATCCGCTGCACAGCCCCTGTGGAGTCGAGGGGGAAGGAGCGGTTGGACAAGATGAGCCCTTTCTACTCCACAAAGCTCGTCAGCCAGCAGCACTGGGCTTGTAATTATTATTTCCTTAAAGACGAGCCGAGCAGCTATAGACAAAAAAAGTCCCCTCTTGTTGGAGCTGGAATTTGATGTCCTAACGACTGTTTTTGTACCATGCCTGTTAGAGGAAAGAGCTCGGCAGGAGGGGGAAAGAGAGATTTAATTATAGAGCTGCATTGTGATTTTGCACACATAGCTGGCTGTTGTAATCAGGTTACAAGTGTATCTGATTTTCTTCCCTCCCCTCCCTCTTCCTCCTCTTTCTCTTTCTTTTCTTGTCTTTCCCCCCCCCCCCCCCCCACCCCCTTTTTCCTTTCGGTGGTCCAAATTAGTTGCTTATGTTTGGGTGTTGCAGAGACAAGCTGTTATTTGGCTTCACCCAAGATCTTGATCAAGGGAACAATGTTTCCGAAGAGCCTCAGCAGCTCTTTGCCAGAGAAAGCCGCTGGTTCCCAGCCCCGGCAGAAACCCCCAGGACCGTGCCAGGCGCTCGCATCCCACCATCCCAGGACTCCCCTCCCACTGCCGCAATAAGTGGACACACACATATACAGCTGCCCCTTCCATGCTCCCCGCCAAGTTCCTGCAGATCCAGGATTCCCTCAATAAGTAGAGGCTTTTGAAGAAGAGGAGGAGCCCGATTTACCTCCGTTGGGGTGGGAGGAGGAAAAGAGAGGAGAAAAGAGTGTTTTCAAAAGCAACTTTATATTTTTCTATCCAAGGCAAGTGATGCCGTACTTGGATTGGGGACTGTTGTTGGGTTCATTTAGGAATCTATTGTTGTCCATGTGAATTCTTTTTTACATTTCAAATAACAGGATTATTTCCCCAGGGGGTAATATCCTGTAATTTGAACACAATAATGGGAATAAATTACTTACTTAGAACTAATAACGACAGCCTGATTCCAATATATATAGGAACTGTAACAGCTTTGGTTAGTTAAAGTGTAATTGTGTCGACGGATGACATTTTCTTTCAAAGGAATCTGAATGACTTTTAATTAAATTTTCTGGGGATGGGGAAGAGAGGGAGAGATACACTGGGAGATCTCAGCTGCTGGGGCTGCCGGCGGGTCCCAGCTGTGGTGCCCAAAGCCCAACGTTGCCCCAAGCAGGGCATCGCCCTGCGGTTGTAGAGTTTCCAGACCAGGCACATAACAGGGGAGAAGGAAACCATCACCTAGCCCCATGGCCAAGGGACGTTCGCAAGGTTGTAGAGCAAGGGGAAGGGGCAGCATCCCCCACACCAGTTTGCCCAATTCATCATTCCAGATTGCCACCATTCAGACTGGACCATGCTGCCCCAGCCACTGCTGAGCCATCCCTGGCCTCGCACATGGATGCTGCGTTTTGGCCATCACTGTCAGGATGCAGGGATGCTGCAACAAGAGGCCACCGGGCCCCCCAGGACACTCATCCTGTCCCCTGTCCCACCTCGCCAGAGCACCACCTCTGCTGCTGCTGCTGCTGCTCCAGATGGGCAGGGATGGGTGGAGGGATGGTGGGATGGAGGGATGGAGCAGATGGTGGGGATGATGGGGATGGAGGGATGGTGGGGACAGAGGGATGGAGAGATGGAGGGGATGGTGGGATAGGGGGGATGGAGGGATAGAGGGGATGGAAAGATGGAGCCTTTCCCATTTCCCGAGCTCCAACCTGGGCCAGGCAGAGGGCAGGGCAATGCCTGTATCCTGCCCTGGGCACCGCTACATTGCCTCTCCCTGCGTGGGGGAAACGGAGGAGCCGACAGAGGGCAGGAGGCACCAGCAGACAGGCGAGGTGGGTCGGCTGCTAATATTGCCCGTACTGCCCCTACTGCCACCTGGCCCAGGGCGCTGCCCTATGGGGGGGTCCCCGGGGAGGGCAGCTCTGCCCGAGGGGGACCTGCACCAGCAGCCGTGCATCCCGGCTCCTCTCTGTCACCCCAAAGCTCCCCTGCAAGCCCTGGGCTTTGCACCTCTCCCCACCACTGGTTTTGCTGCCAACCACTCCTCGGGTTTATTTTTGAATCAAAAGCGCGCGAGGTTCCCTTTGGAGGAAAAAGAAAGAAAGCATCTTTCAGCCGCGGCACGCAGAAAGCCAAGTTCCTGCCCCGAAATATCTGTGAGAGGAGTAGCATGCTGCTGCCAGCGGCTCCGGCCTCCTCCAGGACTCATTTTCCTCTGTTTATCTTGAAAATATTTCTGCGCTGAGGTCCCACCCCGCGCAGTGGAGCCCTGTGAGGCTGCCTTCAGCCTGACACACGGCCTCTTGTTTATCCAGAACAAGTTTTACAAATAGCTTATTAAGCCCAGAGGTCTGTTTGCCGGAGGAAAACCTCACTGAGCAGCCCCTGCAGCCCCCGCCGAGGGTCCTGCCAGCCGACCCCCTCCCTGGCCCCTCTGACATGCATCAAGTGGCTCAGGTCTCTGCGGTGGCAGACATCGGTGTTTGTCGGGTTTTGGAGTCACTCATGATTTAAAAAAATAACAAGTGTGCTGGAGATGGAGCTCCCACCACCCTCACCCTCTCCGTGCTCCCGTGGCCGACGTCTTGGCTGGGATTTCAGCATGGCACAGGGGTGCCACGGTGCTGCCAGCTCTGGTTCGTGTGATCCCACAGTGGCAGCCACCAGGTAGTTGTTGGTTTTTGCAAGACCCTGCTGCAAAGGCTGCTGGTTTTGGGAGGTTTGCAGGGGTTTGGGCTGCGGGGAGCACGCATTTCGGGGGGTTGCCGAATTGGTCGTGCTTTGGGGGTTGCTGAAAACGTGCACGAACCTGCGAGAGATGAGGACAGTCAGATGCTGCGGATGGTGGTCCCGGCAGGCACCTGGCGGGACCGTGCCTCAGTTTCCCTGCCTGCACTTCTGCTGCCCATCCAGCCCCAGGAGCCCCCGAAACAGAGGGTTTCAGTTCACAGCAGTGTCAGGGATGTCCCACGGGGGTCGAGCCCGACCAAGGGCAGCCCTGTGGCCATAGGGTCTGGCAAACCCACGCCCAAGCACCGCTGTCCCTGCTGCCACCGCTGCCCTCAGCAAGGGGGACAGGAGCCCGGCTGTGCCCCCTCTCCGTCCCCACTCCCCAGCATTGGACTCAGCACTGACCTGGGGTGCCCACCCCAAGCATCCCCTCCCGGAGACCCCCTAAAGCATCACTCCCGGAACATGCACCCATGCAAAACCCTGTAACACAGAAACATTCATAACCTGGCCGATGAGATTAAATTACCTGCCCCTGGAAGAATAAAGGAGGCTTTCAGCCATTTTTTTTCATGTCTTTTCCCCTGCCAAGGCCAGACACCACGGTGACAGTTGTACACAGAGGCAGAGAAACACGAGCCCTCACCTCTCCCTCCAAGGGCGACCCTGATCCGCCCCGCGTCCCCCGCTTCTCTGACCCTTTAACACCCAGGAGAGCACATGCTTCGCTTGCCCATCACGAGCTCCCTTATCTTTTAATAAAACCTTTAAGAGCAGAAGTCAGCCAATGCTGGCACAAAGGCAGCTAAACCTCCTCCTGGGACATTAATCATTTTCTTTGACACGTTTTGCTAATTAGCCAAAGCGTTTGCCTCGACAGGGGAGAAATTTGGGCCTGGGAAAAAAAAAATAAGAAGGGGGAGAGGTGGAAAGGGAGGAAGAAATGGGGGAAGAAGGAGCTGATGTTGCTCCTGCGCCATCCGGCATCCCTGGGCATCACCTCGCTGGGAGAAAACTCGGTCCCAGCCTGAGGTTATTGGAACACGATGATCTGCGATACATGTTTTACCTTCCCCATCCCACTCCTTATTACCCTGGTTATTACATACTGCAGCACCGGTGCAATATGAAACATGCTGTTTGGAGGTTTAACCCACTGCTTTATCTTTTACACGGCTGTTAATCCTCGGGACACATGTTTCCTATGAGCTGTTGATATTTAGCATACAATAAGTGTCTTATTAAATTGCAGCGACTGGCTCCATGCAGACTGCTCCCCCAAAACCCGCTGCAGGGGCACCCCAAAGGCAGACAGGGCACCCTGGCTCGGGCACCGCTTTTGGGTGCGTGATGTGTTTTGCCTAATGGAGAGAGAAATACAGCTGGGTGAAGGCTCCTCTGCAGCGGGAATTCAGCCTTTAAATCCGGTCTTTGAGACCCTGAGCAGTCACTGCTCCCACACATGGGGAGAATCCCTTACAATTTTTTTAAAATATATTGTTTTTAAGGGTTTTCTGGCGACACCGCAGTGGCTGGTGACCACAAGGACGAGCTCATCCCAGGCAGGACCAGCTACTGCACCAGCACAACTTCTTTTTCCAAGAGTCCGACTCAGTTTTCATAGGACCTGATGGTTTTGGGGCATAGGGACCGTAGAGAGAGCAACCCACAGTGAAATTGCTCTAATCCACCGCATCGCAAGAAAAAAAAGAATCCCAAGGAGAAATCATTGCCTGCGCACGCATCCCTCCCCCCTGGCACAGCAAAATATTAGCTCCTGTCCCATCACTTAACATCAGCTCCCCATCCGAACCCCCTCGGGAAGAGCAAGGCAGAAAAACCGCACAGCACAATCCCCTTTTCTCCACAAAACCAAGTGTAAGGACAACTAAATTGGGTGATACAGCCCCCACACACACACTGGAAGGGCACCCACCCGTGGGTGTCTGCAGCCCATGGTGGCTCAGCTGTCCCCATTGACGGGTACCGAGGGAGCGAGAACAGCTTCAAGGAGCCAAGTCAGTCCTTTGGGTAGCGTTAAAAAAATAAATCACAGCTCTTTGCTCCTCTTCAGCACGAGTTTCTCATTGCTGCGGGATGACACACACCACCCCCTCCAAAACAAGGCGCTTTATTATTATTCTGTTTCTAATTTGGGGGTTGGAAATAATTTTCCATCCCTGCTTCCAAACTAAACCATCCCCCCCCCCCCCCCCCCCCGAAAAAAAACCCTAATCTGCTTTCCAGAGAGCCGCGGCGGGGTCGGTGCTCTGCAAGAAAAGGGTGAAGGTGTGAAAAGTCAGGTGGGAAAGCTCGCAGCAGTGAGCACCAAGGAACATCCCTCTCCATGCCTGTTTCCAAGAAAAAACATTTTTAAAAGCCAATTCAGTTAAATATAGACCTGCCCCAGGCTCCCTCTGTGAACAGCTGGGGTGGGACGGACTGGTCCGTCAGAAAGGGGCCGTGCTCCATCCCTGCCCTCTGAAGGATGGTGGGAAAAAACAAGCGGATCCAGCTTGCTCCCTACACGGCAGCAAGGAGCTGAACTGTGTGGTGAGGACCCACTTTGTCCTGTCCTGCCCAGCCTTGGGGACAGTGGGGACATCCAGAAACACCCAGGCTGACTTACACCCCATCCCCAGCGCCGTCAACCCAGGCTGTGCCGCAAACCTTGCCGAGAGGCGTCGGGAGGGCCCCATGCAGCCGGTGGCACTGGCAAGCGTGCTGAAATTAGCACGCAAGGAGCTGGTGTGGGGCGGTGGAAACCCTCCAAGCTTCCTCCGCCATTGTATAAGAGCCGCTTACAAATAATAATCCCCAAAAAATTCAACCCTGGGAGTGCGACCAGGCTACTTCCCAGGCGTCCAACGGAGTGTGGTTTGCACAGCCAGCCCTGCACACATGCAGGGGGAAAAAAAAATGCCTTCAGGTGAGGCAAGCTCTGCAGGAAGGTCAGGATCCCAGATGTTTTCATACCAAAGATCTTTTAAAAAAAAAAAAAGCAGAGCGAGGCACGGAGGCAGAAACACCCGTCATGCTGAGCGGCTGCTGCAAAACAAATATTTTGCAGTGAGTCACCAGTGGAAAGACCAGATCAGGCATCCCGCGGGTGGGCTCGGCCCAAGCCGGCTCCCCATCCCTGCCATGGCTGGGAGGATGCTCGGCTGAGGGATGCTGCGTGTGCAGCCCTGTGCACCTTCACTGCACCGCTCTCGGCCCTGGGCTGGCTCGGGATGCCAGACCCCACCGGGAGGTTTTCCCGATGCTGCCAGTATAATTGCTTTGGGACCACACTGGGATAGATTCAATGGAAAGCCCCAAGTGTCGAGGACCTCCGGGCATGGGGCTGCATCCTGGCGGTGTTTAGACATGGGGAGTGGTGTTCAGTCTTTACCAGCGGTGCAGGATTTTTCCCGGCCACCCTTTTCCCAGCCACCAGCATTTCACATGGAGACCCAACGTGTGCTCTCATCGTGGCCTCAGGGCTGCTTCACTGCTCCACCACTGTCCCCTGTGACTCTGGTGTTCCCCCAAATCCTCAGGGACTGAGGGAGGCAGCGGCAGGGGGAGAAATAAAAATAAAAAAATGGGGAAGGAGCAACCCGAAACAAACAGGTTTGATTTATCGGTGGCGGGAAGGAGGCAAGCGCGTTGAAAGGCAGCGCAGGAAGTCCCGGGGATCGTAAATCCCGCCGGGAGCGGATAAAACCGATGTGCTTCCATGCGCTGGGAAAGCGGGAGGTTACGGGGAGGGCGGGCGGGTAAGGTTTAGGGAATCTGGGGTGGGTTTTTTTTTTTTGTTTGTTTATAAAAAGGCAGTGATAAAGAGGAGGCAACCCTGCAGCCCCGACCGCCCTCCCCGGGGCAGCACTCGCGGCAGGGTGCTGGCTGCAGCCCGGGAAGGAACGGGATTGCATCCTCGGGAGGGCTGGATCTTCATCCCGTCATCGTCACCCACAGAATAACAGGATTACTGGCTGTGTTGTGGGTACAGAAACGGCACGTACTTGTTTCTGGCCGGGTTTCCTGGCAGCCCCAGCCAGGATTTGGCTGCGCAGGAATTTGGAAGCTGCCTTAAATCCAGAAAGAAATGAGAAAAGGCTGAGAGCGACTTTCTGAGCAGAGATCAGCTGCAAATCTTTGCTCGGTGGCAGCTCAGAGCAGGGCAGTGGCTGCAGCCACCCTCTCCTGCTCGTCCCGACGCATGGGTTTAGGGATGAGATTGGAGACATGGCTGCCGGGTATTGCATCCCCCTCCATGGAGGCATGGGGGAGGGCTCCCCAGCACCCCCAGACACTACTGCCTCCCTCCTCTCCCTCCCCAAAAAGCCTCCAACCCTCCATTCCACTTCTCCCCACCAAGACAGCCCCAATGATCAATAGTGCTGATCTGAAACCCCGTAAATCCACCTCACCTTCACCCCGGGGCTGCTGGTGGCTTCTCTCACCCCGTGGATGTGCTGGCTCAGCTGCGGACCGACGCCAGGCTTCATCCTGACCTTGAGATTGACAGGGCGGCGATGGCATTGCTGGGAAGACCCACGGTCAGCGGCTGCGCTTGCTGCTCATTTTGGGGGTATTGAAGAGAGTAAAAAAGAAGCAGGAGGTGCCAAGCGCTGTAAAAATCATCAGCAAAAATGTGAAGAAATTAAAAGCCACCCCAGAGCCTCCTCAGGATGCTCGGGAATATGCTTCCCTACCTCCAGAGCTCTGCATGGGCAGCTGTCCTCATCCAGGGACAGTCCTGGGGCCATCTCAGCCCTATATCCATCAGGAGTCCAGCTCTGGGTCTTCATGCCCTCAAATCCACTTCCAGGGACCTGCTTGCTGCGTCTTGGTTCATCGTATTCATGGGAAATTCAGAATTTCTTGGGAAAAACAGGCCCAGCACCCATGGTGGGGGATTACCTGTATCTGCTCAAAACTACACCCCACCCTGAGCAAGGATGCTCACCCCAACCACGGGTCTTCCTGCAAGATCTGAGCTGCAGTTTTGGCTGCACATGGCAACAGCCACACCAGCTTCAAGCTGGAAATCAGTGTAAACCATCACCGTTCCCAACCCGCTCCAGTTTCCCAGCAAAAGCTCGGCTTTCCCAGCAACATCCCCGGGTGGAGAGGGTCCCAGGGATAGAGGGTACCCATCCCTGCATCATCAGAGGAGGCTCTGGGATTCGGGTTACCCCTCGTCCTGGAAGGCTGAGGAGGAGAAGCAAAGCACGTTCCACCGAGGTGATTTTTTCTCTCACTTAGGAGAATATTTTTAATTAATATCGTCATTACCCCGTGCACTTGCTGTATAAACAAGACCTCTCCTTGATGGTTTGAATGGCCTGAAATCACACACCTTAATTAAGGCGTCCATCGGGGTAAATAACTGGCCTTGCCATTCTGCCAGAGGGAAGGGGAAGTGCCGGGCAAGGAGGCTGGTTTGCTGCAGGAATGAATATACTCTGAATATACCCCAAAAAAGTCATCTTTATGTTTCCCAGCTCTCGTCTCATTCAGGGATGGGGACTGATGCAGGGGACCCTATATTTGCCCTAAAGGGACTTTTCTGCCTTTTTGCCCTGGCTACAGGCTCAAGCACTGTCCTTTTCTACAGCATCTGGGACACGACAGACGTTATTCACCATCCCAGCTAGGTTTTAAATATTAATCTTTTAACTCCCAAATTGGAGCTTGCAGGGGAAAAATCAAGTCCAGGGGGAATGGGATCCCAACCACAGCACTCCCTATTCTTCAAGCATCTTGGTCAGCTGCTCGAGCATCATTTTGGGGAGCGAATGGCTTTTCCATATCGGGCTGCGGCTCGCGCCGCCTCTCCCTGCCAGAGAAGCCCTTGAGCATCGTGGAAAGGGCTCATCTTCGCTTTGGTGGAAAGCTGCTTTCTTGGCAAAACCTCAAAAAACAAGCTTTCCATTAAAAAAAGATAGATGGTTTGGGATGACCGGGGGATGCTCGTCAGGGATTCGGGGCTGGCTTTGGCCCCCCAGTGCCCCCACCAGCAGCATAGTCCCCAAAAAAAGCCATTTTTGCTAATTGTTAATAACCCACTGGAAAGAGGGGAGGGGTAAAAAAAAAATCCCTTCGTGCCCTAACTTATGCACAGTCAAGAAAATGTCGTTAAACTAAACCAAACAAACGAATCAAGAGGCAAAGAGAAAAATCACATTAGCCTGAATCATAAATCCCGGAGAGGGGTATTTACAGGCTGAATTACCAAGTGCATTGAAACTGCAGAGAATCCGAAAAGCAGATAGCCATAAAGGCAGACAACGGCCCTGAAAAAATGCTTTGATTAGGATCTGGGCAGCATTCAGCCCAGATGTTCATTTGTCAATGAAAGAGGGATGGGGGGGAGGTGAGAAAGGCTTTAAATTAATCTTTACAACTAGAAAGGAGCTTGTAATACACACCATATGGGGAGAAACGTCCTTCGAACCCCCTCGCCTTCCCCCAGCCCGGCATGTTTGGAGTCAGGCTGGGACCCCCCGGCCGGAGCGTGTCCTCCCCGGCCCCACCACTGTTTCATCCCCCTATTTTCTACACACACCAAACTCCCCGTGAACCCAAACTGCTCAGCTCACCCCCCCTTTCCACACGTGGTTTTTTTTACCATGAACAAAACAAACTGCAATTCCTCTTATAACACCAGCTCTCTTTTATTATTCCCCCCCCACCGCCTCGACTCAGATACCTGCTCCCCCCTCCCTCCAGTATCCACATGTGGTTTCTTTTTAACCCTTCTGAGATGGCGGCAGGCGGGGGAGAGGAGGGACGAGGCTGTTTATTAAATGCCAACCATTCAAATTAATTCCCCTAATGGACTCGCCGACATCATGGTGTGCATTTAAACGAATGCTTTGTCATATTTCATAGCCAACCTGCAGCTCTCTGCAGAGCAAACCTGCTGGAAAGCCGGGCCAGGAAGAGCAGCAATGGCAGTGACAAACCTATGAAGAAATAAATAAGAATTAAATACAAATCCCAAACGTGACATGGGGGTGACAAGGGACCTCAGGAAGCCATTGGAAATTTGCAGGTGGGGTGCAAGCGAGACCCCGGGCAGGCAAAAAGAGCTGTGCAACAGTGATGGGAGCTTCTTGTCTGTGTGGGAGGAGGAAAAACCCTCTTGCTGCTTGGGTAGGAGGGACCAGAGACCCCTTGCCCAGGCCCAGAGACCCCCTGCCCAGGCCAGCACGAAGCCACCGCTTCCCAGCTGGTGTCTGGGCTCCACTGAAGCCCCAGGGAGCCCCACCACGGACCAGCCCCAGCACCCCAGCTCAGCTGCGGGGACCCAGGGAGGAGGCAGACCCCCATCCATCCTGCACCCCCAGCCAATGCATCCCCCTGGACCACCAATTTGGGGGCTGATGGCGGAGCTGCCCAGCTGGCGTCCCTCCTCGTGGCGTGGGCTGGGATGCTGAAACCCAACCCCTCCTCGGCAAGCTGTTACCGCCGCAGAGCTGACCGCCCTGGCTCCTGGCAGAGCATCCCCGCTGCTCTTGAGTAAACAGGCCTTCCCGCCCCGCCGCCCCTGGGACAGCCACAGGTTACTCGCCTTGGCTTTGGCTTCAAGAGCTCCCGGTTCTTTCATCAGCCTGATGGAAAGTCGGCGTGCATACACACACACACACACACGCTCACTTGCTGCAAGCACCAGCTATCTCATGCTCGCAACCTCTCCTCCCATCTTGTTCCCTCTCTTCCCCCACCGCCCCCATTAAGAGATGCTGGGGGGATTTCTTTCCACCTTGGAGGGTCCTCCTCCTTTTCTCCATCCTGCCCTGTCAGCTTCCCAGGGGGCTGGAGGACGAGGAGGGGCTGGGGAAGCATTGCTTCTCCCCTCCTGTTTGGCACACCAGCCTGAGGAGGGGCTTTCGCACACTGTGAGGGCCAAGGGAAGGGGGGACCTTTGTGGTCTGGGATGGGGATGTGGGTGGCAGCCCCAGACCCAGGTTTGGTGTGGGCAGGAGAGCAGAGGGAGCAGCGAGCACCGGCAGCTGGGTCTGCCCCGTCCTTCTAGCCCTGCTGCAGGCTGAAGGTCACTGAACACCGACAGGTCAAGAAAGAAAAAAGGATGAGAGCAGGCACTGCTCTATGGTCCACAGGTGGGATGCTGGTGGCTTTGGAGGAGCAGAGCTCTGTTGTTTTGAAAGCAAAAGTTAAATCAAATCCAGATGATGTTGTCTGAGCTTACGGGTTATCACCAGCCTAAGTAAAATGGGAGTTGGGGAGAGGAAACAGCTTGTGTTGGAGGGGAGCACCAGAGCAGCAAGGGCATCCCAGCAAGAGACTGGGCTTAGACAGAAACAGGAGCTGGCTCAGGAGGGGTCTGGCGTTGCCCTTCCACATCAGGCAAGGTCCCGGACTGTGGCAGCAATTCCGGGCTCCTCAGTCACAGCTGGAGTGAGTGGCCGAGCCCCAGCGGGGGCACGGGAGCCATTCAGATGGGGGCTCACTCTTGCACGTACAGAGATTTCTTCTCTTGCCTCTGTGCTTTTACCCTTGCACATCTCTGAGCACGGGTGCTTCATGCTCCCGGTGCTGCTGAGCCGCAGCCCCCACTCCCAGGGGTCCCGGTCCTGTCCCCCGCAGCTCATCCCTGAACCACTGGGCTGAGGAAGAGAGGGGAGACCACGGGCATGGGGCGCTCGCTGCCCATCCTCAACCCGGAGGGCTGGGATAAGATGGAGACAGCCAGAGCGAACCAGCCCAATGATGCACCCGGAGAGCAAGGGGTAGAGGGGGGGACACAGCTTCCCCACACGTCCATCCATCTGTCTGTCTGCTTTCCCACCAGCATGGCAGCCCCTGCTACAAATACAGGCTGCAAAAACGTTAATAATCATCATCATAACAGCCCTTTCATTTTCTTTCAATATGAAAATAAACCGGCGCTGTTTGCAGAAGGTTCTCATTTAGGGAAACATCTGGAGTCAGCACTTCTCCCCCAAAGGGCAGCGAAGGGTTCAGAGGATACCAGCCTTCGTGCTGGGGAGGAAGAGGAGGAGGAAGGAGCCGATTTGCCCAGTGCCCTGGGGAAGGGATGTGGCAGGTTTCTGCTTGGTGTCTGCTACCTGGCCTCAAACAAGCAAGGCATTGTCCCTGCCAAGGGCGAAGGGTGCAAACCCCCCAGCACCCCAACCAGGAGAACAGCCCCTCCAGGTCCCAAAAGCTGGGGGCACCAAGCAAGACTCGGCGATACCCGAGGTCCCCTCAGGGACAAAGAGGACACCCAGATTTGGCTGTTGGGAAGGACTTTGGGGATCTGAGGGGACAGGAGGAGCAGGGATGCTCCTGGTCCCCTGGGCTGTGGGTGAATGGGGAAAAGGGCTTACAGAGGGGCAGCACATCTGGGGACATGGGCTGGTGTCACAGCCCAGCCAGGGGATGTCACCCCCTTTTTCCAGGGCCTTCTGGACTTTCTTCCAGGTCCTCTGAGGGCCCCAGGGCAGGAGCAAGCAAACCCCTTCCTCCCACCCTAGGGGGCTCGCAGGTGAGGAGGGGTCCCGTCCCATCCCACCCCCTCCCTGGCATGTCCCCAGAAGCAGGCAGGACACTCAGGGCCAGCGTGGGGTGCGTGAGCAGGACTGCACCCCAGCTGGCCCGTGACCCCCAGGTGGGACGGTCCCCGTGCAGGCTGCAGTGACACCAGGCTGCAGTGACACCAGGCTGCAGTGACATCTGCTGGGCTCCCGCTCGGGGAAACCCTCCAGCCCTGGGCTGGCCACAGACACTCCGGCACCGCACAGCCCCACGCCACACCAGGCCCCGCGCCTGCACAGAGCCCAGGGGCTCCAGCTCTGGCCGGGGCTCCACGCATCCAGCCCCAACCCTGCACCAGACCACACTGATCCTCTCCAGCTCCTGTTCGGACACCTCCACACCATGTCCCCCACCACCAGCTCTGGGCAAAGCCCCCAAACCACTGCAGTCAGGGGAGAGGGGCAGCACCCCCCCAAGCACCCAGCACCCAGGCTCCCTGGGGAGGGGTCCCGGCGGGGGGCCGCGGTGCTCCTGAGAAGACCAAAGAGCTGAAAACCCTGCATTAAGGGAGAAAATGCACAAATTAGGAGTGGGGGTAGGGATGGCGCGGTGGGGGGAGAGTTGTTTATCTAGAGCTGATTTTGATTTTCTTCTTTCAAATATCAGCAGGATGCTGAGCCTCGCCTCATTATGCAAATAGAAGCAATTAGAGCTCACCCAGGCTCTGCCCACGTGACAGGTTTATGGCACTCACAGAAATCCTTCCTGCTACATGAGAGGAATAACAACAGCTCCCCTGCGCTGGCTCCAGCCCCTCCACGGCCGGGGACACGGGATGGTTTGGTAAGGGGAGCCCCAGAGCTGGGACAAGACCCCCATCACCAGCCCCGGGGCCTTTCAAAGCCCTTGGAGAAGGGCTTTCCCAAGGAAGAGTCTCCCCCTCTTCCATGGAGACACCAACCCCACAGGCAGCAAGTCCTCACCAGCTCCTGGGATGGGAGAAAAGGAAGGATGGAGAGTGAGAGCATCACTGGGAGCGACTTGTAAGCCTTTTTCTCCACCGAGTCAGAAAGTCAGCCCCCAGCAGGGCATCATTACACTTTGGGACTGGTGCCCGAGCAGACGTGCTTTGTTGAACACCAGCAGGAAGGGGCAAAGCAAAAAAATACCTAAATTCCCTGAACTGGGCTTAAAAAGCCAAGAAAACTCACCTAGACACACCACACCAGCCCCAGTCCCACCTTGGCTGCAGCAGGATGCCGTCGCGGGGGGCGGGAGGTGCGGTGATGGCCCTGGTCCCCATCTGGCACTTTGCCTCCCCAGGGGCACGCACCGACCTGCAAGGATCAGGCACAGGACCGTAAATCAGGCGCGACTCCCATAAATCCATCATCTTTTTCCTGATTTACATCAAGGTAGCCAGGAGGATTTATTCCCAGTACCTGCCTTGAGTTTTCCACCCCCAGAGGAGCATGTTAAAAAAAAAATAGCTCTTTGAATATTGATCTTTCTCCTAAATCTTTTTTTTTTTCTTCTTCTGGATGCAAATGGAGATTGATGAGCCCAGGCAGGCGGCTCCTCACCTCTGAGGGCAATTTCTATTTGTGTTCCTGGGAGGAGGAATGAGCAGCAGCATGCCAGCGAGTCCCACTCTGCAGAGGCCATCACCTGTGGCCAGGGGAGAGCTCCCAGGCACCTGGTTCAGCCCGGAGGCATTAGCTGAGGAGCGGGCTGAGAGACATCGTGGACCGTTTCGCAGTGTTACCTCATTTAAGCTAGCGAGCATCCCACAGGAAACCTCCAGCCTGCATCCCTGTTCTGACTCCATCCCTGACTCCATCCCCACACTGGCTTAACTTTCCAGGGCTTACAGGTGGGAAGAGCACCCAGGGAGCCCTTTCCATCTCCCCCAACTAGAGCCGCTCAGGCTCACATCATAGGGCAGCGTGTGAGTGCCATGGAGAGATGTATTTCTGCAGCCACAGGATGGTTTGGGAGTAAGGCCCTCGTACTCACCCTGAAGGATGCAGGAGCAACTCAAAGCTTTAGGAGCCACACAGCAGCAAGGCTGGAGCTGCCTTGGGGTACCTCCACGTTGCCCCCTGAAAGAGAGACGCTTGCTCAGAGCTTCTTCACGCACTGAAAACACCCAGTGGCACCATATGTGACACCAGACACAAAAGACCCTCCTTGGTGCTACCACCAGAGGATGGGGTCCGGTTCAGCCATCGGCTGCAGGGCTCCGGATCCGAGCTGCCTTTTTCCCAAAGACTTGATTCTTTCTAGACCTTCTCCCTAAGGTGCAGACAGAGCCTGCAGGCAGGGGCTGTAATGGGGGCACTGGTCGTGCAGGCTGGCTGCTTCAGAGGGACTCCTGCCTGCACAGGATGCAAAACCCCATCAGAAGGATGCCTTCACCTCCCGATGGGACTCGCACCACGGCTTGGCCACACCACGGGAAAGCGGGATGGCTCCAGCACGGCCAAAAAAGAGAGGTCAGGTCACAAAAACCCTGGGGCTTGGCACACAGAGTCCTCTGCTCCACACTCGTGGGTCCACGGAGGAGCCGAGGAACAACACAGGGCAGGACTCAGCTCCCCAGAGCTGCTTCCCCGCCGAGTGGTGCAGGCAGCGGGAGCTGCAGGCAGGCAGGCAGCGGGAGCCAGGAGCCATGGGGAAAGGGCTGAGTCAGCACCAGGAGAGTCACCCCCAGCCAGGCCATTTGGCAGGCAAAGGTTGGGAAGGAGCTTTTCTGCCGTAACAGGGCCGAGCAAATAATTCATAGCAGATAAATAATTCACCAGGAGTTTAGCCTTCCTCTGGCAGCGGATTGTCTGCGAGCTGTTAGCAATTATCCCATATTTATTTGCGATCCTGAATTTTTAGGTGAATTATTCAGACAAGTCATTGTTGGGCTGAGGAAAAGCCCAGGGAAAGGAGGCGATACCTGAAACGACAGGAGAAATCATCGTCAGGATGAGTCTGCGGCTCGGGAAGACATGGTGTTGTTATGATTATTTAAGCATTTGTAGTGCAAGAAATACCCAGAGCTGCAACGGGCCCTGGAGGCGATGCAGAAGTGAGCGGATGGATGCAGAGGAGGCACCAGATTGTTGGATTTCCACCACCAAGCTTCACTTCCAGCCAAGAGCCCCTGGACATCCCTGGGTTTTCTGTTTCCCACGAGCAAATTCATCTGCTGGGAGGTTCATGGAAGAGGACGCCGAAGGAAAGACAGCACAAGCAAAATAAATTCACATTTCTCTTTGGATTAATATCTCCAAAATAGTTTTAATGAGGTGTCCCCTTGGTTTTTTCAGCAGCAGGACTGCTCGGTGGCTCTTCGACAGCCACACAAGCCCATGTGGTGGGGACACCCACATGTCTTAACTCATTTGGAGTCATCAGCCCGAGGGCTTGGTCCCTGCCTCCTGCACACAGACTGAAGCTGGCCTGCAGAGACACACAGAGAGGGGCTTGGGAGGGAAAACCCCCAATATACTCAGTTCAAGCAAAAAACAAGCTTTTTGAGCAATGAAGCAACACTTCCAGCAGAAAGGAAGAGGATTGCAGGGATGCAGGGAATGAGAGGGGCGACAACCAGCAGCAACAACCTCATGCTCCAGCTCTGGCTGCTGGACCCACTCCCGCTCCCGGGGAGGTTTGGCTCTTCCCTTGACCAGAGCAGAAGATCCTCCCCAGCAGCGAGAGCACCAGCTTCTGGCCTTTGCCCAGGCAGTTCCATCTACTCTTTGTTCCCAGAAGAAGAGACTGATGAAGGAGAAGACTGAAACCACACAAGGCAGCCTGCCACTTTTCCCAAGACACAGCCATGGATGCTCAGCTAGCAGTCGGGCTGGAATTGCCTCTCTTCAACAAGAAACAGCCATAACCCAGCCCACTGCAAGCTACAGGACCTTAAAACTCCCAAATGCAGAGAAAAGCTTGGCAGGTGACTCCTGAAAACACCCAGATGCGCTGAAGAGTCTAATAATAATAACAAAGACAAATACAATCTCATAGTTGGATTTTTTTAAGCCCATCTTGTGATTTTAAGGGTTTAACTCACGTTTACTGGCTCCTCAGGGCTAGCGCCCCAGCACCCCGGGCTGGTTGTGACCGTCCCAGCAGCATGACCAAGGGTCCTTGTCCCTTCCTGTGGTGGAGAGCAGCTTTGGCAGAGCTGGCAACCACTTTCCTGCCTTCTCAGGGCCACTCCAGGCACCACACAGTGCCCAGGGACCAGAGCAAACACCTCTCCCAGCTCCCTCGGAGGGCTGGTATCCCAGCCCATGCTGCCACGGTCCCCGCTCACAGCACAAAGCATCCCCCCGAGCCAGGAGCTTCAGCAAACTCCTGTCCTCCACCGACCAAGGCTTTGCAAAACTCCTCAATTAACAAAACTCTCGCTCTGCAAGCCAACTGCTATAGGCTCCAGATCAATGAAACAGGTAAAAAGAAGAAAAGCGAAAGAAATTTGCATGACTGTTCCCTGATGGATGTTTCATTACACAAAAGGAACGCATCTGCAGCTGGGCTGAGTTCCTCAGCAATAATAAGCATTTCTTCTATTTTCTCTTGAATTGCCGGTCATGCATTTAAAGTTATTTAAAAAAAAAAGAAAGAAAAAAAAGCGATCACCTAGGGAGATGCTAACTTAGAGGCACGGTCCCGTGGAGAGCCATACGGGGAACAAGGCGGTACCAGACCAAAGCAAGCTGCTTTCTGGGGTGCCAGAGCCCACCCAAAGAAGAACGAAGCCCACAGGAATGGTTTCCCTCTGTCTAGAAGGGACTTGCTTGCAGATATCACATGCTGCCTTCCTCTACTTCTTGCTCCTCATCCTCAGCTGGCTCCTGCCAGCTCCCAGGACGTTCAGACAGGTGGCTCTCAGCCTGCAGCCATCTCCATCTCAGCTGGGACAGCCTGGACAGATGGTCTTGGTGAGTTAATCCATGCGATTTCACCCAAATTTGATGAGGGAGCAATTTATTACATGCTGCAAACCGGTAGGGATGGCGGTAAGCAGGCAGGAGCAGCAGCCAGCATCCCTGGCAGGAGGGGAGACGTGGGCAGAGGTTTGGGCACAGAGATCAATCCTGGGGCTCAGGTTGGGAAGTCCAGGAAAGTTTTCTCCTCCCTGCTGAGACTGCCCAGGTGTCTTTACAGGGCAGGGGCTGGGTGGGAAGCCTGGAGGTAGAAAAAGCCACTGAGCACTGGGAAGGGGAGCCAGCAGCCAGGAAGTGTGGGTGGGGACATTGGGGACCCCCTGACCGGTTCATACCAAGCATCTCTTTAGGTATCGAGTGGATCATTGGGTCATGCCTCTCCGATGCTTGCTTGGTCTCACTGTCCACTGCCTTGGCTGTATCCCCTTTCCCCAGAGTACTCTTTGAAGGACAAAGAAGCATGGATTGATCTCACTTGTCTTCCTTACTGGAGCCCACTGCGGGATGAGCAGGGGCCTCCATCTCTCCTGGTGTGTCATCCCGTATGATGGCCACCAGCCCCTGAGATCATGTCCTACCAAACCAAGTGCGTATCCAGAGCTCAACGTCCTACATGTCTACTGCTGGCAAAGCAGGAAGGCCCAAAGCACATGGTCCACCCATGCACCCAGCAGGACCTTCCAAGGCAGGTGGCAGGAGGAGCCTTTCTGAACAGCAAGATGATGGATAACCATTTCCAAGGCTCCTCTTAACTCCATCCTGTGCAGACCACACTTGCTCAGGGTCCTTCCCACTTACCAACTCTTCCTTCCTCCACTACCCAAACATGATCCACCTCTTCTCCTGCAAAACTACCATTCCTCTTCTTCCTCTCTGCAAGGGTCCCATCGCACCTGCAGAGGCTCCTGGCACCCACCAGTGCTGCAACATCAGCTTGGGGAGCCTGAGCCCAGGGTCTGAACATCTTCACCCAAATCCTGCCTGGAGGGTTGGTTGTTTTGCTCCAACGGTGGCTCTGTGAAGGTCGCTGGCTGCTGGGAAGGCTGCCCAGGAGGGAGGACATAGCAGCGTCACAAGCTGTGGTAGTGGGGACCTCTGCCTGGGGAGAGGGTCAGGGACAAGACCCAAAGCAACCACAGAAGCAACTTTGGCATCCACCCCACTGCCTCACCACCTGAGCCAGGGGCAGCCTGGCTTAGCCCTTTCCCAGGGCTGGGGTACCTCCTGCAGACCCCTCCAGGGTGGAAGCTCCCATCAATGCCAGGGGGGGTCCCGGGGGATCTGCTCGGCCGCCTGACCGCAGCTGGGATGGGGGTTGGCACCCAGCAGCTCTTCTGCTGAGTGCAGGATCTGCAGCCAGGCACTGGCACATAAATACACCACCCTGGAAGGAGCCTGCAATGTGTCAGAGAGCAGTCCTTGGCCACAAGGAGATCTGCCCTACCCCATCCCATTCCATCCCATCCCATCCCATCCCACAGGAGCCGGCTCGCCAGGAATGCCCTGCATCAGCACTTTGCCAGCGATAAGTAAGGGAGGAATGTGGTGGCTCTGGCCCCCCGGATCTGCCAGGCTTCTCCTTCAGAGAGGAAAAATGAGGGTTCTGGAGGTGCTGGCACCCTCGCCTCTACCAAGGCTCCCCCTCCACCACCACCAGCCCGGGGGTGACAGCGAGGGTGACCAGAGCTGCCTTCTTGATCCTGTCCCTGCACGGCCCTGAGGAGGAGGATGATAGACAGCAAGGCACCCCGAGACCCCCAGGATAGGGGGAGAATTACAAACAAAAAAAAAAGAGCTTTTAAACAAAATCCAGATACTTCCATTCCTGTTGATGTGCAAGGATAGGAAAGGGAGGAGGGGAGAAAAGCAGCAGCTGGGATTTTGGAGAACAATGTGGGGAGAAAAAAGAATGAGGGAGGAAGATGAGCGCGGTTGAGTTGCCCGTGGTTGTTAGCCCTTTTTGGGGGGAGGGCGGCGGGAAGGTTAGTGATCAGCCAGATCCGAAACCAGACAAAACTATTTCCACATGCCAATAAAACCCCAAGCGTGAAGGGTTTGCAGGGCTCTGGGGCCCCCGTGCTGCCTCTAAAACAAAACAGAAGAGCTGGGAAGCTCATCCGGGCAGGAGCTGGTGCGTGGAAGGGAGCACAGGGATGGCATCTGACCTTTCCTTCCTCATTATCCTCCTCCTCCTCACCTGTCACAGCTCAACCCTCCTGACATTGCTCGGTCTACATCAAAGGGACACATGGAAAAGCAACCGGGCAGTGCAGGCATTGCTTAGTGGGGCCGGTGATGCTCGTGGGGGGATGGGTCTCACCTCCCACACGGCTCTCTGAGAGCTGAGAACCTCAAACTCATCTCACTTGTGTCTTCAGCAGGCT
Organism: Morus bassanus; assembly: GCA_031468815.1. Lineage (NCBI taxonomy): Eukaryota > Metazoa > Chordata > Aves > Suliformes > Sulidae > Morus > Morus bassanus. The sequence goes on from CM062572.1 coordinate 62,540,553, forward strand.
CCAGTATGTGGGGTCAGGGATCAAGGGGCTGAAATCATCCCTGCCACCATGAAACCAGCCCTTCACAGCCACAGAGCCAAGGCAGCCCCCTCCCGGGGGAGGCTGACAACCCCTGCCCTCCCCCTGCTGAGGTGGGGACATTCTCCAAGCCACGGCTGAAAGGGACCTGCTCCCACCTGTGTCCCACCACGCGGTGACCTTGGCTGAGCCTTTAACTTGCCCACAGCTTAGCCACGGCAGCCGTAAAGCCCGGTGCAATTGCCAAGACCTTGTCGGAGAGGAAAGCAGCTGCCGCCCTGAGCTGCTATAAATCACCGCACCAAAAAGCACGGCACCCACCTCCCTCCCCGCTCCCCGGCTGTAAATCTGCAGGAGCAGAAACCAGAGTGGCTTATCAGGAGAGGCCACATCACCAGCTCAGCCCTCGTGCTGGCCATGTGGGTCCCCCCCCGCCCTCCCACACCTCTCTGGGGAGAGGAAGAGGATGCCCAGTTAATATTAACTACCAGCAGCACTCGCAGCCTTATCAGATGGGCAGCAGGCACCCTGTGTCTGCTGAGCTTCACACCACCCTTACGCTCGCTCCCACGCTCAGGGTAATCGCCGCCTCCATGGCCCCCGGAAGGGAACCGCTGGTCCCGGAGCTGAGCTGTGGGGTGAGACGGGTGGATGCCAGGGATGAACGGTGACTCCAGGCCATGAACAGAGCTGAGCAAACCCTCAGCACGTCCTCAAGCCCTCTGTATGCCCGTGCTGTCCCCCAGCCCTGGTGTTGTGTCTGTCCCTGTACCTACGCGCCCTTCCTGCCACTCGGGTGGACGATGGCCGGGAGCCAAGCCCAGTCCCTCAGCCTGGAGGAAAGCTCTTCATCCTTTGACCATTTGCTCCGCAAGCACAAGGACCGGACAACTGTGATGTTTCCCTCTTTGTTGCAAGTTTAAGAAATCTTGGATGCCTCAATTCTACAGGAACCTCCTGTTCTCTGGTGGGTGCAGGAGCCAGAACCGAAGGGCAGTGCTTCCATCCCCTCTGGACATGGGAGAGGAGCCCATCGAGGAACACATCCAAGGACACACCAAGTATGGTCCTTGGGTACTTGGGGCACATGTGGAAACTGAGGGGTTTCAGTTCACAAGGTAGCCAGCTTAGAAGTCACTGCCACGCTGATCTGTGCTCACACTACCAGCTCCTGTCTCTCCAAGAAAGGCCTCACCTTTGCTACATTAATTAACAGCACAAAAGAAAAATCAAGCACGGGTCTGTACCCTGCCCCATCATCCCATCCCACCGAGGCAAAACCATCAGTCTCTGCAGCTCCGGCTGCCTGGAGCTTCTTCCCAGCCTTCCCCATCTCAGGGAATCCACAGGTTTCACCAGAAAGTAACAAAAATTCATCTGCTCTGAAACTCTCTCCCCTGGTCTCCACTCCCTTCTGCGCTCATTACCTGGGTGCTATTCTGCTCAGGTCCTCCTGGCGTGCTCATCACTGCAGCATCCCCACCACCGCCGGCAGCGACTAACATCTGTCACATGTTTGCTCTTTCATCCTTGCCCAGAGGCAGGAAAGTGCCTGTATGTGTGTAAACCCACCCTTCAACACACCAATGCAGAAACCCCGGGTTAAAGCCATGGCTCATTTCGGTGTAAATCAAGGTTTTGCTGGGTGTTTGCATCAAAGGCACAGTCTCACCCTGAGAGCAGAGGGCACTGACGTGGCCGTGGTCTGTGATCCCAAGGTGGTTTGTGCTCTTCCTCACCAAAGAAACATCACCATCAGCATCACCACAGAGCATTTGCAAATGCCCAAACCTGCCCGGTGTGGCATCCGGGAGAGCAAGCGATACTCCACGCACCACAGCACGTCCCCCCAGCCCAGCTCTCCCCACTGCCCCGACCAGCAGCAGCACACAGGGCTCACCAACCGCCCGGCCGTTCATCATTCCTGACCTGGCCTGATCAAGGCACTGGGCGATGCTGGCATCGGCAGGGCTGCAGGCAGGGAAGGAGAAAGCGAACTGGGAGTCATGTGGCATTCCCAGAGGACCAGTGCAGTGGGGAGACCCTGAGCATCTTGGAGTTCTTAAAAAAGAAGCAGGTCCTGGCAATGTAAGGAGAGATCGCGTCTAACCGCCAAGAGGTGAGGAGCGCTGCCTGCACCACCTTCACTCCAGTCCGCTGTAACTTATAAGTCCTTTGAGTCATGTATGCTTAAAGCTTTCTTCAATACTTTTAATGATTTCTTTTTTAATCCAAGACTGTAAATGGAGCTGAGTTGCTGTGGTTAATCCAGCACAGGGTCCATGCAGCAAGCCCACCTGCTAACACAGCTCCATCGAGTCATCTAGTCAGCACCACCACCTCCACATCACTCGCTGGGGTGAGCTGCAAGTTGCACGTTGGCCATCAGGAGCAGCTGGCTCTTACTATGTGCATCTCACAGCCCATGGAAGGAGCTATGGACCCAGAAGGTCCAAACGGACCCTCTGCGGTAAGGGACACATGCAAAAGATCTGACCACCTCCACCTCCAGCCCAGAATGTCAAAGGAGGTGGCTCAAGGAACTGCAGGATTTTGATAGATGGCATTCGCGAGATGTGAGTGGTGTCATAGAACAGGAAGAGGGCAAGCGCTGTCCCCATCATTAGGAAAGGGGAAAGCAACTCAAGGGAGAAATGAAAGACTGCTAGGCCAACGTCAGTAGTAAATTGGGGCTTGAAAGCCCATTTAGAGAGATGCTGTGTAAAGCAAAAATATACCTGGGACCAACATTTTGTCACCTACACCTAAAAAGAGTAAGATTGTATTGGATTCCTTGAGAAAGGAAGATCAGTCCTGGGATCACAACTAATCCTGGCACAGAAAGAAAAGTCTGTGGCAGCAGCTCTGGGAGGAGCTGGTTTCCCCTGGGACCTGGGTGGCCCTGAGGAGCAGCACGATGGAGGGAAGGTGGCCACCAGCAGCACGATGGGGAAGGTGACACATTCAGCGAGGACAAATTTTGGGTATAAGAAAGCAGCTTTGAGGCAGGGATGGACCCAGGTGTGTTGGGACATCAGGAGCTGATTGAGAGCCACTGGTGGGTGAAAAGGTAAATGCAATTTTAAATTTGAGAAGTGTTTTCAGTAAAGGCAGAGGAATACAAGTGCCATTAGACCAGACACTGCGGGAACTTCATCTGAAAGGTAAATAATTCAAGAGGAGTTAAATCTTGAAAAGGACAGAAGACCTCATCCAGCTGAAGGTCAGCACTGACCCAAGAAGAAGGGTACAAACCAGTGTAACTTAAAGAGGGTGGGAATTTGAAGTCTGCTCCCAACCATCAGAGCAAGGAGATGCTGGCACGCCCCTGCGTAAGAAAAGCAGGCATGAAACACCCAACTGCTCAAAACAGAGCGGGATCCCTTCCCCTGACATGGTCACCAGCAGTAACAGGAGACGACAGTCAAACCAGAGCCTTAACCCTGCTCCAAATGGAGAGAGACACATTCCAATTAAAACAACTGGGTGCCTAGTTAAAGCACGATTACAATAGGCTGCTCACACATTTGTTGACCAGCTGAGCCGTGCTCCTGTGGAGCTTGTAGGGCAGGGGTAGGATTACGCTGGAAATAGGAACATTCCTCAAAATCATACATCCTGATCCTGATGGAGTCAGTCACCCTCCCCATGGCAAATGAGCCTGAAAAAGTCAACAGGACAAGAAAGAAAGCGGCAATGAGAGATTTGGAGTTTGAAGGTACCATTGGAAAGCAGGTCTTAGGTGCAGGGAAATGTTACCCTGAGTTTTAAAAGAATAAAACCCATGCAAACATCAGAGCTTCTGCAGGAGGCTGGTGAAAGCCTTGCCCTCTCCCACCACGCTCGGTAGTCCTCACTTCCCACCCAGATAAACTTAGTGATGTGCTGCACCCAACATCGGCAACCCATGGAAGAGCCGGGAGGCTGGAGGCACAAAATACCTCTTCATCACACTTGGAACTGTCAACTACCATCATGAACGTGGTTTGTGGAGCTCAACAGGGCTCTTGTCCCTTCAGCAGCAGCAAGCCCATGGGCTTCTGAGAAGAAAGCTCCCATCCCAGAAGGGACCTCAGGAAGCCACCCAGCGCCATCCACACCATGGCAGGATCTGATGCACCCCAGGCTTTGCTGGCCGGGGAGCACTGGTATGACAGCCTTGCTGAGCACAGCCATCCTGCACGGTCACTGCCCCCCTCGAGGGAATGGAAACCACAGCAGGGTTTTACGATGGCATTAAACTCAATGTTCCCAGCACTTCTGGTAGCACAGGACCTGCTCAGAAGGGTTATTCCAGCCTGAAGGGCAGATTTACCAGAAACAAATCCAAACGGAGAAGCAGCCGTGGGGCTGTTTGCACACCTTCTACCAAGAAATGTTGGGGCCTCCAGCACCAGAGGGGCAATAACTCGTTTCTTCCTCTCTCCTTTCTTTTCCCTAGTAAATTAAAAAAAAAATAATAATGGTAGTAATCTCCCCTTGGCTTTATCCTGCCCCACCAGAGCAGATTCCATTAGCAGCTTCCCTGAGTGGCAGAGGTGTGATTTACTCCCAGAACAGGACGCATTAAGATGTAGGGCAGTGGGAAGTTTCCATTTGCCCCCCAAACAAATTCCCCCCCCCCCCAGCCATTCCCATCACTGAGGATCAGATAAGTTTTCCTGCTTCGCTTCCTCATTAACAGGTTTGGGAGGCACAGCCCATGGTTTGGTTAAAGAAGCCCTCAAGACAGTTCACCTGTGGGACCTCACACCAGACTCCTTTCTTTATGCAAAGTGGATGCCATCACCCATCCAAGGGGCGTTCTCTAAGTCCGAGCATCCCCCAAAACTGTGTTGGTACCCACTAGCTCTGCACAAGCTGCTTCATAGCCCGAGCTGGCAGCTGGTGCTGCTGATAGCCAAAGCACCCCAAAATATCCCAGGCCCAAAGTGAATTCCCACGATACTGGTGGGCAGCTGAAACCTTAACAGGTCCCGTATCAAAAGGGCCAGTCCCCAGCATGGGACGTGGCTGCAACCTCATGGCATCCAAAGTACTCAGCTAGCTGGAGCAGCTACAGCCATCCCCATTCCGGCACCGTGCCCTACACAAGGGGCAGCCATCAGCCCCCCAGAGGACCCGAAAACACAAGCTGTTCCATTTCCACCCACGTATCATCCTCCCGATGCTCTCAGACAGGTTTTCACGCCGCTTCCCGGAGCCAAGCTCCCAGCACGGGCTGCTGCGTCCGCACGGAGGCCGGGGAGGAGAGACAACGATGCTCCATGCCGCTCACGTCAAGCCTTCCGCATCCCGCAATTTCTGTTTCATTCCCTTTTAAAGGGGCTGTAACGCAGCACATATTTATACTTCAAAACAGCTTGTTTGTGTAATTGCCAAAAAAATTTAAAAAAAAAAAAAAAAAGACACAAAACAACCCTGCTACAATGACTAATTAGCTCGCTCCTGCCTCGTACCCTGTAAACAAATGTATTTGTAACCAATTTGCAAGCACTTTGCATAAGGGGCCCAGAACACTCGTGCCTGTTTGATGCATTTTGACATTAATTTGATAATAGCAGCTTAACAAGGAATCCAGGCTCCCTAGCTATAAATATGCTGCTTTTCCACTTCCTTTTATCTGCACAGTGAAATAATGTTGTTTTTCCCCCTGCTGCAATAAACACCATCCAACCCTTTCACGAATGCCCTTTATGTCCTTTAGCATTTTCAAAGCTCTTTTTTTTTTTTCCCCTCCTCCTGGAGAAAGTAAAAGGGTTTTATTAGTTGTATTTTTAATTCCTCTTCATTGAGGGGAAGGAGAAGAGAGGACAGCGATGGTACTCCAATAACGCAGCTTCCAGGAGACAGGGACGAGAGACTTGTTTGTTCAGAAATACTTCTCCATCCGTCTGTGCTTCACAGGAGAGAGAAAGCTCATCCTTCTCCTCCTCTTCTCCACTCGCTGTGGCTCTCCCACTCCTTGCAGGCCTTCACTGGCACACCAGCAAGAAAATTCAAGCACAGTGAACTGGGGACAGGCCACTGGAGTCCATGCTGATGCCAACCAGAAAGCCACCATGGCCCCCAAGCCCCAAAGGGGGTCACTACAGGACCACGCCACTCCAAATGTCTGCTTGATGGGACAGTCCACGCCAGCACGAGAACCATCACGTGTCCCACGGGGACAGCACAAAAATGCCTGCATCATGGGGACTGGATGGGGGCTACAGCTTGTCCATGCCCTGACAACTCCATTTCTCCTCTCCTTCTGGTCCCTCCCAAGACTTTCCACCTATCCCAGCATCAGAACCTCGCTGACACACAGGTTCTCACTCGTGCACGCGTCCTCCACCTCTGCCTCGCCTGTCAGCCCCCAGGGAGAGGCTGTCTCTGGGGCTTGGGAAGCAGCAAGCACAAAATTAGCACCTTGGAAACTGTCAGCTGCATCCTGCGGCCGCAGACAAAGCCTCTGGGAGATGAAGCAATTTGGCCTCTCTCCTCCATACTCCCTTCTCCCCTGCCTCCACCTTGGAGCCAGCGATGCACAAGCTGCTCCCAAATTGATCCAGGGGGTGAGAAGTTGCGCTCCGAGCTCAGACCTGGAGGACCTCTCCTCCTGCCACCCCAGGCCTAGAGACCTCTCAGACAAGGTCCCAGCAGATGGAAGAACAAGTGTTTGCCGCTGTAGGCTGAGAGTGAGGGTCTGGGAGGTGTTTCAGCCAGCACCCTGCAGACCTGCACCCTCTGAGGTGCTCTCACCCAAGACGCATCGAATGCTGAAGAGCAGCTGGTGGGAGATAAGGGCTATGAAAAACAGATCAGGTGGACCAGCCCAGAGAGCAGCATTAGTGCTCATCCGCACTTCCCATTTTGACCTGCAGTGCTCAGGTATCCAGTAGCAAGAGACTCTGCAAAGTGAGAAGACGACCAGATCTCCAGGCAGAAGAGAACTGGATCATTTGGTCCAATTAAATGTCCTCCCCAAACCCTTAACTACAATTACCAGCCAGCTTCTTTCCACGGCTAGAGATATTGTTAACAACGCTTCGCCCCTGCGTCCTTGCTGAATCTCCAGGACTTCTTCACACCTTAAGTGCATCAGCCCACCACGCTGACCTTCCTCTGCCCGACGCTCGCAGGCTGCAGAGCTGCGGTGTTAGCCGTAACCAACTGCTTTCCCAGCACGCGGGTACTTGCTGCCCAGCAAGCCCAGTTAAACCAGGCAGCAAAAAGCCGGTTAGTTGGGCAGAAAATGGAGGCAGAGACGTGGGGAAGGGAGCAGGGGACAGCCGCTGCCCCACTGCACAGCTCTTTGGCAGGCAGGGGAAATCATTAACGACCCAGACCTGCACGTACAGTGTCTCCTTTCCCCTTCATGTGGCAAACAAAGACAGGCACAGCATTGTTCTCCACCAGCAGGTCCTGCCCTACCCTCTTCACACAGCTGGGTCTGGAGGATGATGAGGATCTGGGAACTGTCCTCCAATGTCTGCGCATCCACATGCTGCTGCTAGCCCAAAGCTCTCTGACAGCCCAGGGACTACTGAGCATCTCTGGAGGTGTGGGCCTCCAGCCCGGAGGTAACCCACCCCCACTGAAAGACAGGCAGGAAAGGAGAGAGAAAACCCACAGGGCAAGCCAGTAGCCTTCCCAATTTAATTTTTTCTCCTCTTTAAATACATCTCAGATTGCCATGACCTGATTTGAGGCACTTGCCTAGCCGCCTCCTTCCCCACAGCAAGCAGAAGTGCCTCTTGCCCCGTCTCTGACTCCCCCTCACAGAGATCAATACTCATTTGCCCAAATACTGGCTCTATAGGTAAGGGCAAAACCAGAAACACACCGAGACATCCAAGGGGTCATGGGAGATCTCTCCCCCTGCCAAGCCAAGCTCTCCACCGCTCAACTCTTTCATACCTCTGCTCCAGTTCCCCCTCCTGGAAACCAAGTCACATCCCACCTTGCCAACAGATAAGCTGGCAGAGGATACAAGATCAGTACCGAATGGGAACTGGGCTGCTCCACATTGGCCTTCCCCGGGTTTCCTCCCACCAACGTGTCATATCAACCACGGCCCTTTCAGCCATTTCCCCTTTAAGTCCTCCTCTAGGATCGTTAATGCCAAAACCCCGCAGCAAGCCCCGGCGATAAGTTGGGAGGCTTAGCAGAGTCCAAAAGCACATTTTTCCTCAGCCTCCTCCCACCTTATCTCTTTCCTCCCTCCCCCAAAACCACGTTTAGATAAAAGTTATTGGAACAATAAAATCCATAACTTAAACACAAGCGCAGGAGGGATGGAGGGAGGAGGATCTCTGCTCCGTGCCCTGGTGAGCAGACCTGCCAGAACAGAAAAACAACAGAGGAGAGCCCATGATTCTCTCTGAAATAAAACCTGGTGCAGGACCTTGGATCACTGTGGGGAGAGACTGCAGCACACGTGCTCTCCTGTAGTCCCACCAGAAGTCATGCATGGACTCACTCACCTTTTAAAAGCTGATCACACATCAATTTTGTGTGATCTCCTAGTGCTTCACCTACTGGGGTGAGTTGATTTAAGCACGTTGGTACATGAGCTGCGCTGTTATCCACCAAGCTGTTCCTGAAGCCCAGCCTCCCCCTGTATCGCTATCCTGCACCCTAGGAACAGCAACACAAGACACAGCTCAATAGGATGTATATTTTCTTTAGCATTGACCAGCCTTTCCATGCAGGCAAGCCCAGCGGCTGACGCTGCTCCAGCTGTAGCGTGCAAAGGGCTGTGGTCCAGCACATCCACCCCGCTCCCCTCCACCCTTTCAATATTTGGTGGCGATAGGCTTTCAGCTACCACCGCAGGCCCCCAGGATCCAGTGACCACACATCTGCCGTGGCTGCAAGGGCAGAACTGCTGCTGCCAGGGCAGGTTAATGCCTGCAGTTTCCTTCATCACGAGCAGCCCGTGCTGCCTGCTTCCACCATACCGGCTTCCCCTTCCCACAGCCTCAGCCATCCCAACTCAACTACATCCATGCAGTCATAGCGGCATTAAGAGGACTTTGGTCGCTCCAGTTCACATTTAACCAGACCCTTGATTTCAGCTCTTGGCTTCAGGCAAAGAAGTAGTGCAGGTCCAGACTGCTGCCCGAGGGTTGGAGTGGTCAGAGCAAGGCGTAGGTTGTGGCCTGGGGCTTCTGAGAGTGACAGACCTTCTGCAAGTCACTTTGGTTCACTTACCCAGGGGTAACGGTTGTTTTGTCCCACAACAACGCGGCTCAGCAGTTGAGTGCTCGGAGATCCATGGAGGAGAAGTATTCCCTAAACACAAAGCAGCTGCTCTTTAACGTGCAGCTGAGCCCACGGCCACAAGCACCAAGGTGCACAGGGCAGCATCCACAAACCTCAGTCCTGGGGGAACCAGGCTGTAAACTCCATTAGCACCGCTCACCCCAGCACTCCCCGCAGGTGACACTTCCACAGCTCCCAGTCCAGACTGGGGCTACACCCAGGCACATCCCTGCCCACACACACCTTGCTGCAGCGACTCACCTCACATCGCTTAGATTTAAAATGTGGCACCAAAGCCTGCCTCCTAGGAGGATGGCTTTGGTTTTGGAGGGAAATAAAGAGGCAGGAGGCAACAAGAGAGACCTGGTTCAAAATCAGTTTCACTCTTTATTTGAAGTTTTAACATGCCACCAGCGTACATGAAAGTTGCACATTCAGAATTCAACTCACTACTAGAACAAAGGGCCAGATGCAAACACAAGTGTCAAACGAGCGCACAGACGGAGGAGCCCAAACCGAGGAGCTTGTCGGTCTTTGCGACCAGGCTGCGCCACATCCCGATGGCACTTTGGGCGTCAGAGGCTAACCCTCAGCTTTGAGGGCCACCTCCCTTTGTCATCCCCAGGCCGCTGGTTGTGACCTGGGTCTCCTCTCCCAAGGCAGCCCCGTTCTCCTTCAATGGGCTAAACAAGCAGTTTTGGTAACATCTCTACCAGAACTGAGGGTGTTTGGAGACCAACTGCCCATTTAATGCTTTTCTGAATTCCCCTTTCTATCAATGCCAGCAGTTTTTACAATGAGAAACAATTTCCACCCGCTGTTTATAGGGAGAGACGACAGAAATAGGGACTCTTACACTGACATTTTATTTTCAAAGAAAGTTTTGATAGAAAAACATTTTCCCCAGCAGCCTTGGGCAGGGAGTTGCAGCTTCCACTTCAAAGGACAAACTTCAAAAACAAATCCAGTGTCCTAATGGTTTTGTGCTACATTACTTAATTGTCATACAGCTAATTAGCAATGCCTGATTTCACATTCTCTGTACATAGATGAAGTTCACAAAAGAAGGGGCTACTTCAAACAATAAATAAAACAAGGCACCAGGCAGCCAGACTCCGACAACATTAACATAAAACGTTACACTTTACCATTTAAAAAACTGAAATAAAAAACCCATCATGATTAAACCTATATTGATCTGTCTTCCTTCAGATCTCAGAGCTTTGAGTCTCTGCAAGGAAGGGGGGAGAACGCGACGCAGGAAGCAGGGGCTTAGCGTGAGCGTCTGTGTATGTATTTCGCCAGCGTGCAGCAGAGATCTTTAAAATTCTAATTATTTCCCTATCACCAAGTAAGATCGGGATCAATAGATGGTACAAACTGACCCCTTTCCTTGAGTGTCAGGGGGAAATTAAAAAAAAAGAAAGGGGAGGGCAAAACGAGAGCATCAGAGGTCAATGCCACAAAACAATAGATATTGATGTCTCCATTCATTTCAAACAGCGGAAAGGTCAATGCCTCCCTTGCTTCATGTTTTATGGCTGAAATCCTGCTGCTAACAGCAACAATGTTAGTAGTCAGAGCTCATCCATCCTTTTTTATTATTATGATTATTTCTAACCAGGTTAGCCATTTTGAAAATTTGACGAAAGCTGAGAAGCAGCAGTGGGGGGCAGGGCAGGAGGAGAAGAGGGGAAGCTGCCCTGGAAATTAATGGAAGGGATGGTTTCCATTAGTTTTCGAGCCTGCCTGTCCCCCTACCTGTGCTCTGGTTTGTCCCTCACTGCCCCCTAAAAAATGAAGAGGGCCTGAGGCAACATCCCTTCACTATTAATCATTATTCCCCGTACAACATCCCAATTGGTTTCTATGGAAATGATTCTCCTGCTAGAGTACCCCGGCTGCCTGCGCATCTAATCAGAGGCAGGAGAGCTGCAATGGAAGGAGATTTGCCTCTGCAATACCCAGCATGGCTCGCCTGGCTCCCTGCACAGGTCTCCCTGCAGACAGGGGCGAGGAGCTTTGGCTGGACACTCTCTCCGCTGGGACCAGCCAAGGAGGGATTGCGTCTCCCTTAAGCAGATGAAACAACCCTTCTGCACCAATTAACTCTACAAACGGAAAAGCCCCCAGTTCTGTGGCCATGGGGGGATAGCCCATCCTAAAAAAGGGCTGCTGGGAGAAAGCACCCAGCACCTCACAATGCACAGTCCCATTCCTGTACGTCACCCCAGGACTTTCACGCCTCTGAAGATCAGCAAGGCAAAGGGACAGATCCTGCTCTGCTCCCTCAGGAGGCTCACATGCCTGGGTAGAGGAGGAGGTAGTCATGCAAATTAAAGTGAGCAGGGTCCTTACTTTGCTTCCTGCTACCTGCATTAGCAACCCCAGCCCTGCCCTCTCCTCCCAGGGGAGCACCACCTCGCCTGGGCGGCGGGAGAGCATTTTGCACTCCTGCAAGCTCCCTGACGCGAGGTGGGTGAGCCCTCCTCCCCTTTCACAAGTGGGGAAACTGAGGCCAAGTCTCACAGTGCGTGTCTGACTTCCAGTTCAAGGTCCACATCACACTCCTGCCCTGCCTCCTTTCAATCCCATCTCTTCTCCTCCTGCCAAATCATCTCCTCAACAGACGAGCAACTACAATCCAAGCTCTCCTGAAGGGAGAGGCCGTTGCTGCACAGCCCCCTTTCCAAACTGAGCAATGGATACACTGCCATTTGCTAAAGAGAGCATGAAAGCAGCTTTGCAAAACAGCTGAGGAAGCAATCCTTTAACTTACAGTCCTTCTAAGAAACCTACCGAAACACTGATGACTTAGCCCCACCAAATTCCCCACACCAAAACCACTGTCACTCTTCAGGTCTAGACCCTTCCAGCCTGCAGGAACCAAATGCCATGTTGCTAAACAAGACTTTGGACATTAGCAGAGCAGCAAACAACTTCTGATTTTACCCACTAATGTCACTCGTCCCAGAATACCCTTCTCCCAAAGAAGGGCAGACACCTTGTTGGTGGTCAAAGCAAAGACTTCTTCTGCAGTCCCCAAAGACTGGAGGTCTGCTTTGGAGCGCAGCAAGAAAAAACGCCAGCAAGGACTGGGAATCCTGCAGAGGCAGCCCCTGCGAGAAGGGCACCTTCTGTAATTGAATTCATTTATTTCAGACTACGGACAGTGGCATCAGCAGGCTCAGAGATCACCTCATTAGATGCTCACAGAGAGTGGGAGAGAGATTTCTGGAAAGATGGGGACAGAGACCAGAGAAAAGGAGGGGGAGTTTCATATTAAATAAAAGCTAGGAACAAAACACCCGTCTCTCCGTTCTCCTCTCCTCTAAGGCTGCACGCCGGAGTCTCAGCGCTGAGTGGGCTCCGAGTCCCATATATTGCTCTGCTCAGAACATATGGTGCTATGTTTAATAGCCCGGCTCTGCCAATTGGGGACTATTAGGGTGGGTTCTTTTCCCAGTGTAAATGTTGCAGAATATAAATTGTAATTAACACCGATGCCAAAATAGCACTTAGAGAAAATAAGCACATTATTAACATCTGGTGAATCCTGCCTGGAGTGCAGAAGCAGCGGAAATTCTCACTCACCATAAGAGGATTTGTAGTAGAGATATCTAGCATTGGCCCAGAGTTGGGGAGTCAGGGGTGGAAGGAGTTTTTAGCTCTTCGTCACTATTAGTGGTGCTATCTTTATTACCTGTGGGTGACCTTTCCCAGCCCTGATTATAACTGGTAGCGTTTGCATCGGGACTTCTGACCCACTTGCGTGAATACGGATGTCTAAACATCATACTCCAGGCAACAGAATAATGGTGTTATAAAACATGCTTGATTGCCTGCCCCAATCTAGCAAGACACAAGGCAGATGGGTATCGCTTTGCCAAGCAAAAGGTAAAGCATGTTTCATCAGGTTACTCTAACCCCCAAGACCAAAGGGTTAACGCCATCATTAAGCAACAGGTGTTTTCTGCATACCACTGTGCCCCAACCTGGGTTTTCCAGCTGGACAGCAACAGGCGAGCTGGTGGTTCTGCCAAACTCTTGCCGGTGCCACAGCGTGTAGGTGGAGTGGAAACCCCTGCTGAGGATGGGAATGGCCTCGCTCCTGTAGCACGGTTCGGTTCCTCGGGATTCCTCCACAGGACAAAACAGGTCTCCTTAGGCATCAGAGAACTGGCTCCATACCCTCAGCCTTCCCTCTACCCTGCCCTGAGGCAAGAGGCACAAAGAGGAGAAAGCAGCTTTGCTAATGCTTCAAAGAAGGAGAAAGCAGCTTTCAAAATGCTCTCGCTGCCTAACCCTTGCTATTTACTCTAGGAAAGAAACCCAGACAAAAACCAGGCAGAGCTGAAGTGGCCTGAACCGGACAGAGCAGTGGCTCATGTTCCTGCCAAAAAGTACATCTGATTTGCTGAAGTGAGGGAGAAGGAGAGAAGAAAGCTGTTGGAGAGGGAGAGAGGGATTCAAACGGGCGAGTAATATGACAAGGGGTAGAAAGAACGACCTCGTCAGGAAAGCAGGAGAGAAAACAGTGGCAGGATGCCAAGAACAGGGCACCAGCTCCTTGCACTCACCCGTACAGTGTCTACCAAGGCAGAGTGTCAAATACTTCAGGAGTGATCGCAGCTCAGCTGCGGCCGTTCTCGGAGGAGCACGAGCTGGCCTCAGCACCTTGTTACCGGCTGCAAACCAGAGGCTGCTGCTGGCGCCCTGTCCTGAGTGGGGAAGGGAGAGAAACTCAGGGCAGACTTAGTTTCAGCAATGCACAGACTTGTGCTAGTAGAAGGCTAACATTAACCTGCTCGTTAACACCATAACCTATCTGAGCACAAGGGTTACCGCAGTCTGGCTCAAGATTTACAGCAGCAAGACAGATTTCCAGGCAGGTTCACACCTGACTGATGGGAAAGTAAGGAGGGAAAGTCCTCCAAAGCTGTGAGGTGCATTTTGCTCTAAAATCTACCCCATCAGGTCAGGCTTCCTATGAACCACTAATCACAGAACAGCATTTGGGAGGTGGCATCTTGTGTAGAAAACACTGACAAGGAGATGGGGGACATCATCTTTGGATGACACTGGGTCTCCCCAGAAAAGCACTGCTCCACGCATTAGGGAGCTTTGAGGAGGTTACAGGTGGAGAAGTTGGACAGCTCCAGTTGATAGCTGTTTTGCAGAAGACAGACCCAGTGTGCTACCACAAAATACTCTAGCAAAAGGGAAATCTGACTGCCACCCAGAAACGTTGCTCCAGGAGTTCATAACTTGGCTTTTGGTACAGCTGTCTGATGCTTTCAAAAGTGCTCAGTAAATAAGGCAATATGAAAGTGATCCAGACCACTACTAATGCCTGAGGAAGTTCTGTGGAGCAGAGAAGCTGACTGAAATCACACTGTGAAAATACTTCATAACATCTCTAAAATTAGCATGAGCTCAAGGCATGGGATCTAAGGACAGAACTGGAACATTACATTCCCATCTACACTGCAAGACAGACTGCATTTAAATCAGATCTGAGCCTCAACTTATTCACTGTAGGCACCATCTACCCTAGGACAAGGATTTCCAAAAGAACTGAGAACTTCTTCCACCAAACCAACTGATGGAAACAGCATCAGCAAGAACATACCATGGTCAAGGTGTTAATGACCTTAATTTGTTATTCAAAACATTTTAAAAAAGAATCCTTGTGGTACTTCTCAATCAAAAAATCACTTTAAATATCTGTGATTGCATGTGTGTGACTACAAATGCATATTTGTAACACAGAAAAGATGTGATGCACTTCAACTGAGCAACACATTTTTGTGCCTCTTAGCTGGCTTAGGCTTTCTACTTTGCCAAAAATCGACCGAAGCAAAGAATGATTTCCACCAATATCACAAAGCACACTGCCAAAGTACACAGGGGCCCTTAGGAAATACAGGCGACACAGGGGAAAGAGCATCGTTAAGTCAGTTTCTCTTACCTTTAACTTCAGTAAAATAACAAAGCAATTCATATTAACGGCAAGGAAATACTCATCAGATTCCAGAAGCCTTTGAGACAGGATTTTCAGATGCAAGCAATATCCAACAGATGTTTCCCCACTGCAGAGGACCAGCTTTTTTTATTTTGCAATTGCACCTATTTAAAGTGATTGTACAGCATCCAGTGAGGTGGCCAGGAGCCGAAGATGGGGAATCCAAGCCAACAAGAAGCTATTTCATGTGTTCACGCTGACTGTCCTTTCCATGCTGTGACAGTCACCACCACAAGTTGGGAGGTTCCTCAGCCACTCTGCTTTTAAACAAGGTAATTTCATCCAAGTGCCGCATGGGGACATCTCTGATGACCTCTGTCAAGTCCTCATGAAGCAGAGGGAAAATGACGACGTTTAATGCAGGGCGGTCCGCCTGGAAACTAAATCAGACACAGGTTATTAGCCAAGGAGAAACACGAATTCTCCAGTGCAGGAGAAGAGGATTACATGGATATAGATCATGCAGTGGTGGGGGCAAGGAAGGGTTGTTCAGAGGAGGCAGGAGGGGTAGCTGGAAGGCAAGGTCTTCCACTCTCCTGAGCATCAGTGGGGAGCGCAGGCTGGGCTTGCACCCCTGTCCAGTGAGTCTGTTGAGCTGACACAAGCCCAAATGGGGCCTAACATGGGGAGGGAGAAAGAAGTTTTAAAAATTAAATAAATAAATACATAAATAAATCAGAGCATAAACGTATTTCTTAGAGGACCAGAGATCCTAAGAGCTCTGCCCAAGCTGGGCAGGGTGCTCAAAGATAACAATTTAAACCACCTACAAACCAGCGGCAAATTGCAGAGCCATTAAGAAAATCAGGCCAGAGCAGTGCCAGGCATCCCCTCGGGGCTGAGCCTGGGATTATCACTTCAGGCTGGGTTGCTCTGCATGCAGAGTCTACACTTCACAATTAGAGCACAAGCAAGTTTAGAAAGCTCAGATCTGCAGATAAGCATTTAAGTGTGCAGGGTGCACACACTGCGGCCTCCTTTTTAATCCAAGTTGCAGAAAACCTGTCTTGGCACCACAGGAATTTACCCTAACAGAAACGCACACAAGTACCCTGTTTGCCACTTGAATTTGGGTTCCAGTTTCTGAATCTACAGCCTTAGCCTTTTGGTCCCCTCTTAGAGAAATCTGCATTCTCCTCCTGCCCTCCCATCTCTTCTTGCCCACATCACACCATTGGGTCTGCCTTCCAGCACACATCCCAGACCTTGCAAGCATGAGAGAGGAGCAGCAGGGTTATAACTACAGAGCAGAGGAAAAGAACAGCAAAAGTTAAAGCCATTTATACAACGTAAAAAGAGCCATACAAAGAGTTCAAGATCCCATCAGCAAGTACTCTACATGATAGCAACCTGGTGAGTAAGAGAACATGGGGGAAGAGAAATAGTATTACTCAGTGTAGCATAACAAGAGTTCAGCCTTTTAAAGCTGGGAGGTAAAGGGAAGTTATGCTATAGCTTAAGAGTTACACCCTTAAGATTAAAAGACTTGTGACTATTAGCCCCATGCCACCAAGATGCTTCATCTGAACCGTGTGACAAGGACCAGTTCATTATCACTCTAGAGGAGGCAGAGTCAAACTGGCAGCATCAGTCCCTTGAGGCTGAACCAAGTTGTGTTAGGTCGAAAGAGGAATTCACTGCTCAACAAACTTCTCTGATACAGATGTGTGTCTGGAAAATTCCCAGCTCATCTCTAGCTCTGAAACAGCCAGATTTCTGTCAAACACAGAGGGAACGACTGGAGATTCAGCTGCTAGAAACACACATGAAAATCCCAGGTAGCAATACAGCCAGCTGAAGAAGAGGCCACGAGAGACTGGCATTTCCCAGGGAGACAGAAAGGATGTTCCCATCCATGAATTATTTGGAGTACAGCTGCCAAAAATGTAGCCAAGAAACTCCCATTCCAAGGCTAGTTGCTCAGTCCTGGTGGGTTAAATTAATTTGCCTGAACCTAAGTAGCTGCAGGAGTAAGGATTTCTAGCAACAAAACTATCCGGGGCAATTTTATATCTTTCTGCATCACAGACCTGCCCTTCATGCCTCATGCCTAAGGGCTGGCAGAAAAGGACACCACTCCCCGAGTTGATCTGGGGGCTTGTGTAGGAGCTGCGGAGCTTCTTACTTCCACAGCTCTGCCTACAAGAAATCAACCAGCAAATAACCGCTGATCTGGGAGGCAACTGGTAAAGTCTGCAGTGAAATTACATAAAATACAGCAAACGTCTCTTTGATAGTCCCTCCTCTGCCTCAGTTCTTCATGTTTCTTATCCAACACCACAGTCCTGCAGAGAAAATCATGTTAATAGATGAAGTTTACTGAAGTTCAGCTAGGAAGAAACGACCATTTCCCCAAGGCAAAGAAACCTCTGCTTCTTTCTCTGTATATAGACTCTCCCAAATTAGATCTGCATGCTGCCTTCTCACCATATACAAAATTGCAGTTTATAAGCAGCATTTACATGTAGCTATAAAAATGAGAACCTAGACAAGTTTAGATGACAATCTGCCACCAAGACAACTGAAAAACCCCAACACAGTAAGTATACCTTCCAAAGAGGCAGGATTTATATGAGAGGTTTGAACTTGATCTTAAAAAAAAAGAAAAGAAAAGAAAAAAGAAAGCTTTGTAATTCCTGCCTCCCCCCCCCCCCCAACAGGAAACTGTATGTTACTGAAAACCTTGTAAATTCCATACCCCAGCAAGTTGACGCCGGAGAATTCTTTCCACATACAATTTGCGTGATTTAAGAAAAAAAAAATCAAATGCACATGGTTCACTATTATTCTCAGCTAAATGTGCGTGCAAAGCCTCTCCTTTAACTGCCTGTTAAAAAACACCCTGATTTTAACGAGCAGCTGTCATAATGTTAAACTGGGATTAGCAGTTCCCAAAAGCAGACTCCCTCTGCAATCTACGCTCCTTTAGTCCTTCCCCGGAAGGCAATTCCTTTCTTCATACACCTGTCCAGGTGGGCTAGATTAAGTGAGAAGCACTTAGAGCACTAGTTCAAAAGGCCCCGGGCATGGGGAGGAGATAACAAGAAGGGGAAGAGATTGAGTTAATGAGTTGCAGAATAGCTCCTGTAATCTTCTTGACGGTTCTTTCCTCATTCCACACCTGGATGGACTTCAAACTGGATCTACCTCTGCAAGCGCATGGCTTGTAAAATTAAAACCCGAAGGACAGAGAAGGATGTTGACCTGGGGAGACAAAAGAGCTGCAGTTTCAGACATGAAACCCTGCTTTTTTTCCAAGGGAAAGAAGCCAAGGATATGCTTGCTTGCTCTCTCCTACAAAACCTCCAGACTAAACTCATCATGATTAATTAAATGAAAGCAAGTTTTCTAGGCAACTGACTAGCAGCCCCTTCAAAACAGATCCTTTAATCAGAAACAACCACTGGGATAACAAAGAAAATACCCCCTCCCACACGTTTTCCAGCATAACCTCTGGTCCAGCAGACTTAACACCAAACCAACAACCACCCTGCAGGAACTTTTACAAGGAGGTCTCTGAAGCGTCCTCATTTGGATGTGGACACATAGTGGGCCTGGCTTCGGCAGCTGGCTGGAATCATCCATGGAGCTGGGAAACGAACAGCGAAGTGCACCCTGTGTCACAAATTCCTCCTGGTATCAGCAGAGGTATAGCCTCACTCTACTGTACAGTCAGATCTTGAAGAGGTTGCCTGTGGCTGAAAGGGTTAATGGCGCTTTGTTATTTGCCTCCAAAATTATCCCAGGAGAGGTGGGGACTGGACACAGTAAGGTTATTTTCAAGTGAACAGCTTGGTAAATAGCCTAACACTACGGTCTCAATTACCTCCAACTAGCATGGCAGGATCCAATATGTAGGTCAGGGACAAAGTCAAAAGAAAAAGTCTAAAGCAAGGCTGCACTTTGATCAGATTTCCTCAATTTTAGCAAGACAAAAGAGTCACTCCCTGGAATGCAGTTATCTCTTGGCAAACACTCTCAGCGTGTGTATTCTGACATACCTCTAGAGAGGCCAGTGAGTCCTCAGGACTCGACCTGCTGATAGAGCTAAAGGGCAGCCCAAAGCCATAGGAGAATCTCACCAGCCAGCATGTAACCATGGATTATGCCCCCCTGCAACTCTCTGCACCACGGACACCAGAAGACACAGCTCTACTGCATTAGGTACTGCTCAAACTTACCTTCTCTCACTTGTAAGGAAAGGATAAGGCAGTATTTGGTACTGAAGAATATATTTCCCCTTGAGATTTCCAGAGAAACCTAAGAAAAGCCCTACACCAAATTCAGACGTTTCAGCACATCCCACTTCACAAAAGCTGGCAAGCACGAATAAGGGCACACAAGGTGGTATAATTAAGTACTGGCAACAAAAGCAACACACACCAAATAAAACGAGGAAATACTGTGCACCAGGAGTGGATCGGGGCCAGATTTTTGAACTCCACAAACTGAGATGAGCTTATGGGAAAAGAGGCTCTAGAGAAGGAACGTAAGGAAGGAAACCAGGAGAAGCTTGATTTGGGGGAACAGATCACAGCGGGGGCTGAGCAGATGTGGACTCCGGTTTGCATGGCTCTCACAAATACAAACCAATCTCTGCTGCAGATGCACACCTTCTCCACCCTCCATTTAGACTTCCCCCACAGGCTGGTGAGCTGCTTCTGGAGAGGCAAAAGTCTCCCAAGAGAAGAGAATTCAAACCAAATCACTTTTTGCCCTGTACGCAGCTCTTTCACCTATATGCACAAAACCCCCTGTTAATCCTCTGCACAGCCACAGCATAAGTCTATTTTCACTGGAAAACACTCATATCTGAAAGTTCAAATGTGGCATCTGTCTTGAAAGCTTCAGCCAGCATACCTGAGCCAGGCTGGAAACTCCCATCCCTGAAGCATGGCACAGTGGAACAGAGGAAGTGCCAGGACAAGCTGGAGCAGCTGACAAGCGGCATGACCCAACATACATATACACACACAGACTTTTCTCACCTCTTCAGGGAAGGCCAGACATACAGTTAAAATTTGTTCCACTGGCCGTGCCCTGACCTCAGTACCAGGGAACTGCAAAGGCTCTCCTTGCGTACAGTGACTGCCAATAGCATAAAATGAAGCTTCTCTAGAGCATCTTCCAGCCACGCCAAAGAAAATGCAGGTGGGATTCCCCCAAGCCCCCTCCACTGTGAGCAGGGAGGACCCTTGCCCCCCACACATCCCCCAGAAGCCTCCCAAGAGGGGTCCAAAGCCTCCACACACTGAGTCTAAAGCAGACCCATTCCTTAGTGCTATTCTCACTTCCAAGCCTGCCAGAGTACCAGCGCTGAGCAGCCTTCACTTTCTAACCTCAGAAACAGATTTCAAGAGTTCCTGAGGAAAGCCATTGTGATTCCTCAGGTTGCTCTTAACTCCACACAATGAGAGTTTCTCCATAAAGGGGTTTTCTTTAAGGGTGTCTTCCATCCCCTCATGACAAACTGGCATTCTCCCAAGGCCTGTGATTTCCCCTCACTTTAAGTCCCATCACTACAGCCTCCAACCTGAGACAAAGGGGCATAGGTGGGACTCTGTAAGTCATTCGCGCACAACACTGCCAATTCTCCCATCATCTTCAATGGAGAATCCTCTGCCACTGCATCGTGCCACAGGGAAGGAGCAATACACATCAGACTCATCCTGAGTAGAGGCAAATTACATCTCTCTACTGTGGTTTCTCTCTGTAAGGCATGAATGTAAGACGCTCCGCTACTTCTCCTGTGAACTGAACGACTTGCAGACTGAGGTTCTTACATTATTTTGCCAGCTGAACTCTGCATCAGTCAAATGTGACCGGACATCTAGTAAGGGAGGGAATAAGAACCCAAAGAGCGATGCCAGAGCACCCAGGACACGTCCTAGGGGAGTGCTCTGCCAGAGCAAGCTGCAAGTTATTTCCTAATCTCTTCCACAAATTAAAAAGCTACTGCAATAACTGTTCAATTAGATTTATTTTACTATGGAAATGCTTTAAAGCTGCAGTTAATGCTTCCACTCAGCCTTTCACACCCTCATGAAGAAAAAGCATGACAGTACTATTCCAATATTATTTCTCAGCCAAGAGAGAGAGGAGGACACTCCTTGAAACCTATTTCATGCACAAACCAATCTACCCTCTGAGGAACGTTTCAGGACTGAATTCCCTTCAAAACACATGACCTAGCAGTTAGAACAAGCCATTTGGGTCAACCACAGGAATGCATTTAAGAAAAGGGTATGTTAGTGCCCCCAAAAGAAGATACATTAATATGCCAAATTGGGGATAGTCCCACAAGCCGTGCTGGCTTGTAAAGTATTTGAACCCACCCATACGCACATCCCTGGTAGAAGCAAAGGTGTCTGGGCCACACCTCAAGCAGAGTAAGCCTTCGCCAAGCCCGCCAACGAATTCTTGGGTAACGCAAGCTGACAAGGATGCAGTTTGTTATTCAGTCTGTGACAGAATGATTCAGGGGTTTCTAAGAGCAGGAAATGAAACAGACAATGAAAGCTGGAACAGGATGCTAATGATTCACTACACCAGCCTAGCGATACATTAAGTCTTCTGCAATCAGACGCAGGGCCTGAGCCCACAACATGCTTAGGCTAGCGGAGTGGGATTGGCAGCTACCGTGCTGGCTCTGGGATCCAGGAAAGCCAGCAGTGTACTGAGAGGGACTTTTTCAAGGTCAGAAGGAAGAGAAGGTGATGAAGGGATGCAAAACCAGCTTGAAAAATCTCAAATAAGCCCTGGGTAGTAATACCAGCTTTTTGCAGCATCAATACAATTGCGCCGGTCAGGTGGGCAGTGCAGGAGGGATGCTGGAGGACTCTGCTGAATTCAAAGATGATCTTACACTCATTTACTGCCCTAACAGCTCCCTCTCACCCAATCTAACAGTAAAAAGGATTACCCAAAAAGGCTTTTCTGAGGCCGAGCCCACAATGAGAATCCAGGCAAGAGGAATACTGCAGGGGTATCCAGGGCAATAGCAACAAGGGAGGGTTAGCTCTGAGGTGAGCAAAAATTCATTTGTGATAGTTCAGTCCTGTGCCAAGCACGAGGAGAGGGACTGGCTCACTCAGCACTTTCCAAATACTCAGTTTCATCCCCGTGCTCACACCTGGAAGCCCTGCTGCAACTGAATCCCAGGAGGGTGCTTCATCCCTTCAGCGAGCATCACAGCTCTCACAGCCACACAGGGCCACTGGAATCAGCAATTTAAGAAAAGGTAAGACTCAGCCAAGAGTTTCATGTTAAAAAAGGACAAAACCAAGCAGGGGTAATTTAGGTAATGCTACAGAAGCTTGAATAGTAAGATCTAATTCAGACTAAAACACCTATTCCTGGAAAGTGGCAGGAGTCCTATTGTAAAAGTCACTTCAAACTAAGTGGTGCTCATACCTGACACAGGCAGAAGGAAGGTTAAGTTAGTGTTTCTCTTTCTCTGGGTCTTGGATCCCCAGAGCAGGCAGATTGTCCTAAAACAGGAAAATTCTCTGCACTTTCCAGCACTGGTTAACCCTCAGAGTCACCCAAGTCACACACTCGCCAATTGCTGGAGACAGGTAGCCAGCGTGGCTAGGGGAACAGGGGCAGAGAGCTTGAGCTAGGACTGCCAGCCTGCCACTCCCCACCCTGCAGCTCTTGGGGGATGCTGTACCAGGACCCCAGCCAGCCCCAGCCCTCCGCACATTCTCCCCAACAGCTATTAGACCCCAGGAGATGACAACAGCGCTTTTGGGAGACATGAGCAGCTGAGCCCAGCTGCCCTCCCACCACCCCAAAACACACTTCACCTACACCACCGTCTTTCGCTTCCTGACCGTGCTCCCTACCATGGCTTAGCTTGGATTGCATTTCTGTAAATCACAACTCACCTCTATGCCTTGACACTTTTCCCCTATGTATGAAGAATCCCTAATGACATCACACTCTCAGTTTTTTCTGTTTTGCTTTGGGTTTTGGCTTTTTTTTTTTTTTTTTTAACTGTTGCTTTCTTGATCTTTTCCAAGGTGCTTTTTCAAGGACTTTTCACAGGCTTGTATTGTCTGGTGTTGTAGAGTCCTTGAAATCATTACAATGATAGAAGCTATCTAAACACTTAGGCTAAAACCGACAAAATTCTAAAGGAACACACTGGAAAATAAAATCTGTCCTTGAGGCCAAGGGGATATTTGCCAAAGCATTTCCCATCGCTTCTTCTAGCCTGTTTTCTGCTGCTAAGCTTCTCCAGGAAAGCAACTTCTCCTGCACATTTGTGAAGTGCCCGCTAATCATGCCATATAGCTGTGCAACCCTGAAGTCATCCAAATTCCTTACCCACAAGATTTCTGGGGCAGAGGAGTACAGGCGTATAAATATGATTATTTAGCATGCAATACATCAGTAAGCAGTGGGACACCTTCCATAGGTCACAGCTCCATCTACTGACTATTTCACAAAATAACAGTGTGGAAACCCTCGGGGAAAGCTGTTTGAAGCAAGCCCCATCCCCTTAGACTGGGCTTTGGACACACAACTCCTTGAAAGCATTTATAAAGAATCCCAGCACAGCAACTCAGCCCAAAAGGGTGAAGCAAATCTCCCTTTTCTGCAAAGAAGCCTCTCTGCACAGCAACAGGTCTGGGGTGACGCTTGAACCTGCAACCGTGGGCCTTCAAACTGGGGTATTTTAGTGTTTCTGGAATTACGACTGCAGTGGTTTTAACAGAAGAGTTATTTAAACAAAAACAACATGCGCTTGGAGCTAAGCACTTTGGCAAAGTTAGGGTCCAAGCATAAAAGAGAAAACACTGCGTTTGTTAGATCTACTACTATATGCAGTGTGGCGGCAGCTGAGCACCATGTGATAGGAAAAAAAAAATGTCATTTTACAGAGAAACTGAGACTAGACCACTGTCACATGTGAAATCTGAGGAAGATCAGGGAAGTGGATATGGATTACTCAAGCCACATCTCCCACTCTAACCACTAGGCCCTTCTTATGTGCACAGTGTCTCCCTGAACCATGAAGATTACCCCTCCCATTCACATAGAAGAAAAAAGAATAAAGAAAAACACTGCAATGATTTATCTGCCCAGAGGGAAACAGTCTTCTCTAAAGCTCAGAGGAGACCTTGCCCTTGCAAGCCTCTTGTTTGCTGATGAGGTCTCCAGATGAGTGCTGTTCTGCTTACTGTGTTTCATAGCAAAAGAAGCAGAACTGAATCAGAGGCTTTTAATGGCTTAAATACGTAAAGTAATTTGTCCCAAATAGCAGCAAACTTCAACCAGAAAACTGCCCACAAGAAAGCTGGACACCACAAGGCCTGGTTTAGAGCTGTGACAAGACTAACAGACATGAGAACAACCCTTTTTTCGGGCCAGTAGAACAGAAATACATAATACTAACCTTATTTTACAGTCAAAGGGAAGAGTTTGAGAAGCAGTTCAGGCTTTAACCAATCGGCGTGATGCAGGAGATTTAATACCCAAGCTCCCATCACCACACCCTGTGTATGCACCATCTTCCAGTACAACTCCACAGCTGAAACCAGTCTGTTCTTCCCAAATCGGTCTCAGCCTCTTCTGTGATCTGAACCCTCCTGTGCATTCACGTCTCAAAAAGGATTGCACTGCACTAGACTGCATTTTCAAGCCCTCCCAGCCCTACCACCTGCAGCAAACTACTGGTACACCCAGCCTGAGGCCTTTCCAGTTCCCACTGGCATTTCTTCTCTTTTTAGAGGCACTGGGAGAATGGGAGTCATTTGGCCCCATCTCCCTGTTCAAAAACAGCAATCACTTGGCTGCTCTCAGCCTAAACAAGACCATCTCCATAGCCCTAAAACAGGAACTCTATCCCTTACTGGGACCCAAGGAACATGGATCAATTCCCCCAGCTCAAGAAAGGGAACAAACAAAGGCAGGCTCACAGCCTTGCCTTCCCTGCTCTCGCCTCCTCCTTCCCACCCACTCTCCATGTTTTCCCCGCACACACAGTGTCTGCACACATTCCAAACAAACAAACAAAAAAAAACCCCAACTAAGAAAAAGGGATAAATCACCTTATTTCATTCTAGCACAAGGATATATAACTTCCAACTCACTGCCCAATGGGCTCTTCCAATTTAAAACTTGGATTAAAGAGACACTAACAGCACATTTTTAGAAGGAGCCATGCTGTGTGAGTTAGGGCCTTATCCACAGGTTTAAGTAATGAACTAGCTCACACACAGATTTTACTGCACGTCTCTTTGGCCTTGGAGTAGTACACAAAATGCAGCCAAGAGAAAGTCAATTCCTGACCCCATCTGAAGGCACATTTGTGCAAGGATGAGAGTGGGATCACTGGAAAAGTCACGTGGTTAAAGACTCTCTGATGGCTCATGGAAGACTCCAGGCTCTGCTTACACATCATTTTCTGTATTTTGTTCCTTCCATTTTATTACTAGAGACAGTTGCATGAGAACGGGATCTTTGTTGCTTAGGAGAGCATCTGCTCCCACTGCTTATCCTCCTCCTGAAGTCATAATCTTACGTGACATCAAAATCGTTTCCAGAGCCACCAATTACAATGTCATAGAGGATTATGATTTCAGGTGTAGAATTTGCAGCGGGAGCAGATGCTCTATTCAGGGGGAAAAAAAAAAAAAAAACAAACCCAAAAAAAACCAAAACCACTACACTTCAAAAATCCTGTTTTCATACAAATGTCTCTATTAATAAAATACAAAAGAAGAAAAATAGTGTGACAGCCAGAACTACTGCTAAATATAAAAATAGTTTTTAACGTTTCCACAAGGCATCAACTGCTCTTTGGAAAGTTCCCAGGGTTTAAACTATTAAGAGGTATAGAATGGAGAGAAAATCCATCCACAACAGGGAAAAAGAGGGAGAAAAGACTGCAGAACAGCATATTTCTGCTCAGTAAGTGGACATTAAAGTTTTGGCCAGTGCTGCCATGGCATCTCAGAGGGGAGGGCAAAATACAAAACGGGAACTGCAGATTCTTGGTTCTTTCTAAGGATCCCCAAAGCACAACTGAAATCCACCCAGAAATGTTTTTACAGATATGAAGCCCTGTGAAAAACAAACTCAAAGAATCCTTTTCACATCACAAGGAATTTACTTAGATGTTTCTAACAATCACTATCCCAGAAGGACACAGAGCCTTTTAAAGGCAGTAACAAACAATCTCGTGTGTAGTCTGGTAGGTAGTTAATACAGTCATAGGCTCTTCTGGATTTGATCCGCGGAAACAAGCCAAGTGTAATAAGTCAGTTTGAAGCTGGAGAAAGGCTGGGGGGGGAGGAGCACCCTTTAGGATGCAGTAATAA
Source organism: Morus bassanus (assembly GCA_031468815.1). Lineage (NCBI taxonomy): Eukaryota > Metazoa > Chordata > Aves > Suliformes > Sulidae > Morus > Morus bassanus. The sequence continues at coordinate 62,567,175 of CM062572.1, forward strand.
TGCCGTGTGATTTGAAATTTTTATTAGAGCTTAACAGGGCAAAGCAACAGTAGGTGACAAAGAAAACAGACTGAAGGCGGAGAAAAAGCCTTACAGAAAAAAAAATAATAATGGAAAGTCTGTTGCATGGGAAATATTTTGTAAGATGACTGCCACTATTAGAAGATTTCAAAATGCCAAGCGTAATTAAAAGCTCTCTTTTCAAATGCAGTTCACGGCTCACACACAAACGTTTCCCACCACGTGAGCCTCAGAACACTGCAAGGGGCCAAGCAAAATGCATTTAAGAACTGCCAAACGTGCAAAGGCAGTTTGTACCAATTCTCCCACACGCACCCCCCCACCCCCGAAGAAAAACACTTCACAACAACCCTTTAAAGGCTTTGAATTGCGCTGCCAGGGGATTATCACTAAGTGACATTTACAAGTGATTAGAGGATGGAGAATTATCTTAGTCACTTGTGGGAAAGGAGGAAAGCTTCAAGGTCAAATCTCTCAGTACTTAAAATGTCGGCAGATGTTTTGTTTACACGAAAAGTGTCATTTGATTTATGATGGAGCTTTACATCCAGAACTTCAACTCAGCCAACAGAACTGCAGAGAACATGGGTGGGAACGGAATCAAAAATTTATATAATACCTTCAAATATTTCACTGATTCACTTTTATTTTAATAAGAGGTTAGTTCATGTGCCAAGCGGTTACACAGTACCTATTAGCTTCTTGGAACAAGTGCTCCAAGTCATATAAATCTTGGCAAGCAAGGAAATGGAGATAAATCTTCAACACCTTCAGAAATCTCACATCAACCCCTTTCCACACTCACCTCCGGACAATAGATTGCTGGAGATTTTTGCAAACGGTAAGAGATTCTCCCATAAACATGTGGCACATGATGACCTCAAGGCAGTTGGCCATGAATGACATCACTGCGTCAGACTGCAGAGTCCCACTCCGGGAGACGATGCAAAGCCGCTGGAGAGAGGAGCAATGACTCAGTGCCTGGAAGAACTGGGCGCCCGCAGAGAAGTACGGCTGTTCCAGCCTGCAAGAATAAACAAAAACAAGTCAATGGGCAATTCATGCTTGGGCCGCTTTCAGACAAAAGGGAAGACAACACATTCATGGGGGGCGGCAAATGGAGCAACCTGTGTCCCCCACCGTCTGTGTCACTCACACACGCAATAACCTACCTGCCTGTGCCAGTGGTATGGCATAACAAACCCGACATTGCAAGCTCAGCCCTCTTGCTTGTTAGTTACTCTTGAATGGTGTGTGCTAAAGGACAAGGACACAAATAGGCAGAAAGGCCCTAAATGGCAGAATTCCAGTAGCCACAGGAAGAAACCCTGGTTTTGCAAGTTTTCCACAAAGCATGTTGGGTAAGATGGGCCTTAGATCTGACCAGCGGATCCGTTCTGGTCTTATGACAAGCACAGCCTGGCTTTTGCTACCTGACGTCCACCAAGCAGTTGATGTGGATTTAGGGACTTACTGTTCCAGGGCACCAAACACTGATCAAACTGGTCACCTTCATTTTCCTGCCTAGAGAGAAGCAGGCATGAAAATCTCACAATGCACCCATGGTGATGCAGAACTTGGGCCTCTGAGCCAACAGAGTGACCACAACCAGCCCTTCCCAGTCAGAGTATGGCAAAGGATCAAAGCTACTGCTCTCCCACAGGAAGAACAACCATCATCAATTCAACCTTTATCTGAAACACTTGGCCCAGAGAAGAGAGACAGGATCCTCTATCATGGCTATCCACAATCTTACATCACAGCCCAGAGCAGGACAACAAAATGACATGGTGAATCCATACCTGACCAACAAAGGGACCACGTTTTAACTAGCAGCATAACTGGATGACTCCCTCACAGAAACCAGTCCGCAGGAAGCAGAACCTGCTCGGGGCCAGTGTCACCAGCAGAGTACATCTGCTTAGTGCAGATTTATTACAGGGCCTCAGAGCACTTGGGAATCCCAGTCATTAGGTCAGCACAGCCAAGAGCTCCAAGATTAATCCATTAGGTGATAACAAGCTGTTGGTCCCAACCTGATCTGGATAATCTCTGCACAGGCTTTTGTAGTACGGGGTGGGTGTATCTCAGCAACTTAATCCTGTTAATTGATAAATTTTGTTTTAGATCCTCAGCCTGCGACTGCTGGTCAGGTAGCATTGCCTGAAGAGATCCTAACTGCCCATGAGCGCTTGGGTAATAGCTTAAAATTAATATTTAGGAAATGGGAAGCCTCTCCCAATTTTTCCAGCAGCATTACTGGGCCCCTGCAACCTCACAGCAGGTTTCTAGGTTAATCTCTCTGACACGACAGCCGTACTTGCAATACTGCTTTTCACTCGCTAGATGACAATGTTGCTTTGGAATATCCCCTTAAACCAGCTTCTCAGCCTGTAAAATGGGGAGGGGAAAAAAGGGTAGAAGCAGCAGAGAATTAGTCAAATGAAAAGGAAACTATATTATCAGGAGGAAGTGCTGAACATGAAAATCCCCTTAAACCTATATAAAACCTTAGACTTTACTCAAGAAAGAACAATTACAGCTTACATCGAAACGCCTGGCTGTTACAAGGAGACACCCTTGTTCATCCTTTATTCAAGGCTCTACGCTGCCTCTCATCTTTATCGCTCTTGGCCTCCATTTCAAAGTCTCTGGAAAGTACAGGGCCTAAACTGAGTGAAGCAACACTGCACACCCAAACCTCCTTCCTCAGATCTTCCATGGCTATTTAGTCTCCTGAAGATTAATGATGCGTTCACATGACCCAAGCCATTAAGCAACTGAATTTCCAACACCTGCCATCTCTTAGATGAGACCAACACACTCCTTGCCTGTTATAAATGGGAAGTGGTGGAAAATGAAAACCCTCCTGAGGTGTTTTAGCCACCCTGGCTCCCGTCACTATTGAAGTGGATCAGGAACATACACACAAACACCAGTCTCGGCTGATGAGCAATAAATTTAGTCACACTAACTGCCTTTGTGATCACAGGAGTGACCTTGCTGTTACTACCGTTAGGCATTTTAGACCCATTTTGTGAACAGAGGATGACAACGGGACTGACAGGTCTACGAGTTTCACCAACAGAAGCTGATTTAGGGAAAAAAAGAAGGAAAAAAAGCATCTTTCTAAAGTAATAACATTTGTGTTCATATGGACTGGTGCAAGGAAATGGTCAAGGTTCGTGCCCTTTGCATTCATAAGCACATTTTGCCTACTGTGAAGCTCCTTTATGCACTCTTTAGGATCAGATCCTTGGTAGGATCCTTTAAATCCTACTGGGAGAGTAACACCAACAGGACAAACTCTAAATTTGGAATGTTTTCCATACATTATCAAGAAAAGAAAAATAAATTAAAAAAATAAAGAGGCAAGATTTTAATACAAACCAAAGGCGGAAAAATACCTCATTGGGAAACCTAAGGAGAGCTCTACATTATCTAGACATTGTAGGAGTCTCTTCCTTCCTGGAAATTTAAGAGATGTACATGTACACAAAGCCAAAAAGTCAGCAAAGGCATGTAGTATTTAACCCAGCCCTGACAGGCTGCTAGCTCTCAAATATGCAGCATCCACTCTTCCTTATCTACAAGGAAGGCAATTGCAGCATAGAGACTTTTTGCTCTTAAAACACTGGTTAAAGAGCATATCCTGAGCCCTCAAGGACAGCATGCGATGCGTTCCCGTTCTCCACAAGTCAGGAAGGAAAAAAGCCAGTTTTCAAGCCATTGCAGCTACTTTTGACCAGAACAGGAACACTTGCAGTTTTAACACCAGCCACAACAAAACACACACTCCATTTCTGGAGATCCACAAACAAAACGGAGATGTTCAATGGCAGCCCCTCACCTGAGATCTCTCAAACACTTGCAGTGTTTCAGCATGTCCATGAGAGCAGACATATAGACCACTTTCCCCATCATGCCCAGGTTGGCCAACGAAAGAGTCCGCAAATGCTGGCACTGCAATCCAATGCTAATAAGCCCAGAGCCAGTAAGAATATTTGGCAGTTGTGCTAAGGTGAGGCTCTGCAAGTAAGTCAATTGGCTAATGGCAGCCACCTCTGAATCCCCCACGCTTTGTGCCCGGACACAAGGAGGCAACGAGTTCCGAATTGCTGGCTCGTTGCGGGGCATGGCAGAAGAAAAACTGGACCCAATTATTTCCAAGGTTTCCAAAAATCGGAGGCTTCCCATCAGAGCCCAGAATACCGAAGACTCTATCTTCTGATTTGCCTGGTCTGCTAAGTTCCTCGGATATGTCTGTATCCCAATCCGCACTTTCCTTCCAAATGTTTGGGGCACCAAATTAGATGCTGTGGGAGGCTTTTCCACATTTGCAGCAACATCTGTGATGGAGCAAACCGGTAGTGCTAATGAGAGCAGGTGCTTTAGCCTGGACAGAAGCTGGCACAAGTGATTCCCTATGCTTTCTGGGCTGTGATGGTGAGCTGCAGAGAGGTTGAGGTGTCTCAGGTTGCAGCAAGACACTACCAGGCTTTCCAGAATGCTACTGTCAATGTCATCTTCCGCTTTTCGAAACAAGGACTCCGGAGCCAGACAGTGAACGCAGCCACTGAGATTCAAACTGGTCAAGCTTTTAAGATCCTTCCCACCATTAATAACCCTCTGGATCAGGTGACCACCAGATAAGGTGCATCGGCTAAAGCTGAAGTAGAAAGGGTTGTTGAACTTCAAGTGTTGCAGGAGCCCAGAGCCGTTAATCCAGGCTTTGGGCAATTGTAAAGCATCCAGACGTACATTTCGAGCCATAGAGTCCAGGAGGTTTTTAGTGGCTCCCGTCTCCGCAAAGCTACCGGGGGCAGAAATAAGGAAGGCGTGAAGGTTCTCAGGTGTCCGATCACTTAGCACCGCCAAGTACAGCCTCACCACCTCCTGATTAACGTAGCCAGGAGCCAGCCTGGCATAGAAGACGCGGAGGTTCTGGTAATGGGGCACATTGCTCTCCCCTACCATTAGCTGCCCAGAGAGCATAAAACCTTCTCGCGAGCGATCGAGGATCTCAAAATAAAGCAGCAGTTTCTCAAGGCTAGTGCAGCATGGAACGACACCATATGACGGCGTGTAAAGGGTTTGCTTCAATTCCGAGACACGGCTAAGAGTGGCTTTACACTCACTGCTTAGCTGACTGGCATCGAAACCCGGATTTACATCTATTGCCAGGGAGCGCAGGTGCTGGAGCGTGGACAGCATCTTTGAGAGACGGAGAGAGGTGACGTGGCACCCAGACAAGTTCAGTTTTACCAGGTTCTTGCATCGTGTTACGTGATCAATAGTGGAGCTGGGCAGCCAATAGCACCCAGCCATGTTCAGCTGGTAAATCTCTTTTCCGATATCCCTCATCAGTTGCTTCACTTTGTCTTTGTTTACCTGTACTCAAACAAAACCAGATTCAATGAGATATATGGCAATGGCGTGTACTGACTCAGTTTCCCATCTGAAGATGGGGATAACAGTGGTTAGCACTTAGATTACATGGCTCATCCAAAGGTCTCAGGACGCTAGCACAGTCTAAGAATTATTATACTGCTGGTAGCTGGCTTAGTCTGCCATGCTTTGGACCCTTATGATTACACTTCCTTTAGCTTCTTAGTCTGTGCAGTTCTGCATTAATGACTGTGAGGCCAAATCTGTTCAGCAACTGATAGTAGAATGGTGGACCGTCTCCATTTTCTAACAGCAAAGCTACTTCAGCAGAACTAGCTATCTGTGGAAACTCAAACTGAAAGAAGAATGTTTCCATTCTCCTTCATCCAGTTTCCTCTTTTGGAAATGAGTAAGAGAGGTTTCCCCTTGCCTGCACTTGGTGATACAGTCTTCATAAAACGTATCATCCTTCATTCCCAAGCTTTATTTTTGTTATAACACAGATACAATTTCTGCCTTAGCTGACTGCACGCCTGACAGCAATATGCACAAGATTTTTTTGCACAACGACATGCAAAATGTATTTTGAGAAAATGATAACTTTACACAACCACAGCTACAAATGGAAAGTCACGTTTGCTTTCATTTTAGCTTCCAGAAACACAGAGAAGATAGTTTTCAGTGATGGTATTTTATATAACTAAGGGAGCACAGAGCTGTTCTAACAAAGCATTCTGGAAAACAAATGCTTTTATAAAACAGTTTATTGTTTATTTGATTTCAGAGTTCAAGAGCAGTTCTTTTATGCAGACACATAGGAAAGTTCTACTTCTTGGCATTTTTTCAGAAGTCAGATTTGTCTTCATAGCTAACAGAAGAAGCAAGCTACTCTCCCCACCTTATAGTCTTTCTGAAGTAAAACTGTATGCGTTAGACTCTTGTCAAGGCAAAGCGTTGCGAGTTTCCTGCAGGTTCTCCTGACATTCAGGACAAGGTCTGTGCAAGGGACGTAGCTGAGAATGTGCAGAAGGATCTCATCTGAGAACTCCATCAGGTTGACGCCATTGCTTTCCTCCTCGCTCTCCCCACTTACGATCTCCTGAGGGGGGAAGGGAGGAAAAAGAAAAAAGAAAAAAAGAAAAGCTACTAGGCTCAGAAACGTCAGCAAAGACTGTGAGAAAACAGGTACCCCAAGTCTCATAAGGATTTATAAACTGAGACAAAACAGAAACGCTTGAATCTTTAAGTACTTCTATCTGCAAGAACAAACCAAAAGCTTTCCCTTAGAAGACAATACGGAGGTAGTGCAAAACTTCACTCAAAGCTGCAGTACCTTCACTCACTCTTTCACTGTTGTCTACTTTAGAATGAGGAAAAAAAAGTTTACATTCATTCCACTTTTGTCACTTACTTTGCAATTGGAAAGTGACTGTCTCCAATTCTTTCTAAATATAATGCAGCAGTCTCTTTCTACATCTTTTCTCTAAGTAAGTGGCATCTCTTTCAAAAACCTTAAGAGTTACATAACCATATATATATATATATACACACACACACAGAGAACTGCAATCCAGCGTTGCATCGCCCATGGCTCTTCTGCAACTTGCTTACACCTTAACCATACGAAACCACACAACTGACAGCTGGGCTCCAAAGGGGACAGGAGAGCCCCTTTGCTCCCCACCCCAAGCTGCCTGCCTTCCTTCAACGCTGGGGTGACAAGAAGCACCCCAGCAACCGCACCCCAAACCCGCCGCGACCGCCTGACAAGGCGACAACGGGGTGCGCTGCCTTGTGCGGTGTGAGGACTGGACACGGCCCCCAGCCCACCCCACCGCGATGACGGTGGTTTCAGGGGGCGGCTGGGACTTTAGCACCACCTTTAATATAGCTCAAATTGTCATTAATTGCCATGGCATCCCCTAAAGGGGGGAGGGGGGGGAGCTGGTCCCACCTCGCAGCCCGTGTAACACACCCCCCCCCCCCGAGGCACCCCAGAGGGGGGCGATGCCGGCGGCGCTACCCAGCCCCATCAGACGGCGGCAGGCCCACCTCAGGAACCGGGTCCGCGGGGCCTCTCCCGGGCCGAGCCCCGCGGCACCTCCTGGCCCCGCCGCCATTCGAGCCCCCTCACCGCCCCCGGGGCCGGCTCCAGCCCCTCTCGCCTCGCCCCCATCCCTGAGGGGGTCCCGGCTCCCCCCAACCCCACCCCAGGGAGACGGCGGCGGGGGACGAGCCCCGCTGCAGCCCCGGTTAACGGCCCTCGGAGGGGCCGGAGCGGAGGGAGAAGCGGAGGGCGGGAAGAGCCCCCCGCGCCCCGGCTCACCTCTCCACAGCGGAACATGGCGGCGGCCGCGCGGTCCCGCCGCCGCCGCCACCGCCGCCACCGCCGCCTCCCCCAGGCCCCGCTCAAACCGGCCGCCTCCCAGCCTGGCTCCTCGCCGGCCCGGCCGCCGCACGGTTCTTCCGGCGCTGCCATGACCCGGCTTCCGCGGCTCGCCACACCCCCGCCGCCCCCTCGGCCGCCATCTTGAGCGTGGCCCGGCGTGCGGCAGGAGGGAGGGGAGGTGTTGCTCGGCGCCATCTTGAGAGCGGCGCCGCCATGACGGGGGTGGCGGGTCCATGTTGGGACGCCCGCCTCAGCTGTGCCGTCCCCTTGGCAGTTCAGCCGTCTCTGAGGGCGCCCTCATTTCGAGGGCGGCAGCTCTCAGCCCCGAGCGGGTGCGGAGGCGAAATCCAGCTTGTTCAGAGGGCCTGGCTTCCTCGCCTCTGCCCCAAGGCTGCCGGTGCTGAGGTATCAGAGACAGCAGGATCTAGGCGAGTGTCCACTCAGCCTCCTCCGCCCTCGGCAGCTCCCAGCCACGGGCCCTCTGCCACCCTGACAGCTGACTCACACCAGGCCCGCGCCCCACGAAGCCCTGACTCGGCTCTGAAAACGTAAATCCACCCTGCAGCGGTGACTCAGTGGGCGAGTGGGGGGCAGAGGGAGCCCCGCTGGGCTGTTCTGCAGCCCCTGGGGCACTCGCTGAGTTAGCACCCTTGTTTTCTGGGGAGGCAGCAGAGCATTTGGGAGAACGATGCTCTCCCGGTTCATGCTGTGGGCTGGAAGCAGCTGGGACGCGGAAGACAGGACACCCCTGAGCGCTGGATGGGTTGGTGCTAACAAGGAGGCTGCGGGTACCACCCCCTGTCCTCCCAGGAAAATGCTAAATATAAACATATCGGCTTCAGGTTCACTGGTCGTTTCCACAAGAATCATCAATCTGGGCACTAACCAGGCTAAATATTCTAGCTTTGCCTGCAGGTGTGATATGATCCTTTGCTTTGCTGATGCACAGAGGGCCGTGCAGAAGTCATCCAGGGCTGCTCTGAGCACCGCCATTGCACACAGCAACGTCCAAGGGGAGCAGCTGGCTCAGCACTGTTAGTCTTAGCTCCTCATCCCAAATCTCAAGTACAGACAGGACTGGAGCACTGGAATTTCCAGTTACGTGTATGCTTCGGGAATTTTGTTCATAGAAAATGTGTTTTAAAGATGACCCACAAAGGAAGATGAATAGGTTACTGCTTTCTTCCTGCTTGATTGTTGCCATTTAAGGCCATGAATTAGATTAGGGGTAGATTGGGGGTTTTGCCTAGAAATAGCAAGTGCTTCAAGTCTTGATTACCTACTTTGCTTCTAGGCCTGTGAGAAGGCTCTGGAGATGAAGAGGAAAACCCCTCTTAGCCCTTAGATGAGGGAGAGCCTCAGTAAGAGAATCTGTACCTGCTTTGTTTGTCATGTGTTTCACTTAAATACAAGGTAATGACAAATTAAATCCGGAGGCCCTTCAGTCGAGACCGACTTGTTTGACATCTGGGAAAAATACCAGCCTACCATGTTTGCAGTCATCAGGGAAAGCAGAGACCAGGGTGGAGGAGACCTGCATTTCCAATGCAAATAGTAAATAAAATCATCAGCAGGGCCCATAAGCAGAGTAAAAGCCCTACTCAGAGAGCCAGATCGGCTGGAGCAGCCTGTGGTAAGACTAGCCATGGGTTCCCTCCAGCCCTGGGGCGTACGTGGACCAGGCAGCAGTTGACAACCCTGAATAAGAGCTGGGAACAGAGATAGGTACAAGAACCTCCTGAGGAGACACCAGGCTTGCAGCAGTTTGTAAGAGGAGCTGCACTTGGACTTTACATTCCACGAAATAAATGAGCAATGTGGCAGTGTAGATAAGACATGGAGGTTGAATACAAAGGCAGCAGCAGGACCTCAGATGGGCGGTAAAAGAGGAAGGAAACGAACAGCTACACCGAACTCTGGCATTTCTCTTGATAGTCACTGGGAGGTGGCCAGATGGTGAGAAGAGAAATCCTCCCCGCTGCCCCTTGCTTCAGAAACGCTCTTCTCAGTGTGGGCACTTGGGAGCCTTCTGTGAAGATGGGTTCAGTTCAGGGCTGGGCCATCTCAGGGCAGACTTTGATCATGCTATGACCAATACACAGTTTTCTTAGCCCAAAGAAGGCAGGCACGTACCATGCTGTTCCAGTCCAGGAGGGCAAAGAAACAAATTAACGCTGGTATCAAGTTCAAGTCCAGACTGACCTGGGGATTTTTTGTTTTTCCCTCTGGAAAGTCCTGAGTCATTTCTCTCCTCTGATTCTTCTTAAGACTGATACAATCTGGACATCTCATCTTTTTGTCAGCATGACTAAAGCCAAGCTGGACTACAGTGGCCAGAGCACTTGGTATGCTTGGGTGAACTGCTAGCTCCAGTGCTGTAAGTGATTTTCAATCCTTGATACAGTTTAGTACAGTAAGGCCTGCTAAAGTAGATTACAGACAGGTATAAGACAAGTCAGGGCAGGCTCCAGGTCAGCAATCCCTCTGCAAAGACCAACTTCAAAGACCAGGACTCCTCCTGCCCCAAGCACAGCCAATACCCACAGTCCCATCCCGGAACTGATACCTCAGAAAGCCCATTTTCTGAAGCTGATGCTTTGTACCCTCGGAGGGGACTTCTGCAAGGAGGCCAGTTTTGTTTGAATGCTCTGGGATTTCCTGGGACTTTTGCATACAGCCAGCTGGCACCTCTCCTGAAGCAGCACATGCTCGCTAACGAGAGAACGGGGCCCCCCCCAGCTGGGGACTGTTTCTGGTCAACACTCCCTGACACGGCTAAGAGACAATGAGGCCCTTCAGGGCTAAATCCCGAGAGCCGCAACCGTCTCCTTTGCCAAGGACATCACTAATTCCTGGTGGTGGCTTGATTCCATAAGCAGCTCAGCAAGGTGACTTTCCAGGTCACCAGCTAATTGCAGGTGAAGTGCCAGTGACTGTCTCCAGCAGGAGCGAAAGTTGGGAGCTCTGGGGGAAGAAAGGGTGTAAAACGTGTTTGCTCAGCTCCTTTTAGCTGAGCCAGCTCCTCCCGGGCAGCTAAAGGGAGGTGAGAAAGGGCTGGGTGGCTTGCAAGGCTCCACGATTGAGTCCCGCAGTCTCTGCAGCCTGTGAAATCCTGGCACATCACCGCCGCTGAGCCAGACGGGGAGACACGCTCAGCCTGGCCCGTGGGTGGCCGTTTTAAACCTCCTGGTCCCCCCACAACCCCTAGCTATTTGTGTGCTGGAGAGGAGGAGGAGGTAGCCAGGGAACTGCTTATTCCCTACACGCCTTCTCCTTTGAGTCTTGCCCATGGCTGGTGGCTTCAAGAGCCAGGACACGGCTAAAACAACTCCTTTCCCGTGCTCCCTGTGACAGGCCCCTCGGCATTCCCCCACTTCTGTGAAACAGCAAGGGGTGAACCGAACCCTCTGAAACTCAATGATGGAGAAACTGTGGTTAAAAAAAATCCCCCCTCTTCCAGCGCCTGGTGTTCCTGAGGGCTCCCCCCTGCTTGCCAGAGTTGGGAGCAGTGAGTAATGCTCGCAGGGTTCCCTGCCCGGCACCACATTCTTTTCTCCAGCATGTAATGGCCCAGAGGAGGAATAAACAGAGTCTTGCTGGAGCAGCCTGCAGAGTAGCTGTGCACACCGTGGCCTCGTGCTGGAGAGGCATCAGGAAGGGCTGTGAAAGGCTCAGCCTTGTTTTATTGGTGGGGCTGGTTGCCTGGAACAGCAAGTGAAATAGGAAGAAAGGAGAAAAACCACCCTGCAAAGTGTTAATTAATAGAAAGCTTTGCCTGCTGCACTCTGGAGCATGAAAATCAGCCCGGCTCCCCCGTGCCCAGTGGCTCTGCACCAGCCCATCGCTTGCCCTCTCCCTGGGCCCGCACCTCACCCCAACTGAGCTGCTCTTGGCCCCCAGTGTTTTGCTGCTCTGTGGTTTCTCCCTCACTACCACCATCATCTCTTGTTCTTTGTGTCTCAACACATTTTTCCACAGCAATCAGTGACCATTTCAGGGAGGGCTGAAGAAAGGCACCTCCTTTCACTGTTGCCATCATCTCTTCTTGCCTTCTGGCCTTTTTCCTGCCTCGCTCCCACCAGCTCCCTCCCCAGGAGCTGCCATTGCCTCCTCACCCCATTTCCCCAAGACCTCAGGTTATAAGCCCAGTTTGGGCCTTGCTCCAACCTGTTTCACCTCTTCTGTTGCAAACTGGTGCTTCCAGTAACTCGTCTGCCCAGCCCAGTGTCTACAGCCCTGCCAAGCTCCTACTGCACCCGGGGCAGCCGGGATGGAGGCTGGGGAGATGAAGGGCAGAAACCGGCAAGTCCACCCTGAATACAGCATGATGCCGGGGCAGGATCAGGCCAGGCAGAGGATTAAAGAGCCAATGGAGCCTGTTCCCTGCCTTTCATCTGCTGCGAGCATGACACAATCACAGCCATTAGCTCTTCAAAGACAGGCAGGTTGGAGGAGCTTTGGGAAGTCAGCACACCTGTGAGCAAGGCTCCGAGGTCTGATCTGCCTGAGTTGGCAACACACAGTGTCACCTGGCTTTGCTCTCCCCGGTCGCTGACCTAGCAGCCTTGGTCCTGTCTCCTTCCTTCCACAGCAGTGGCTCCAGCTCCTGGGGCTCGCAGGCTTTGCTTGTGCCAGCAAGGTCTCAGCTCCCAGCATGGCTTTGTGAGGGTCCCTGCTGTGGCTGCTCCTTCTCATGAAGCCAGAGAACTTGATCCATTAAACAAGGCTGAAGCTTCACAGGAGGTTCAGAAGCCCAGAGGATGGGGACAGAGCCAAGAAGCCATGCAAGCCTCCTTCCTGGCAGAGGCTGGGTTAGAGGCAGGTATCTGCACTGCCCACAGCAAGTCCCGGAGCTGTAGGTGTCACCATGCAAGAGCTTCCTCTCGCCCTACAACCCTTTTCCCAGCCCCACCCCAACCATGTGTAACAGCCCAGTGGCCCTGCTCTCTGGAGCCAGTTTTTTCCACTTCACAAGACTTTCTCCTGCCTTTGGAAAACTGCTCCACCCAGCAAGCTGAACCCAGGCCTCCCTCCCAGGGCAAACCAGGGCCAGACCAGACAAGCTCAGGCAACTTGTGCAGGGAGAAGAGGGGACACTGCCCCATGGGCCATGCAGGGCTGCAGGCTAGCCAAGGAGCCTTGGCTGAAGCCAGCTGCTTCAGCACAATGTTTATGGCACCACCCCCCCCCCCCTTGCTAGTCATATCATGCTGCTAAGGAGAGACACACAAGGCAGCATTTCAGCACGTTTCAGTTGGATCCTCACTAAGCCCAGCTCCTCCAGCAGCTCACACTGCAGTGTCTGGAGAGTTCCACAGCTCAGTAGACCTGCAGGTTTGGCAGGCTCAGCTCTTCCCCACTGTATCACCACAAGCCATCCAGCTTGCACACCAGCCAGCCCACAGCGCCAGCATCCACCCCCCATCAGATAGCTGACCCATGCAGCCTGGCAAGGCTAGATCAGAGCACGTAGTACAGTCAAGAAATGGCACAGAAAAGAAAATGATCAACACCAGTCAAGCCTCTATGGTGTGCACTTTTATTTGAACTGATCTGAAGTCAGTGTACAGGTAGCCCCTCCCTCCCCACATACTGGCACCGCTTCTCCTAGACCCTGCAGGGGAACTGTAAAGCCTTCATTCACATCTATCACTGGGGAATACAGCCCGCTTGCTTGACAAATCGAAGAGATAAAGGATCAAGTGTGTTTTGTTTTTAAGGCGGAAAAATACAAAAAGACACTTGTTGGGTTACATAATTTACAGACAAGCAGTTATATCTAACACCAGTAACTGGCATTGGCTCCCTCCGAGCTGGGCTGCTGCCTTCACAGAGGCGAGTAACTTCCTGTAACAATGCATTATAACAATATTTGGAATGACTATTAAAAAAAGAAACAAATGTACAATCAAAGTCCTCAGATGCATTGTAGAACTTTGGGGGCGTTCACTCCAACATGTTTCATTTTAAGACTGCTGCTGACACCTTCACCATTCCAGTTTTTTAATCCTGAGTCAAGCGCCAAAAAAAAACAAATAAAGCCATGCCAATCTCTTCTGTTTTATGCGCATTATGGGTTTCATTTCATCACAAGGGTGTGGGTGTTGGTAACAGTCCGGTTTAGAAGCATTTGCGGTGGACAATGGAGGGTCCGGATTCATCGTACTCCTGCTTGCTGATCCACATCTGCTGGAAGGTGGACAGGGAGGCCAGGATGGAGCCTCCGATCCAGACAGAGTACTTGCGCTCAGGTGGGGCAATGATCTGCAGGGAAGAGGAGCAATCAGTCAGATGCACAGTGTCATACGCTCACTGCCCACACATGGCCCTGCAAGACGGAGCTGCCTAATTCTCTTATCTAGCCTTGGCAGAGATACCATGAAGTCCAAACAGGCTTAAGACACAACCTCACACACCCACCTCCCTCCTCCTCCCTGCTTTGCAGCCAGTATTTACACTAATCCCATTATTCGTATGTTTGGGTGGATGCCATCTTGTCCAGAGCAAGGCCATTAAGGCTGCACCAGACACAGAAGTATGATTTCCATCTTCTCTAGTTTAGCTTCCCCCCCCCCCTCCACCCAACTCTGCATTTCAGCATTAACAGTGGTGCCGAGAGGTTCCCCTGACTCCATCCTACCTTGATTTTCATTGTGCTGGGTGCCAGGGCTGTGATCTCCTTCTGCATCCTGTCAGCAATGCCAGGGTACATTGTGGTACCACCAGACAGCACTGTGTTGGCATACAGGTCCTTACGGATATCCACATCACACTTCATGATGGAGTTGAAGGTAGTTTCATGGATACCACAGGACTCCATACCTGTGACGAAGAAGCAGTCTCAATTCAGCAAGGGCTCAGACACAGCCAAGGAAGCCTGAATAGCTACTGCGGGCAACCAAGAGACCAGCAGCCCCTTCAGTGGGAAGGCACTACAAAGCCATGGCTCTGACAGGGTCAACCTCCTGTCCCACTGTCCCAAGTCCCTCCAACCAAGCAGCTTTAGGCTGTGTGGAAAGCGAGGCTAACTGGTGGGACAGCACAGACCTTGCTACGGACCAGCAATAATATGGTAACCAGCTACCATGGTTTCCAGGTCACCCGTTACAGAAAGGAACATCGAGGGGCACAGGGTATTCTAGAAGAGTTGGACTTACCCAAGAAAGATGGCTGGAAGAGGGCCTCAGGGCACCTGAACCTCTCATTGCCAATGGTGATGACCTGGCCATCAGGGAGTTCATAGCTCTTCTCCAGGGAAGAGCTAGAGGCAGCTGTGGCCATCTCCTGCTCAAAATCCAGGGCAACATAGCACAGCTTCTCCTTGATGTCACGCACAATTTCTCTCTCGGCTGTGGTGGTGAAGCTGTAGCCTCTCTCTGTCAGGATCTTCATGAGGTAGTCCGTCAGGTCACGGCCAGCCAGATCCAGACGGAGGATGGCATGAGGGAGGGCATAACCTTCGTAGATGGGCACAGTGTGGGTAACACCATCACCAGAGTCCATCACAATACCAGTGGTACGACCAGAGGCATACAGGGACAACACAGCCTGGATGGCTACATACATGGCTGGGGTGTTGAAGGTCTCGAACATGATCTAGGGAGAGAAAAGAAGGGGTTGAGTCAACAGCAGAAAAACAGAGTTGTTTTTGCTACAGGTCTACACCAAGTCCATGCAAGTGGTTTTACTTTTGCTCCTAGTAAGAGACTTCACTCCCCCTCGAAGTCCATGCTTATCTTGCCTGGTCTCCACCCACACCTGCCAGGTCAGAGCCTGAGCAGGGACACACCACCACCAACAACCCATCCATGTGTCACAGCAAGGAACAAAACAAATGCCAAGTAAACTACAGTACAGTCACTCAAGGCTGGTAAATTGATTAGTGTGTCTAGTCAGAAACAGCAGTTAGACAAGTTGCTAGTTCAGTCTCAGAGAAAGCCAGCTTAGAAGAGCAAACAAAACCTGTCAAGGTCCAGCAAAGAGCAGACTCAGGTCAGGAAAGGAAAACCCTGTAAAGATGGCAAAAAGGGAGAATAGTGGTGAAGGAGGAGAGAGGACAACACAGAAGAGGAGAGCTGGCCTGCAGCAACATCTGCTGTAGCTCCAAGCTCCAGAGTTCTACACACCTGTGTCATCTTCTCTCTGTTGGCTTTGGGGTTCAGGGGAGCCTCTGTGAGCAGCACAGGGTGCTCCTCAGGGGCTACTCTCAGCTCGTTGTAGAAAGTGTGGTGCCAGATCTTCTCCATGTCATCCCAGTTGGTGACAATACCGTGTTCAATGGGGTATTTCAGGGTCAGGATACCTCTTTTGCTCTGGGCTTCATCACCAACATAGCTGTCTTTCTGGCCCATACCAACCATCACACCCTGCACAACAAAGAAAAAGCAGTAAGCACAGCTGAAGTGGGCAAGCCCCACTGGGTGGGTAACCTGCTCTTCCCCCAAGCCTGGTCTCCATTTACTGTCCCTCTGCTGTCCTCACTCTATCAAGAAAGGCATTCAGCCAACTGCTCCAACACACACCGCACAAAAGCTCCGCAGGAGGCTGTATTCCCCGCCCGTTGTGTTGCAGCTCAGAAGCCTCTTGTGTTATAAAGCCAAATAAAAGGGTTTCCTGAAGCTCAATGCCCCTAGGGGAATCACTTCCACCAAAAACTCCTCTCTCTTGTCCAGTAACAGGCACCCCAGCCACCTACCTGATGTCTGGGGCGACCCACGATGGATGGGAAGACAGCACGGGGGGCATCGTCCCCGGCGAAACCGGCCTTGCACATACCGGAACCATTATCAACGACGAGCGCAGCAATATCGTCATCCATGGCTGGCTGCGGAAGAAGAAGAGAGAGACATGAGCATCACCAGTCACGCACCAGCCACCGAGCCCCGTCCCCGCAGCAGCGGGCAGGGAAGGGAAGGCGATGCCGCCAAGGCCTTCCCCACCCATTTCCTTCCTGCCGGCGCAGCACCGCTTCGCCCGGCGCCCGCTAGAGGGTGCGACGCCTTCCAGATTTCGGCGCTGCACGGATTTGGGACAAAGGAAGTCCCTGCGCCCTCTCGCATTATTACCATAAAAGGCAATGGATGGAGCACGCCGCGCCTCACCGGCCTCGCCCGCCGCCAGCTTTCGGGGGGACGCTGACAGCCACTCCCCCGGCCGCCACGCCCCAGCACCCCGCCGTGTGCCAGCCGGCGGGGCTCGACGCCTCGCCCCGCTCCGCGCCCCCGCACAGCCCCTGCGGGTCACGCACGGTGCTCGCCCCGCTGCAGAGCGGCTCGGGGAGCCGGAGCCGCCCCGAAAGCGCTCCTGCAGCCTCGGAGGACCACGGCAGGGAGCTGCGGCACGGCGAGCAGTAGCCACCTCGCCCAGCCCGCTAGCCAAGCGCGAGCGGGGCTCTGCCCCATCAAACAGCAGCAACGCGGGGGGGGATTAAAGCCAGGGTCTTACGCAATTGCCACCCGCCCCGAGGAGGGCGAGCTCAGCTCCGGTGCCTACGACAGCACCGGTTTAATCCGCTAGCGGGGGGGTGGGGGGGGCAGCTGCTGGCACATGTGCCAGCCCAGCACGGGGCAGCCTGGGAAGTGTAGTCGCTGCCCGCAGCGGGCAGCCTGCCTGCAGAAAGGCACCGCCGCTGCCCGGGCACACGTCGGGGGGCTCTTCCCCTTCTCCCCTCACCCCACCCCTCCGCATGCAGCTTTTGTTCCGATGCAACTCCCTCGCCCTCAGGAGGGGGTGCCGCCTCCCTTCCCCTGCAAGAAAAAGCCACCGGGGCTGGTTGCATGGCCCCAGGCGTGGGGGGGGGGACACGACCCTGCCCCTCCCCAGCGGGGGACAACGCCCCCAGGCCCAGCCGCGGGCCCCCCCCCCCAAACCCCCCCACCAGCGGCCGGGGGAGGAGCAGACAAAGCCCCGCGCCCCATTTCCCCCGCCCCGGTACACAATAGCCGAGCCGCCCGCTCCCCCCGACCCCAGGCACTGCCGCCAGCAATCCTCTTAGGAGGCGGATTAACGCCACGGGCGGCAGTGGGGGGGGGGTGACCCCACACACACGCAACCAACACCCCGAAACCCGCGTGGAAGCACCGTCTCCTTCCCCATCCCCTAAAATACTGGGGCGCACGGCCGGCCGGGCTCCCCCCCCCCGCCGCCAAGCAAACAAAGGGCGGCCCCTGGGAACGTGCACTCCATCTCCTAATATACTTAATTAACCAAATATTAATAATAACGACGATTTAACGGCGGGGAGAAGCCCCCCCCCCCCCGCCGGTCCCGCTCACCTTCGGGGAGTTGCGCGGTCGGAGCCGGGGCGGGCGGCGCGAGGCGGCGGCGGCGGCGCGAGGCGGCGGCGGGAGCGGGGCGCGCGCGCGCGGAGGGCAGGCAGAGCTCGCAGCGGCTCCCGCCCGCCGCCCGCCCCGCTTTTTATTGGGCCGCCACCGCCGCCGCCTCGCCATAAAAGGAAACTTTCGGAGCGCGCCGCTCTGATTGGCCGCCGCCGCTCCTCCCCGCCTCGTATCGCCACGCCTCCCCGCCCCGCCCCGCTCGCCGCGCGCGGCAGCGCC